>JAQFVV010006200.1:3018859-3618859 GCA_028023455.1 Epiperipatus broadwayi | reverse complement strand
ATATGAAAATAAAATATTACATGATCACTATTTCTTATGCTTGCTCTTACCTGTTATTAAAACAGGCAAAACTCACTATATGTATTGCCATTCAGTGCAAGCCAGAGTAATCAATGGATGCCAGAAGGCTTGTGCATAAAATCCCCATCTAGTGCCCACTCATCCAAAATCCCCAGACCTATATGTGACTATATAAGCTGATGAGCTCGGATTGAAAATATTAGTGTTTTCAATTTAAGTCTCATAGTTTTGTAGTTAAGTAGAGATAAAAGGTGGCTGCTGGAGGGTTGCATTAGATCCTAAGACGGTGCTCTCAGATCCAGGGCTCCTCACTGATGATGGCCACAAGCCAGAATCTAATCTGGGGATTTTGGATGAGTAGACACTAGATGGGGATTTTATGTACAAGCCTTCTGGCATCCATTGATTATTCTGGCTTGCACTGAGTGGCAATAGTGAGTTTTGCCTGTTTTAAAATAAAATATTAAGGTTATGCTGTGTATTATTCTGTTTTATTTTTCAACATTTCAATGAAATGGCATTTATCCTTGTCAAGATTAAAGTCTTGACAAGAATGTAATGATGAGATTAAGCATGATGTAAAGAACAATCATTCTTATATATATTTGATAGTTAATTATTCAAAATAAAAAATTAACATACATTTTTTTACTTCCTTCAGTTTTACAATTAAGTGATTCCAAGTTGACTTTAGATGAAAAAATAAAATAAGTGGCCTCCACAAGGGTGGAATATGTTGGGCTTTATCAGATTTGTTTAAACCACCCGAATATTTCAATAGACTCTCTTATAGTTCTTAAATCATACTTTTCCAAATTAGTTAGTATTTTAATATTATCAAAGTCAGGTGTGTGACCAATTTCTAAAAAATTTGATGTAAAAGCTTATGTTATCAGCCTGAATACTAAAATACTAGCTAATTTGAAAAGTATATACCATAAGAAAGTCTATTGAAATAATGAAAAGATCGGATGGTTGGATGAAGCACAATGTATTCTCCAGCCTTGTGAGGACCATTTATTTTACATCTTTTTTCTAAAATCAACTTGGAATCAGTTAATTTTAATCCACCTATTCTAAATGATCAACCATCAAATATATATAAGAATGATTGTTCTTTATGTCACACTCGATCTCATTGTCACTTAATATATAATAATTCTTCATTAAACTTTAACTTTGAGAAGTAATAGAAGATTTTTATATGGATGTACAAAAGGCTTTTGATCAGAGTAAACAACATTTTAAAATTCTTATGGAAGACCTTAATGCTAGAATTGGTAAACAAATGAAAGATGAAAGTGCTGTAAGCAATTTTTGTAATGGTAATAGAAATGAGAGAGGACATAGGCTTGTGGAGTTTGCAGAAAAAGAAAAACTTTATACTATGAATTCTTTTTTTGAGAAAAATGTTAAAAGAAAATGGACATGGAAGCATCCAAATGAAGGTACAGCAGAATTGGATTATATTTTGACTAACAGAAAATACATATTTCAAGATTGTAATGTTCTTAATAAATTTAACACAGGAAGTGATCATTGACTAGTAAGATATAAGATACATGTTAATGCAAAACTAGAGGGACAAAAATTATTAAGAAAAACAATATTTACAATTGATTTTACTAATCTTCAGAAACATTCTAATGAATTTAAATTAGAACTTACAAATCGGTTTCAAGTATTAATAGATTTTGAACATGATTCAGATTTGAATGAAATTAATAAGAAAATAACTGATACACTTTTAAAAACTGCAATAAAGATAGCTGGTAGAAAAAAGCAGCAATTGACCAATAAAATTTCTACTAAGACTAGAGAATTTATGAAGAAAAGAAGGAATATGAGGATATACAAAAATGATGCATTAAAAAGGATTGAATACCTTGAATTCTGTAAAATGATGCGGAAAAGAGTTGAAAATGATATAAGAAAGTATAACTGTGAACTAGCAAGGAAAGCTGTGGAAGAGAATAAAAGTCTCAAGAGTATAAAACAACATTTTGGTATTGGTAGGAAATTTATATCCGCAATAAGAAAAAAAGATGGAATTATTAGTAAAAAGAGAGATGACATCATGAAATGGATAGAAGACTTCTATCAAGAATAAAAAATATATAGTTTGTATTTAATGTATTATCATGACAATTATGGAGAGTCATATTCAAAAAAATTAGTTATTAGTAATAGTCTTATTTATTAATAAAGAATTTATATTTTTTGCAAGAAGTATCTACTAATACATCACTCACACAAGAGATATCAAATTTAATCGCTGTACTTTAATGCACAGATAGCTAGCTATTCATTTAGTTTTGACAGAAACATGGCAAATGAAAAGTAAAACTTATCTTTACTATTTGATACATTTAAAAAAAAAAGAACATGGGTACTTTTTTAGAACTTTAATGCTTTTTTTTTTTTTTCTGGTTTTTTCATAATGCACATTTTTTATTAACAGATACACTTTCAAAAAAAAAAAAAAACTAAAAAATTTTGTATTATTTTTGCAAAAATAACAATACATAAGTAATACTTAAAACATTTTAAATAGTTGCACAAAAAGTATACTAAAGAAAAATATCACAATGATTTAAAGAACAACATTGTTTTTAATAAAACAGAAAATCTAACTAGATATCAGAATATAAAATACATCTTTGCCTGTACCAAAAGAAACAAAAATATCATAAATTAGATTGTTTTTACATATATATATAATGCAAGAATTTTATAAATTTAACTCTCACTAAATACATAAAAAATAAATAAATAGCATGCCACTATATTACAAAAAAATTGTAGCAATCATACTTTAAATGGACAACTAAAACAAGGTTATCAAAATCAAAAAGTTCAACTGGATGTAGTCATGTTTTATTATCTTTATGGCCTTGCATAACTTAGTGCAGAGAGTTGCATATTCCATTGGACTAGGTCCATGGATTTTCAGTGCTAGAATTTCATATGAATTCAAGCATCAAACTATTAGCTTATTAATTTTTTAGAAGTTATTTTTATGCAGAAAGTAATCAAACAAACCTATTCTTCTCACAAATGACAAAATGACTATTAGCCAATAATTCAAAATACAACTCTCAATTCAACATTATGGTGGTGAATGATTCTAAGATGTCATATGAAAATAGAAGTCATTGATACAAAGAACGTGTTGATCTACTATATATCACCCTCTATTTCATTTTGTATATAGTAATATTTGTTTCACTTGATTTTCTTTTCACATTATAAAATTCAGCATTTTTAAATCGAATTGCCAAAGGAGGCTCTGAGGTAAAGTCTAATCAAGTCAACCAGCCTTTGAGCAATCGAGCAAGAAACTTGGGCACAGATTTACCAATGTAATGATATCACATTTAATGAAGTCATTTTACACATTATAAAACCAGTAAATCTGTAAGATGACAATGTAAAATCTGAATAAATTTTAGAATTAGCTATTAAAAAAAAGAACTACAAATTAATGTTAATATTTTAATAATGATTCAAAAGAATTTTTCTACAGCTTTATAAAAACGGAAATGAAAGTTTATTTAGTACCGTTCATTTTGGATTCTTAAATCGCTAAAATAATGAGGTGTCATTCACATTACTTTTTGTTTTTAAGCAGTTCTTATATGAATTTGTACAAGAGTAAAAATAATTTACAAATTTTGCACTCAGATAAATTCAACACCTTCATTATCATTTGTGAAAAGTGTGTCATATATCAATCATAATTTTTGGTTTTACAGCAAGCATATTGACATTCATCTGCTGACTCAGATCAATCAATGACTTTACTTTTGGTAAATAATGTTTAAATGCCTATTTACTAATCTACATTAGATATACAATTAGATTGGCTATAGGTTATGATTTGAAAAATATTTCCAAAATTTAGCAGATTTACATCCGAACACCAAAACAATGAAAATGGCATACAGACGTGTTTATCATTACTCTCTGAGATTCTTCTAAAAATATTATATTAGTTTAAAGTACTCAACTGAAAATACAGAATTGTTAGAAATAAAAAAAAATAATAAGATGGGGATAGGAACTTGTTTGATGATTATAGCGCAAATTAAAAAGAAAAGAAATGGATCAGTTTAATTTTCTTTTTCAAAGAAAAATTCAAATCTGTGAAAAGTTTGCAAGTTTACTCCCAATACTATTTAATATCACCAAGTATCATTTATATGCACTACTGTCATTTATTGTGAAAAAGTTTGAACTGTCAAATAAATGATTCTATCTGTCTTGATATTGTAAAAATGAACAATTTTCTTTAAGAATTTTATTGAACTATATTTAATCATGTCAGTTAAATAAATATGTAAGTCAAAGTCTTTTTGATTACATTTCTGAAATCTGTCCAGGCATAAAATAAGCCTATTTAATAAATATATCTCTTACTAAATGAGAAAAGATTACAAAACGCCCTCGTAGCAATTACTTCAAATAACTTTTCAACTTAACAAACTATTACTATGTATTAATCATTTGGCATGCTTAATGAATAGCAATTGTACAAACATTAAGAATATATAGTGATGTTATTATTCGAGGAAAGAATAAAATAAGTATTAATACTGCTAGATTATAGTGCAAATAAAGATTTTTAAGAATAGTATGATTAGCAAGAAAAGTAAACAGATACTAGTTGATTATTATTCAAAACCATTGCATTTGTTTCTAACAAATTATCATACATCACTTTTTCACAGTTAAATACATTTTAATTGTTTTTCATAAATTTTAAATCCGTTATAAGTTATACCTAAGTATATGACAATATATGTTTTTATAAACTTCTTTACAGATTAGCAGAAAAATGTACAATCTAAAAATGAAATTAACTTACTAGATAAAAATTCAAGCATTGAAATAGCAATAGCAACAGTTGCTGAAATCTTAGATAAACTGATAATTAAGTCAGGCATTACTTTGAGCATGGTCCCCTGCATTTCAACAGTGCACACAGTTAATGCATTAATGCAGATCTTACTGCAACGGGAAACTAAACCAAACTGAAGGCAGCGAAGAAGGGTTTGCTAAAATAAAAATTACATAATTTTGTACATTTTTTTTTATAGAATATATATATAAACATTAAATTAAACATAGCTCAATGTATATATAAAGTGAGTAAACCCCTTTCCCAGGCTATCGATTAGAGCTATGTTTAATTTAATGTTTACATATGAAATCTTATTTAATTATTATAATCATTATAATCAAAGTGCTAAAAGAGAGATTTAGTCTCCAGCCTTATTAGTTTAATAAATATTACCACATTCCATCTGGCTGATATATTAATTTCACTCTGAATTACTAACAATGTTGACAAAGGTATGTTTATAAAAATCAGAACTCCAAAAATAGATGGATTCATTCTATTCTTGATCCTTTGTTCAACATTTAGAATGCTTTTAATACATAGCCTAAGGGAAAGTGATTTACTCCCTTTGTTTATATATGTATATATATACACATTAAATAAATAATTTATATAAACACACACACACTAAATAATATATACATATCTATACAAAGGTCCAGATTATAAAATGTAAAGCATTCTAGAGTTGTAGTGCAAGATTCATAATATCTGATAACAAAGAATATTTTTGGATCAAAATTTAAAAAATAAATGAAAATAATTATTATTAAGAAAGAAATTTTACTAAAACATTCTGCGGGCTTTTTTTTTTTTTAAGTGTGAATAACTTCAAATTAAGATCTCACTAAAAAATAGGAAACTAAATTATGAAAT
Organism: Epiperipatus broadwayi; assembly: GCA_028023455.1. Classification (NCBI taxonomy): domain Eukaryota; kingdom Metazoa; phylum Onychophora; class Udeonychophora; order Euonychophora; family Peripatidae; genus Epiperipatus; species Epiperipatus broadwayi. Next base: position 3,613,059 of record JAQFVV010006200.1, on the reverse strand, counting down.
CCTATTAATAGAAATTGATCTTTATCAGTCTCGAAACATCATCAAAACTCATAGAAGGGCTCAGAAAGTATTATCTATCAAAAAGATTCTATCCATCCAAATTAGAGTTCATGGATTGTCTAAAATAATAAAAATGGAAAAAAAACTGTCATCATGTTTCAAAATCTAATATGTTTTTAGAATTACATATCAGTAATAGATATGGTTTAAACATGCTCTTATTAATGGAAAACAAATCTAATATCATTAAACTTTTGTTTAGGGATATATATTGTACACATTCCAATTTAGCCTGTGACTAAATTGCAATAGTGTGTGCATAAAATAATAATAATAATAAATCACCATCTAATTCCCAAAAGCCCTGAGAAATATCTCTTTATTCGACACATTTTATTAATCAAATAAAGACAACCTATATTTTAGATATCTATTAGAATTTTAAAGCACATATAAATAATTTATTTTTTTGTGAGCCATTATAAGATAATGACAAACATCAAGGTAATCAAATATCACTCAAGATTTAGTGAATTGCCACCAATAAACCTATAGTGTTTAATATGAACTAGCAAGACTTATGAGAATGTTAAAAATACATTTATAATATTAAAATCTTATATTAATAATTTTGTCTGATAATTTTATATGAACAACTAAAGCACAAGGATGTTTTGTTTACCTTAATGTTAATGCAAATGTGATATGTTTCTAAAATACAAAATCCTACATCCTGTTATAAATAGTGTACCAAATGGGTTCAAACCAGGTTCATCTATAAGTAGGTATATAATGTAACTTTGTCTAGGTTTAGATAGCCTAGTGGTACCCAGATCGACCATGTACATAATTATAAAATGCTTAAAAGCACATACTAGTTCATTTTGTCATCATTTTCCCCTCAAGCCATTTAATTTATTGATATTTTATTAGTTATAAATGGCACATTTTTATAGTTACAATATATATTAATAAAATAAAATCATATATTACATGACTTACATAGCTTGCATTTACAAATATGTAAAATAAAGAGCATGCTAATAGTTCTAAACAAGCTTTTTTTTAATGATAAATGCTACAAAACAATGCATTCGAAATCTTTATCAAGCACTGTCCCCATCCCTAGACCAATTTCAAGCTACGACTCTCTTTAGTGATGAGCTAGGGCACCAGATTCAAAATACCAATTCAAGCTAAGCATTTATCTAATAGTTAACTCTTAAAATTAAGATCTGAATTTTTCAGACATCTACAAGTCTTTAAATTCAGCTCTCCAACTGAAATAATCATATGGGCCTGAATTTAATTCAGATACATCATATATTAATAGGTTTAGCAATTTAATTTAGTCAAAGCCCCAACAGCTAAATAATAATAGTAATAAAATCCAAGTCATATATCACATGATAGCTTGCATTTACAAATATGTAAAATAAAGAGCATGCTAATAGCTCTAAATAAGCTTTTTTTAATGATAAATGCTACAAAAAAATGAATTCAAAATCTTTATCTAGGATTATCCCCATCCCCAGACCAGTATTTAAAATACATGTAGATGTCTGAAAATTTCAGATCTTCATTTTAAGAGTTAACTAATAGATAAATGCTTAGCTTGAGTTGGTATATCAAATCTGGGGTCCTAGTTCCTCACTGAAGAGAGCTATAGCTCAAAACCAGGCTGAGGATGGGGACAATCCTAAATAAAAGATTTTGAATGCATTCTCTTGTAGCATTTATCATTAAAAAAAAAGCTTATTTAAAGCTATTAGCATGCTCTTTATTTTATATATTTGTAAATGCAAGCTATATAAGTTATAATGATATATAACTTGATTTTATTACTATTATTATTTGGCTGTTGGGGCTTTGGATAAATTAAATTGCTAAGCCTATTAATATATGATATATCTGAATTAATTATTTCAGTTGGAGAGCTGAATTTAAAGACATGTAGATGTATGAAAATTTCAGATCTTCATTTTAAGAGTTAAACTATTAGATAAATGCCTAGCTTGAGTCGGTATTTTTAATCTGGTGTCCTACCTCTTCACTGAAGAAAGCCATAGTTCGAAACCAGTCTGGAGATGGGGACAATCCTTGTTAAATATTTCGAATGCATTATCTTTCTAGTATTTATCATTAAAAAAAAATAATAAGCTTATTTAAAGCTATTAGCATGCTCTTTATTTCATATATATATATATTGTAAAAAATTGTACAATTAATTTGAAAATTTAAATATATTAAGGATGAAGGAAGATACTAAGCTTTAACATATTAGAGAAGAATAGAGGAGGATTATTAATAACAATCATTCAAACAAAATAACTGTTCATAGCATTTGTATTTACTCTAGGTAAATGTCAGCTTAAAAAAGTCATTTCAATGGTGATACTAAATATCAGGTGAAAACTATAATCAAAAAAAAAAGTTTTCATTTAATATCTTTAGCAATCAAAGAAATATCTTACTTAATAACACAATTGATATAATGTTATTCTGAAAAAAAAATCAGGGAAAAAAGATTAGAATAAAACTAATAATGGATTTACAGGATTTTAATAAGAAATCTTTTTTTTTTGTCAGTAACCAAGAAAAATTTTAGAATATTTATTTAAAAATAATCTTAAACAAAATATAAGTGAATGAAAATAAAAAAACTATTAGCATTGCAAAATTCTTCTATTAAGACTATATCATTATTAAAAGCCACTCATAAATAAAATAATCACTCTAATTCCAGACAGTAAAAAGACAAGAATAAAATGTTCAAGGAGAGTTTGCAATGATTATTCAAACCAACTTGTAAAACACAAACATGTCCACATATATTGTATATTGGTGCTTTAATCTTATTATATGACATGTAGCAAAGCTGTTTTTTAAGCTTTTTTTGCAGTAAGGTTTAATATTTTACAGCCTTGAATTTCTTACCTACGTATAGATCTCTATTACATTCTATTCATAGACATCATGTTGTAAATAAAAATAATAACACTGCATTCTCTTAGAGTGCCATTTAGATAATTTTTATAACATAAATAGTCTGTCTCTCTTAGGAAAATGATTCTCAAGTTCATCATAAAATACTTTTTTTAGTGCCTTTGTTACCTTTCATATAGGCAATGCAACAAAGCTATTCTTTTACACAAATAGATTTAATAATACTTCATGTAGCAAGCTGAAGATAGTCTTATGATCTCATTATATTTTTAAATTCTTATGAAGCATCCTTAAATGAATTTGTTCCATTATATTTTAATAATAAATCACTAGAGAACCCACGTCTCCTTTCTATACAATAAAACGAGAAAAATAAATCATGTAATATAATAATTTAGTTATAATAGATTTTAACATTATGACGAAATACTTTTGTTTTTAATTTCTTAAATGTAGCAGCAGCACGGTGAAATCTGTGTTGCAACTCTATATTTGAGTCTACATTTCTATCTATAAAGCTATCAAGATATTTAAATTGATCCACATTTTCAATTTGATATCAAGCTAAAAATAGTTGGAGGTTATTCTTCCATCAGTGGTTGATTAAGTACTTGAATTTTTGGATATTAATTCATAAATTAGCAGATTGTAAATCTAGAAGCCAGGAAGATGAAGTTCTTGTTTTTGATTTATATTAGTTCAAATTAAAAACACCATCACTAAAATTATATAAATTACTTTAAAACTATTCAAAAAACCACCATCACAAAAATAAAAAAATTTAATTAGTACAAAATTCCTGTTTGACACTATTTCAAATGTTTCATATTTTGTGCTAATTATAATAATCCTTTCTCTCATTCTATCATATAGTTGTACAATATGAATAAACTTCAGTGGACAAACAACTATAAATCTTTTTTATTCACTGATTATTTTGATTAAATTAATAAATATCTAAAACATATCTTTGATCATATCTTTCTTGTTCTTGATCTGGCAACAAAAATCATGTCTATAGGTCTTGATTCTCTAAAACTGTTCATCTATAATTGGAAATAGCAACCTACTCAACAAAAGTTTTGAAAGCACTTTTGCTATAAAAGACAATGACATTTTATCATGATTACTTCCATCTAGTCTATCCACTTTATTTTATAAAGTGGAATAATAAAAAATTATTAAGATCAGGTGATATAAATTCATGGATCCACATAGTCCTAAAAAATTCCAAGTTTTGAAGCTAACATATTAACATTATAATGAATGGCATTAAGCACAATTTTAAGACATCTACTAAAGCAAATTCCAAAATTCGTTAAAATTATCTTTTCTAACTCTCTATTTCTTAGCAGCATTTTTTAAATATTGCAACTGTCCCCCTGCCTCTTCTTTTCCTATTAGAATACCTTCTAAGCAGATCTTTCAAAATATATTTTATGAACATGGCTAACTAATTTTTTCATATTCACATTTCAAATATTTTTCTCAATTATCCATATTTCATATCTTTATAGTGTAATAAACGTAGTTGCATAATTCTTCCATAAGTTAGTTCTAGACTAGAAAAGATTAAGAAAATGATTTTAACATGTTTTAATATAAGGTAAATTAAATATTTTTTTTAAAATGCTTTGATTTGGAATTTTATTCCAAAAAGTCATTTAGATTAAAACACAAATGATCATCTTTATTTTGTCAAATATTTTTAAAATCTTTATTAGGCTCTCAGAATTTCAGTCATAGGGTCTTCCCAATGATTTAAAAAGATTATGTATGAACACCTAAAGACGATGGCTTAGCAATTTTGCTACAATCATTTAAGTCTAATTTCCATACTTTTATTACTTATATAATTATAGAATAACATTTATATATCTTTTTTATTCACTTTTTACAATGCAATCAAATAAAATAAAAATTTACGACTTCCCAGTGGTCTTCACCAAAACTTCCTGGAAGACTTCTGATCAGTCAAAACCATAAAAAAATATGAAGGAATAAATTATTTTATTTGACTGCATTGTAAAAAGTGATTAAAAATGGTATATAAATAGTATTGCTTAGATATAATGCATAAAGAAATAAAAAGTGAAAGAAATTTTTATTACTTGTTTGTATTTTCTAATTAATACTTCGAAGCTATAGGAATCAGAAGAAACCAGGAAAATAGAATTAAAAATACGTACTATAAAATCTAAAACAATATTCAATGACCTTGCAGGAAAAAAAAATAAAATATTAATATAGATGGAAACATAATAGATATAATTGATTTCAAGATTATATTTGCATAGAATGCTTTTGATAGAAATATCAAATATTAAAAGGAAATATGATTGTGTGCTTGACAAGAAAGGTTGTTAATAAATTTTTTGTATCTCTTACGATTTTGATACTTGAACCAATTAATAAAAAAGCAACATTAAGATTGCACATTCCACACCAAAATATGGAAAAATATCAAATTAAAAAGAAGAAATCAAATGCGAAATACATGGGTACAAAAATAAGTAGATACAACTAACATCAGTCAAAATATTATTATACTGATCAGGAACTAAGTTATATATGTTTCTAAAAGAGATAGTAATGAACAAGTAAAGTTTTAAACTGTGTCCCAAAAGATTTTAAAACACCTAAAGAGATTACGTGTGATATGGATGGACTAGACATGAAAATTTATTGGACTGAGCTGGAGACGCTACAGATTAGAGAAAATGAATTAAACTTGGGAAGACTTGCATTTTGCAATATACTGATAATTATTAAAAATAAACAATACAGATGAATAATAATATATTTCTATTTCTAAATTGAAATCAAAACTTATGTCATTAGATTTGTATAAGTGTAGAATTTTACTGCTTGGATAGATCTCTTTTATCACCATCATGGTTCTTCATCACATCTGAATACTACATGTAAATACACAAACAAATTGCTGCTACAATTTTTATATATAATGAGAAACATCAATGAACATTTTACAAGTATAGTCTTTCATATACACTTCAATGCAAACAAATTTTCTTAAAAAACTTTTTTATTTTCTTACAGTTTCGACTGTTCAGCAGTCTTCATCAGAGTTACAATATTTGAATAATATAAATACATAAACATCACTTCACATATATATAAAAATACACATATGTATAACAAAATATACACATATATCCTCTACATACATATATAGATATATAGATCCACATCACCCCTAGACATATATATAAACTCCATACCTACATCTCTATATACATATGCATATCCAAATATATACATATATATCCTTTAAACAAACATATATATATACACAGATACACATACACCCACATATACATTTAGAAACTCATATCCATATATATACTCAACTTATATATAAATTACATATACATAAAAAAATATACAAAATATATCCAATACACTATTTTTTAAATATTACCCTTTAAAAACTATTTTATTTTTACTTTTAATTTTTTTAAAAAAATTTTTAAAAATTCTTTTAAATATTACCTTTTTATTACTTTTTTATTAATATTATTTTATAATTTTCCTTTCATTGTTTCTTACTATCTATCATGTTTAATTATTATCTAATATATAATATCTCTTTTACTTTAATATCTACAATTTTAATTTTTTAAAATTTTTATCTTTTTATCACTAATTTATATTTTTCTCTTTAATAATACTACCTTTATCTGTTCTCCTCTGCTTTAAAGAAACGTTTTTTTTCCAAATTTTCTATCTTTTTATTCCTTTAAAACAACTCCCTCTATTAACAATTTTATAAAACTTATAATTCTATTTTAAAAAAACTTACAAACTTTTATATTTATTAACAATATTTACATACTTATTCTTGTTTTATATTATGGGTGCTAAACTGAAAGCATAAACATAAAGCAGATTGATTAACTGATTCTTAATATATAACACAAGGCAAGATTTTTAAAATCTATTTAAACAATTTTATAAATCTTAGTTAGTAAATAATATATAATAAATTCAATACATTTATAAAAAAATGAATACAACTTGCTAATATATATAAGTAGTAATTTCAATTTTAAAATGTGAATTTCACATTATTTATACTATTTTTATAAAATACAACAAATTTATTATATATACATATTCATAAAGAATAATGCATTTTCATATGTTTGAGGAAAAAAAACTATATTATGTAATAAACATCAATTGAAGATTACCTTCTGAGGATTAATATTAAAAATGCTCAAGAAATGAATATTTTGTAATCATCAAGGTGATAAAAAAATTTCTTTCATAGATTTTTAAACAATTGCACTATCATAATAATTTACATAACTTTTACTTGTGCAGATCTTTATGATTTCAAACTGTTTTTATCAGTAATAAAAATTAAACTTAGTTGGAAGATTAATTTCAAAAACATTGACAAAATCATATTAGATCATTATTGCAGCAATCATCTTAGCATAATATGAATTATTTTAAGTTATGAAATCTGTTATGACATTCCCTCTGATGAGGAAAAAAATTAAATAATTCATCTTCCAATTAAAAATCAAGTTTGAGAATTATTCTAATGATCAAAACTCAACGCATAGTTCAAATTCACTTTCTAATAAATGCCTCACTATATATGTTGATATATGTAATTTACTAGAATGCTTTTCAAATATGGTAAATGGGGTTTTCTATGCTATCCACCCACCCCCCTTGTTTTATCCTCTACTAAAAATAGTTAGATATCTTTTTTTTATAATATATCCATAACAAGTGGATGGTTAGATAACTTAGCTATACATTTAACTATAAAAAAAAAATCTTAAGCTTGCTTAGAAATCTCTCAGTTAACCTGAAAAAATTTCCATATTCTTCCCATATTCAAAATCTATTTTGTGGGGGAAAAAATGTATAGTCTAGTGGAAAATTACAAACAATAGCATAATTTTTAAAAATTATAAGGAACAATGTTAAATTGCTTCATATTTTATTAACATTGTTTTTTTTTTTTTTGGTTTCCATTCCTTCACAAAAAAAATAGTTTACTGTTTAAATAACACAAAATAAATTTTATGAATAATTAATGCCATCAGTCATGTTTAACTTTCAAATGATAAAGCAAAAATCAATTTTTAGCATTTACAATAAAAACAATGTCTGGTATTTACAATAAGACAAAATAATTTAATATGATTTAAATGTAATGCATAAAAATGTGGACAAGTTTTTGCTTTTTTTTTTAAATTATGAAACTTTCCACGATTCACCACATACATGTGCATTCCTTATAGACATAGAGTTTCATCCTGCTATACCCATGAACTGAGTTTCGAATTTAAACAGAACCTGAAAATTCTTTCTTAGAATTTCTCTTTCAGGTAGCAAATCCTTAACTAACCAAGCTAGTAATCCAATTATTGATCAGTAAATATATATCTAGTTACTTTTAGATAACAGATAAAATAAAACCACAAAGTCTCATCATCCATCACTTAATTAGTTCATAAACACTGCCTTCATCTTCAGTGATGGTGGGAAAAAATTTTTGTTCTGTAATGAATTATTTAAAGACTGCCAGATCTTTTTTTTCTTTTTCTCAACTTACAAACTTTAAGATGTAAACATCAACAATTTTAAGATATTTTTGGTTTAAAAATGTGTCGGACAAATAATATAACTAGTTAATGTGATTTCAGGTTGCAACACTAATTTTTAATTGGTACTTTGCCTGGTTACATCATAGTTGAAATTTATCTTTTAAAAATACAATAAATCCCATTAAAATTATTAGTATTTAAGAATATATGTGTTAAAAAAATTTTCAGAATTACAAATTACAGAATACAAAAAAAAAATATTTTTAATCATTACCTCAAATTTTTAGTCTGTTTTTTTATTCTTAAAAAAAAAAAAATTGCAAAATATATATGCATAAAATATTAACAATACCAATGGTTGTTTAATAATTTTCAGAATATACTTTTCCAATGACAAGTCAAAGAACATTAAAAAAATAATGAAATATTTTAATGAACATAAAAAATACTTGAAAAGATGGAGAATCCATATTATGTGTAATCTTTTATGTCCATTCAGAATTTAAATGGTTTTGGTGCAGCCAGTCACCGATCCAGATCAAGTCTTTTAAAATAACTTTTTAAACTAGAAGTGTGTGTGTACTTTTTAACACAGTTTTTTTTAAAAAGAATATTATTTCAAAATGTTTGGCATTACATAAAATATGTAATTTATAAAATATTTTCTCAATATTTCCAACCAGCTTTTTCCTTATGTGCAATATTTTTTATGCTAAAACAAAATATAATAGATTGGTTTGTCATTTAGATGATGAGCTCTATAAGTAACAGTTGAGCTGCAATTCATGGTTTATTAAATCCCAAGTCTGCATCTCTATCACAGCATTAATCCATACAGAACTTATTTATATCTAAACTCCTATATTTCTCAATGACATTCATAACATTTTTGTAATTAAATGCGCCATAGACTAGAAGATTGAATAATCAATGGACACCAGATAGTACATTGCTATAAAATCCTTATTTACAGATTGACTGGTTTCTGGCTTTTGTCTTCGCCAGTTATTAGAATTCAAAGCTCAAATTATTGCACTTACTCATCTAGAAGACATTTTTCATTCCTTTATATTATTCAAGGTAATAATCTGAAATTTAAAAAACCCTAATATTTAAACCTAGACCAACTCATTTATATAGCTACACAGATCTGATTATTAAGTCAGTTTCGATAGACTTCTGAAACTTCCATTCAAGTGAGTTAGCTTGGGTTTGAAATCTCATGGGTTTTTTTAAAAATTTCAGATTGTTAGTTTGAATAGTATAAAAGAGATTAATAGATGGCTGCTAAATACATAAGTACATTAGTTCCAAGTTTGAATACTATTCTTCATTGCTGAAGGCAAAAAGCAACAACAAGTCAGTCTGGAAATGAGAATTTTCTGGCGACCACTGATTACTTAAGATTACAGTAGATGGTTCTACAGTAAGGTGAAGATAAATAACTGCTCTTGTAAGCATGTTGTTGTAATTAAGTATTCCTGAAAATATTCTGGCTAGTTTTTTCAAGATAAAACAAGCTAATTCCTTATTCAATTGTTTCAAAAAAAATCCTAATTTATTAATATTCAATATTCTTACGGCATATAAATCATCTTTTAAATATTATACCATTATCATATTACACATGTGAATATTGGATTAAATTTTTAAAAAAAAACAACTTGAGTCTGCCCAATAACTTACTTGCACATCAGTACTAATATAAGCATAGAAAGAAGCTAGAGGAGCAAGAACGGGGAAAATGTACAGATGGAATTCAGAACGAGTGAACTTTGGAGGAGTATTGCGAAAGTTTTCTGGAAGATTTCGATCACTAACCTATAAAGAAACAGTGCATATTTTTTTAAAACAAAAATATCAAGAAATATATTTACAAATTTATTTTATTAATTACATAGTTGCTTATATAAAATAAAATTTTATCAATAAAAGTACATTCTTCTACTGATTAAGGCTATTAATAAATAAATCATAATTTTTATCATTTGATAATTCAAATATGTAATAAACTATGAATTGAACAAATCCAGGAAGATTCATTTTTTAACAATTATCTCAAAAATATTTTTTTTTATTTTAACAAATTACCAACCTCTACAACTCAAAAGATGTGATACCTATCAAAAGAAAGCTAGCCAAAAATGGAGTATTATACACTGAATTTTGCTAAGTTTATTTTGAAAAAATATAATTAATAAATTAAAAATAAAAAGTTTTTTTTAACATATCAAGTTTTAAAAATAATGCAGTTCAAATGACTAAAAATTTCTGACATCAGCAATCTAATTTGTGTGAATTTACATTAGCGCCATCTATACAAGTATAAGTATTGTCATATAATGAATGTTAGTTGAAAAAATTGGATTGCTGGTGTCAAATGCAAACTAAAAAAAAGTCATGTGATACTTTTATTTAAAAATCTTTATAATTATACCTGCAAGAATTCAGATTAATTGAGAATAAGTTCATTAGATCGCTCCTGGTACGACTTTCTGCAGAATGGAAAATTAAAATAAATTGCTGATATTTAAAATTACTGTTTAAAATATGTTCTATACAGATGAAAAACTTCAAAAACTCATTGATTAATTAAAAAGCCACATACAACTAAAAGCAGATATCTCTACAGTTTATAATTCTTGGCTATAGTTATGCCAAGAATAATATCAAATAAAATATTATGGAAGAAAATCATAAAAAAATTTATCTAACTAAAGATTTGAAGGTGAAAATGGTTTGCCTCAGACTATAAAGAACAGAAAACTTTGCAAGGGATGTTCTAGACTGAAAATCATATTGGCAATGATGTAAATGTAGATTCAGAATAATTCGAAGAAAAAAAACAACTATAGTTAAGAAGTTCAAAGATTTGAACAATCTTGTGTTGAGATTAAACAAATTATAGAAGATCAAGGTGCATGGAGAAAGTTTGTTGTAGCCCTATACATCATGTAAATAGTTAAAGGATATCAGATGGGAATCCAACCATCTCATAATAGATTCATTTGATCAAATTTAAGTCTCAAACTTATGTGCTATTATGTATTTCCATAAAAAGTCTGTAAAAATGATGAATATCATTTCCATGTACACTTCTCAAAAAAATCACAAGGCCTATTTCTTGAAATATATGTATACATATAAGCAGAATATGTTAAGCATCTCTTGTAATAGTTCTATTAATTCTAATGCTTTCATTAGACAAGTTGAGCAGTATATAATCAATTAGCAGAAATAACAGAAAATCCAATTATAAGGTCTTGATGAGAAAAATAACTATAAATATTTTTTAAAAAAATCAATATATGAATTCTTCAAACCTTATCCAAATAAAATAATCTTTATTAATTAAGAATATGCTATAGTATGACTAATAAAATATTTAATTGCTCAGTCAGGTGATGTTAGAGCACTGAAAGTGATGGATTGAGTTTTATTCGAATTAACATTTTATTGTGATTGAACAATACAGAAAAATAAGCCATTAAACTGCTTTAAGATATGAATTTATTGAAAAAAAAGCGGCTTCATTAGGTTTGTAAAAGTTTATGTAGTGGATATCAGCTTCCAAAGCTCTGAAACTCATTAGTAAAATGATTATATATTGAAAACAGCCAAATGTACATACTGTCACAAATAAAAGCAGATTATTTAAGTTATCTATATAAGCAAGTCTATTTGTTTAATCAATACTTTAGTGCCCAAGAAAGAGCAAAATGATTTTAACACTCTGCAGTAGTCACAATTGTTCAAGCACTGTCATATTTAAAATCAAAATTAATCTATCACAAAGTTATTGTAGTAAATTATCCAAGTATAATTCTCTTCATCTTTTTCCAGAACCAATGGATAGGTGGCGTAGTGTTATAATATCCTTAATCCAAAACCCAGTTTCTGGCTTTTGTCTTCATTAATGCTAGATTAGAACTCAAAATTGGAAGTACTGCATTTAACAGTCATCTTTTACTTCCTTATAATATTCAAGCTAATAGTTAAAATTTAAAAAAAAAACCTTAAGCTTTTGACTAGCTTGCTTGTATAATTATATAGATATGACAAAACATTATTTTAGGCATTTCAGTTTTATGCCAAGTGAGGCCTCTTTCAACTTATGTCCTTGAAGGTTAATATCAACAATAATATTGTATGATTTTCTTATATGCCTTCAAGAGTAGTTTTTTTTTTTATACTTTTCCAAAGTCATTAAGATTGTAAACTTGGGTAATTAATGGTTACCACCAGATATCACCATTTGATTGTCACTAATTATTTAAGCTTACAATAGATGTACCTGGAATAGGATAATGAGAACAGCTCTTGAAAATGAAAGCATAACCATATGAGAAAGTTACGTGATATTGTTGTTGGTTTTAAGTAAATAAACTAAATGAATACAAAATTCATTTCTAAAAACATGAAGTATAAATATGAAAAAGTCAAAAAATAATTTGGGACAAAAATGGTAAGAAAATTCACCTACCAACAAAGCCTCAAAGGTACCAAAACAGTTTTACTGCTAAATGCAATAAACATATTAAATGATCTTACTGCTTTCATCATTCCTTTCTTGTTTTCAATACTCTTATGTTCAATGTTTATCGTCAATATTTTGAAAGAATAGAGGTCAATCTAGATGTATTTTTTAAATTTACAATATATCTTTCTCATGACTTGAGAATGCTGAGGTTTTTGATCAATGAACCATTAACTTTTTTTTAACAAGAATAAAAGCTGATATGATTTACAAGAGATCAGAAATCAACAGATAAAAAATGACTTAATCAAAAAATTGAACTTAACAGTATTTGTATTTTGTAAAATTAAATAACAGCTCCCAAAAAATAAACACAAGTATTTTTCATACATTGAAACAGTAAGATTTGAATTCAAATCTTAGTTTCACCTTAGTTCTGTCATCGCTCCACATCTCACCCATTATTATTATTTTACATAGGTCCTGAACTTGAATATTGAACTTTGTGTGTAATATTATAAAATATATGTACAGTTATTTAAAAACATCGTATATATGCACACACTCCAATATAGTCTATTTTAAAAATATAACGCACTGCAGATGATTGTTAGATTTGTAGTGCGTAATTGTGTGTAAGATTTAATAATCGCATTATTATTATTTGGATCAGAATCATGTAATATTTTAAATTATAAAATCTAAAATAGTTTTATTTTAAATGTAAACATATTTTTTTGTTATTATTTAGGTCAGATTTATGTAATATTTAAATTATAAAATCTAAAATAGTTCTTTTAATTTTAAATGTAAACATATTTTAAAAATAGATATTCCCCTGCTAATTAGATTTGCAAGTCATAGTGGGAGGGGGAAAAGATGACAGAGCTGAAAAGTATTCTTAAACACGTAATTACAAAAAGTTTGTTAAAAGCATTTCTAATTACGTCACATGTAAGGTAAATTAAAAAGGTGGTCGGATTGAAACTGAAATTTCAACATGTGCCACTAATGCATCCGTTACCTGAAGGGATATACAGCACAGATCAGAGAGACCGCTTGGATGGATGACGCAATTGTTCGATGGATCCGAAAGATAAAAGAGAAAGGAATAAAAGCAACAAGCTGGTTATTTTAAAGGATTATTATCGTTGATAATTCATTGTTGCTATTAAGTTTCAAAGTTATGCTGTTACTTTATTTTCGTATCCAGATCATATTTTAATATAACAATGTGCGAGGAGTAGGCGACTGCTGCGCTTCTCCGGACTGTGGCTATGGAAATACGGAGCTTCCCATAAAACAATGAAATAAAACTGAACTCAAACTGCTGCATGTGTATATCTCCAAAATGTGAATGCTATTGAACAAGGAACCTCGGATTCACCCATCAAGTGTGCACCCTTCAACTAGTCGAAGGTAAAACAATACCCCAAGAGTAAAAGATTCTCCTTTTGAACTCTTAATTTAAATTCCTGTTACGTGCTGTATCTTTAAAGTTCGACTCTTAACTTAAATGTAGTGTAATTTTAAAACTAAACTCTAGTTTCCATCTTGTAAGTATGTGTAAAAGTAATATAATATTTTATAAATCTCATAAAACTTATTCTTATTCTTCTACTTGGGTATCTAAAATTTTTGTTATTGATTAGATATTATATTTCATGCCTACATGATTTCCGAGCTGATGTTCTCTAACGAGTTAATTCGCAAAAGAGTTGCTACTCTTTTGCGTGATTTTAGATTCACCTAAAATCCCTTTTCTTTTAATAAATGCTCAGCTCGGGAATTATAAATTTATTTCTATATGTTATTATGAAAGCGAGATCATATAATCGTTAGTATAGTGTATTAGCCACTTTAGCGATCATTTCATTTTTTAAATAGTATATTATATAAGTTATATTTCGTCAAGTCTTTTCAATCTAGAGTAGTATTATCATAAGGGGGGGGGGGTAGTAGACAGTTATAATTTGTTTAGTCAATGTGGGGATTGGAAATAAACTTTCTATTTTTAAAAGCATAGAGTAGATAAAATGTTTTTGCATTGAATTTGTGAACTGCGTTGTTTTATGGATGCATTAATTTAAACCGCAGAAACGAAATAGTCGGATTCTTCAAATATTCTAGTTCCCATAATAAACGGGCATACAGAAATGACCCCAATGGTAACTAACCTCGTCACACAGTCGGGGATGGAAAGGCTAAGACCTCACACCGATGCCGCACTCATGACGACTCCTAATGGCTCCGGCCCAACGTTTGGCCATCCCTCCCGTCTCTAATGTTTCTCAGCGGTTATACTCGAAGAAAAGCCGAATCTCTTTAAAATTTGGCAGCACCTAAACCTATAGCATGTCACTTTGTTTATGAGTATGAATGTCTATGCTAGATCTATTTCCACTTCTCCACATCTGCTGCTTTAGTAATAATTTCGTTAGCATAGATTTGTGTATTAATAATAAGTAATAATGATTGCTGGATTGGCAGATATACTCCTCATTAGGACCTAGTATCATAATCTCGCAACATCCGTGACTTAAATGTGAGGCATGAGATATGATTGAATAATGATACCCCAGTAGCGTTTTTAATCACATGTAACCTAATTTAATCATTATTAAATATTTGTGTCTACCTATTTCTATGTTTGCGTGTCTGCTTGATTTAATAGTAATATTCAATGTCTCATTCAATTATTAAAATCGCATTAAAGTATATAGCAGTAGCCCTTAATCTTAAATAATTTAATTAGAGTCTCTTGATCTACCTGACCACCGAGCCTAGAAGAATATTTACTATTATTATGGTATACACATTGTCATCTACCTGACCACCGAGCCTAGAAGAATATTTACTATTATTATGGTATACACATTGTCATGTGGGGTTTGTTGTGAAATAAAATGACTATGTTCAAACACAGTACCGCAGGTTCTGAACCCACCTGTTGTGCTGCTCTTCGAACATGGTGGTGGAATTTTGCAATGTGTTAACAGGGTATACAAGTTCTTATCGTTACAACATTAAATCAATATTAAATATTATCAATGTTATTAAACATAATGGATTATTTCTTTGCATTGATATGTAAATAATCCTTAATTATTTCAATATTACATTTACACTGAAGAAAATAATAAAATGTTATTTTTTTAAATATATATATATATGTTATTTTGAATAATTCGTTTAGGTATTGTTTATTTATTAATAAAAAATAATATATGTTCAAAATGAGATTTCTTTAGTTATCTACTGTAATATTATAGTAATATTTAACTATCATTAAGATTATTTTGATTAAATTAAGTGAGCAACGTTTCAACAAACAAATTTGAAGTTTGCAATCTTTAGTAAAATGTATATATGTTTAATAAAAACTAAATACAAAACATTTGCACATGTGAAAAAAAAATTGGATAAATAACAAAATCTTCATCATGAAATTTATATTTTAGATTCATTTGCAAAATATTTATGTTTTGAATATATTTAGAAAAAAAATATTAAAATAAGTTCAAAATTACCATTAAACATAAACGGCAGCACAAATCATCCATATAATTTTGGCCTGACAGAAGAAGTGTTTTGTTTTGTAATATCTTTGGCAATTCTTGCAAAATGTAGCTGATAATATTCCAATCACGATCCTTATCAAAAAAATTAAAAAATATATTCAGAGAGTATTCATACAAAAAACAAAATTAGAACTTTAATTAAAAGATGCTTACATTCTTAAGACAGCAGATAATTGTGCTGACTGCAGTATGAAATGGAATAGCTGTCATCTTAGTTTGAGGATATAGTACTGAAGCAGATAATTGAATGGCAGGTCCAAAAGGATTTTGTTTAGGCTGATCATAACTTTCACTTTAAAAAAATTAATAATATTTAGTGATTTCAGAATGATGTTCTTAAACATTTCTATTATAATTCTTGGAAAATAAATGGAAAAAAATACATCAAACAATAAAAAGTAGCATTTTAAAAATTGAAAGCTAAATGTAGACAAAAAAAAAGATATATCATAGAAACAACAAAATTAGATAACAAAAAATTTATTCATCTAAAAAGTATTTCAATACTCCATCAATGAAATAATAAATAACTAAATTTCACAATGTAACATTACTACTTAAAATTATTCTAATGCTCAAATATCAAAGGTAAATGTAAATATTTTTCTGAGGGTTACATTTAAATATAATCATATTTTATCTTGATAATTAATTACTAGTATATTTAATTACATGAAAGTCAAACATTTCACAATTCTTTTTTTTTTTAAAAAAATAAAAATATAGTAAAAGTAAGTTTTTTTTTCATATTTTGAATGAATAAGTAAGTATAAATTCAGCAAAATATATGTAAATGTGTCCCCTCAATTTATTATTAATAACTATATACAGTATATATTTTTTTAAATGTTGTTTAAATTATAATTTTAATTTATATATGCATGCTATATATATATAAATGTCTATTATATATGTGCATATGAAAAAGTATTATGCACTTGCAGTTCAATAAACAATAAATATCCTATTCTAATCTAAGTTTATCAACAAAATGTTAGCTATTAATGTGATGTATGATGTAAACAAGAAGCACTTGGAACAAAATAAAACAAATATGGTGGTTTCACTGTATTTAAAAAATATTTTTATTTGTTTAAAAGATTATTATTTGTTATCTTACTTTTAATATTCTACGTTAACTTTTTTGAAAAACATTTCATAAGTAGTGTCATCCCTATGATCTGGAGTTCGAGTCCAGTTTGAGAACATCTTACAATTTTTCAAGTCACAAACAACTCAGGCATAGCCAATGCACTTTGCTTCAATATATTGTTAAGTGATTGTTTAGCTATTATCATCTAGAGGACAAAGATCCCAGGATGATATGTAGTGATAGGTAAATATTTATGTTGCTGAATATAAAAATAAACAATACAATTATAATATAATACAACCTTTGCTTCTGGTAAGGGAGATATCATATTCCAATAAGCACTGAGCTCAGTTACCATTGTTTTGTTTTTTTTTTAAAATTCTGATCATGTTTAACAACTCTCCCAAAACTAAACCTTGCCCAATACATCCAGTCTTCCTTCTTCCCTTTTCCTTCTTTTCATTCCGGTTGAAATTATATATTATATAGTCATTTCAATCCTGCATTTAATATTACAAAACTATTTATATCTCAAAAATACTTCATCTAAACATAACAAAACTTTAAAAGTAAAATATTTTTAATCAATCTATTATTCATAATTTGTATTATTTTTAAAGATTTTTACATACACACTGATTAATAAAAAATGTTTTACGTATTCGATTATGTAAAATTTATAAAAATTATATAAATAAATATGAATTTATGAAAATATATATTAATCCAAAATAAAATGCAATATTTTTACCTCGGGGAACAAAAATTATAAGAACTAAATTCTATAACTTCAGGCGTGGATTTGTTGGGCAGACCCAGCTGTCCGGAACCATTAGCTCTCAGTTGAAGAAGCAATTCCAATATCTAAATAAAAATTACATTTAACAAAAAATAATCATTATTACATTACTTTAAATTTAATTAAATCAAATCTGCATAGTAAATAGTTTTAAATTGATGACTATAGATTCAAAGCATTAATGTGCTTTTTATTTAAATATCAAGAGCCCAGAATTAAAATCTGTAGTTTCAGAAAAATCTCGTCAATAGTTGATACAGCCTCCCAATATCATTAACAACACTTCCTTTATAAAACAGATGTCAATTATTTTACATGTAAGTGTAAAAAATGACATGTAATGCTCAAGCATCATGTTATGTTTAAGCACCAAAAGTGATGGATTGAGTTTTGTTTCAGAAACTGTCTGCTCTCAAATTCATCACTTTATTATCAGGACAAACACACAGTTCTTATTATGAATAAACTCTTGCCATATCAAATCTAAGACATTACAAACCAACAATGTTTTATGTGAAAAAATTTCTTCACAATAAAAATAATAATAATTTAAATTTCCAGTTATTTTTTTCATTACATGAATTTTTAAATAAAGATTTGCACTAATATTTAATATCCAATTTACGTGATAGTCTGCTAGAGTTATGACAATGAACAGTATCTTGATTTCATCAAAAATTTAAACAATTAAACTGAACCATGCCCATTTTCTATGAATCATGGACTACAAAATGTGATAACTTCAACTCAAATCCTTTACAATTTAAATAACAATTTGTTATAAATTGTCATTTTCTTTAGATAAAATTTCCAAGATCTTATAAATTGAGGAGAAAATATGAAGAGCAATTCATAATGTGATATTTTTTAAAGATTTGAAAGTTTAAGACTACAAACATTGTAATAATTGCAGAAGTTATAAACAACCAATATGAACTCCAATAATATACATCTCAGATTATATTCTATCCATCTGTGACAATTCCCTAATACAAATTAGTATATTCATAAGAAGACTAATTAAAAACAATTAATATTATTTTGAATACATACAATTCTCTCTTTGGAGATTCAATAATCAAATTGCTTACATCAATAATGCTTCATCTTATTGAAAAGACTGATTCTGAAATGGCTATAGAAATTCATATTTTCAATTTAGGTTGAACTATGACAGTGTTATGATAAACTTTTTAATATTAAGTTGTCTTTCCATAACATGACAATTCTCCTGAAGAAAATAAAATATTCTTACATAATGAAAACATGTTGCATGATTTCAAAGTCATTTATTTTTTATTAAGTATATGAAAGTATTTTATTCAATATAAAGTGTCTTATATATACATAAACTTATAAATAAATATTTAAAAATACAGTAATTAAAATTTTTTTAAAAGAACAAAAAATATAAACATCATTTTGGAGCACTTTCGACTATCCTTGTCAACTAATACATTTTTAATTACTGTATTTTCTAATATTTATTTATAAGTTTACGTATATTATTTTGAAGGAATATAGACATCGATTTGTAATATTATATACATATAAAGGTAAAACACGTTTTCAATAGCCCATAATATAACAAAGACATTTTCAACAGTCCTCCAAAAAGAATAAAGAAAGAGGTGTTACTAAGTTGGCAGGTTTTCTTGCTTATACTTTTCTCTAACTAATATTAACTAAACTCCTCTTATCAATGGATTGGTTGTAGACTAACTTCATGGAGAAAAAATATCTTAATCCTACTTGAAATTTAAAAAAAAAAAATCCAATTTTATCTGGTGCAGATACAAAATACAGATCAAGGGAATATACACTAATCATTATATCAGGTGCTGTTATACATGTGTCCATTAAAATTTATATATAAGTTCTCATATCGAAAAAGAATAGACCTATAACAAAAGTCTATATGGAGGGAATTTAAATTATATTTACATTCAATTACAGTTTTAAAATGCAATTATAGAATATTAATTTATAGTGAGGTTTCTTTCATTTCTACTAAGAAATAGAAAGTTATTCCTTTTTGCATCTTGATTTGTTAAGTTTATAAACTTTACTATTACAATTAAAATACTATATTATCTTTAATCAAAGGCCATATTTATTAATTTAATTATCTGTAAAAATTTCCAAACTATTAAATAAAAAGATTTTAGAAAGTAATTTTATGTTTTTATGCTAAAATTCAAGATGCTAATTGCAATGATTTAAATTCCAATAAACAACAAATTTATTTTCTGCATAATTTACTACATATCTATCAAAAAAAATCTCATCCATCTTTTAAAATACCATCTTACATTTTTTGAACTTTGAGAGCAGACTCATTTTGGATAAAAATACTTCACTTCCTCAATACCTTTTATCCATAATTACAATTAATTCTCTTTTCAATAAAGTTTAATTTAAAATTTTTAATGCAATATGTAATAGTATAATTCACAATAACAATTAAAAGCAATTTGAATTCAGTTTCAAAATTTTAATATTTCTAATTGTGATTACTAACATTAGTATCCAAATAAACTTTTTTAAAAAAATTCCAAACATAATACTCTTATTACATTTTATGTTATATAAAATAACTTTTTATCTTATTCAAAGTTCAGTTCTATGTAAACAGTGAGAATTGTCAATTCCTCTACAAGCTTTATGATAAATGCTTAGCCAGAGCCAGCACTTAAAATATCTCTGTCAGGAACCCCTCCCCAAACCCCTGACCATGGTTTCGTGCTTTGGCACTCCTCAGAGAGGTGTCAGGGTAGGTTCAGGCACTAGATCTAAAAATACCAATCCAAAGCTAAGCACTTAGCTAAAAGTTATCTATTGAGTGGAAAATCTGAAATTTTCAGACATCTACATGTCTTCAAACCCAGCTATCCAACTCAAATAGCTATATGGGGCTGATAGATCTTCAGCCATACCATATATTAGTAGTCATAGCAATATAAAATTGCATAAGAAGCTTGTAGAGGAATTGGCAATCCTCACTGTTTATAACTTACAAGCTTAAGAGATAGGGTCATGTGATCTATGAAATGATCTATGACTCTTATTTTGACTATTTTCAGTTCTATGTGTTTCTATTTAGATTATTTTAATTAAATTGATTTAATTCAGAGGAAATATAATTATTTAATATTAGTTAAGATAATTCATAAGTTGTAAAAATAAGAGGGACAAACTTATTTAACCAAATCAACTTATATTCATTATTTCTGTTTCAATATTATAAAGCAAATTTTAGGATGAAACTTGATTATTTATATTCACATAAGTTTCTCTATTCATTTAATTTGAAGATACATTACATCTACTACTCTATAATATATGCATGTGTGTGTGTGTATATATATATATATAATCAGCATCATTTACAATGAACTTTTTCTATTTATTAAAAATATTCTATCTTACCGCTAATCTAATGGCACTCATATCTTCCCAATGCAATTGAACTTGGTAATGGCTTTGA
This sequence comes from Epiperipatus broadwayi, assembly GCA_028023455.1. NCBI lineage: Eukaryota > Metazoa > Onychophora > Udeonychophora > Euonychophora > Peripatidae > Epiperipatus > Epiperipatus broadwayi. Next base: position 3,591,085 of record JAQFVV010006200.1, on the reverse strand, counting down.
ACATGATTCACTAGAATTTCAAAAACTGTTTGAACATGGCTGGCAGGAAGTTGGTACAATTTTAACTGCAAAATGTAATTGAAAATCAATAAAATAAAATAACTACATTAAACATTATTATTTGTCAAGTTTAATTCAAAAACATAAAATTTAATCTCAAAAATTATATTACAAAAAAAAAAAGATAACAATTTTCTATTCTTGGGGAGCTTTCAAGAAATACAAAAAAAAAAAAAAAATTCAGCACTGTACAGACCTGAATCTTTTAGAATTTAACAAGTGATATATACTACAGCAATGCTTCTTCAATTTTTTTTTTTTTTAGTTTCCAAGGCAATAAGTTTAATGATTATAATATAAGAAATTACTAACAGCAGTTTGAAGAAAGTTATAAAGAGCACAACCAACAGTATTCAAATTGAAGCTGCATTATGCAGAGGTAATATGAATCTATACAGAAATTATAACAAAATTTATTACAAAAAAAAATAATTATTTAGTTATTAAAAAAAAAATTCCAAAAGGACAATATTTAACTAAATTCGATTTTTTTATAAAGTAATACTAATTTTTCTGTATGCCTTTGACATAACCTTTTTGATTATAATTAAAAATTATTTTTTTCTGCTTTGTGAATTATGTCTACTAATTACTAATAGAAATTAGTTGGAAAAAAAAAGCATTTGATAGAATTGAAACACTGAGTATTTTAACTGAAGAGTTTGTTGTTTTTTTTTTTCAAGAAAAAAAACAACACATTCTGTAATTTTCAAAAATTTATTTTAGCAGTGAATTCTCCATCAACTCCATCATATCACAACTATCCAAACCACTCTGTCTTATCATGCATGCATTCACAACCATCAGTCATCAAGTGAATTTAAGACATCAAAAACTTGAATCTCCATGCCCACATTGTCTATTCAATATTCTTCTACTATATCTCATCCAAAATTGAAACTGGTTTCTATTCACTTTTAATGTCTTGTAGAAGAAAGAATAATCATTGCTGTAGAGATATTTTCATTTTATGTTTGTTTTTATAAGTGCATTCCTTATCAACTCTATCCTATCACAATGATCAACCATGGCGGAAACTTATACCACACTCTCTCATTATCAAATACATTTCATGAATAATCATCATTCATTAGATGAGCTAGAGATATTAAATATCCAAATATTTATGCCAGTATTGATAGCTCAATATTATACCACTACACCACTCCACCTGTAATTTTTAAAATGAATTTTTAAAATTATAAAAATCATTTTATAAAAAATAAATCATTCGATAAAATAACCTGTTTCATTTTTATATTTACATTTTTAACCTCCTATTTAGAGTTGTTTTCATTTGACATTTCAATGGAGTGTATCCTAAATATTGCCCATTGATATCATTTTTTTCAGCAGCTATGACTCAAAAATTTTATGCCATTCACTATGGAATCATAACCATTAGTTTGCAATGCTTTGTTATAAAAATTTCCAATTCACAAAAATTATTTCATAAATTTCTAAATTAATTCTGCTACTTAAAAAAAAATGCTTTCTAAAGATTTTGTACCCAAATATAAATGAAAATCCTTCTGAAAACAATAAAAAATATGAAAGTTTCATATCAGCTAGCCCATATCTTAATAATAATTAAGTTTTTATATTAATAACCTGGTCATAAAAATTGATAACATGCTACACAAACAAAAATGACATAATTCAGATAAAATAAATCTTAAATATTACAGAAATAAGTAATCATAAGAATTAATTTTTCCAATATGAAAATAAGAGATTATACAACAAACAATTTTTAAACCTAAAATCCTAACAGTTTCAAAAAGGAAAATTATAAAATATTAATAACAGGTTTTATTAAACTGATCAAAATTAAGAATTACAAGAATTTTTTTTACAAAATATTATTTGAATAATTGTAATATGTTTGCATAAGATTGGATATATTAATATACATTATAACAATTTCATTAATAAATTTTAAGTTGAAAATGGGTAAATTTATCTGGTTATCTTAAAAAAATAAATAATCATTCTTTGCAATAATGTAAATCAAATATTAAACATTTAGAAGTCTCCAATTGAGAATTAAGAAGACAAGACTTGTAAACAGCATATGACATGCATTAATAAAAATCTTTACAATATCCTAGCTTGATTCATTCTCTCTCCTTCAAAAAGACAATATTTAATTTAAGCTTGTTTTATCTTCCTAACAATATGCTAAATAGTCAAAAGTTCTAATGAACTTTGTAAGATTTCTTGCACTTTTTCTGAAATGTTATCAGTTTTAGCTAACAAATTCAGGATTCAAAGAACTAAGATAATGACGACACACTATTTCGTCTTTGATATTCTTTGTTGCTTCTTATAATCTACAACATTCTACCATAGTCCATCTTATTTCACTAACTCCTAAAATTCAAGGTGTAAACAATCCATTTCTACCTTTATTGCATCAAGCTCTTCTTGGTTTCTAACTATTCCAGATTCCAATTTATGATTTTATGTTTATAGCTTTGAATTTTCATATCACACTTAATGACACTGGCAACCGAATACTCAAATAATTTTAATCTTGGCATTTCCTATAAATTAGCAACACTGAAAAATATGCTTGGATCTTCCTCAGCAATACATTGATTCCAGAGCTGAAAAATTCAAATTTGAGCAGTATAACTCATTATCTTTTGCTTTATTATTCGTGATTTTCAATTTAATATATAGAAGTAGTTTATGATTGCTTTCTTTTGCATGGTTTGACATTAAATTTAGTTGTTATCACAACTTTAATTAGCTGTCAGCATCATCATCATACATTACTGCTAAACAATATAGATATTACCTTTGAAACGCTGAACCTTACAAACAAAAAGAAATGAATATAAGGTGGAATAGAACTAAGATAATAAAGAAAAAACAAAATAGACCCTTTCTCTATGAAGAATGCTAAAGAAAAGATGAAAGTAGAAATTTCACTAAACAAAAAGTACAATCAATAGATTAAAAAAAAAATTATACTGAGCTCAACATTACTTTAAGGCCATAATGGTTTTCTATCAGTAGTACATAAAAATTTTAAATCCAACAATTTTAATACTTAAAATATATGAAATTAAAAGTAATATATAAAAATTTGAATTCAATTTTGAAATTAATATATAAAAATGTACCTTAAAAATTTCCACTAATCCAAAGACAGCAGTTTTGACATCCACAAGTTCTGATGCCTCAGCAATATTAATGGCATCACTCATTCCAGAACCTTTACTTGACAGATCAAATGGCTTTTCAATAACCTAAAAAATAAAAAAATTCTGAATTCAGTTTAAAAGTTATACCTTTTAAAGAGTTTCAATTTCCAGTGAAAAATTTTGCAAATAAAAAATTTATTTTCATAGTTACAAATTCAAAATTTTTTACTTATGTTATAAAATTCTGATAACAGCATTATTATTTTAAAGACTTTCATTAATAACCCTTCTTTAGAAGTGCAAAAAAAATATATATGAACTCTTTAATATTTTTGTAATCAAAAAAAAATATTGAAAATTTACCATGAAGTGATTGTTTATCTCCTGATTTATCATCATTAGTCATTTTCAAAAAAGGCATATTAACTTCATATTCAAGGTATTCTTTAATTTTCAATCACTCATAACTACTTCATTTCTTTGAATCAGCAGTCAATTTTTCCTACTTCTTTTCTTCTTATCCTCTACATACTAAATTTATTCTGTATAATTCCTCTTATTTAGCACATGGTTTTAAATAACTAATTATTCACGAACATTATAAAAAAATCTGCGAATTTCCAACCAGGAGATTAAAATTTAATAGTGGATTTATTAAATCCTTCAATTCTGCTATTGTAGATAAAGAATGGGCAATCATTAACTATGTGGCCCATGGTTTGTGTAGTCCTTAACTACATATGACAAACTGTTACATTCAATTTATGATATAAATAAGCACAGCATAATCCTGAACTATTTGATGACATTCCAATAACATCTAGAAAAATAAAATGCAGCAGCCTTCACCATTAATTCTGAAAAAAAAAACATTTGTTTAGGGTCTCACAAAATGTCCACTTCTTATCTCATACCTCTTTGACTTTTTGACAAGATTCTTAGTTGAACATTCAGAAAAAAGATCTTGATGTGGGAAGTTCTTATATGATAAAACTATTGCCATGAGCTAATGATAAATCTTATCTACTCAATAAATTTGTATATATTTTCTAAGGGCCAGCTTATCTTCTGATAATTGGTGGAATAATTAGTGGTAAGAATTGAAAGCCATTACAAGACAATGAATTTAAGTGCACCAGGAATATTCATTATTATATTTAACTGTGTATCCTGAAGTTTAGTATAAGCATTTTTCTATAAAGATGAACACAGTATTAAGTACAAAAATATGCTAATGCTAAGGGCAAAAGTCCATTGAGTATTTTCGTCAATTAACACCAAATAATGCCTCAAAACATTCTGAAAAGGCTATTTCCAAAAATTATTTTACATCTAACTTCGAATAGATGAGAAAATAAATTAGGCTATAATTTAAAGTAGTAGAGAATAGAGTTGTGTTTCAGGTAATTTTTGCAAAAAAAATGCATTCAGTTTATAAGATATTACCTATTGTATAAAGTTGAACATATTAACTTTGTGGAATTTGAGATACAATTTTTCCATATTCTTAATAAAAATATTAATGTATTTCAGAAAAAGATCACTTTTATGAAATCAAAGCTATAACATTATCATGAATGAATTCCAAGTCCTTTGTTTTGGAAGATTGCTGTTATATCATATGACATAAAATAGATGAGAAAACTGAATTCTGATGAAAACCATTAAAAAAGTTTTGTATTTAGAGTCAATTAATTTTTTCTATTGGAGAGCATTTTATCAAATAAATTAATGGATTTCCTGCATTTAAAAATTTATGAGACTTGTAAGAGAACCTTTTTCCAAAAAGAATTCTCACAAATATTGAATTAATAAAGATAATACCAGTTTTAATATTAATTCCTCAGACTCTAAATAGATGCCAAATCTAATTTTTGTTCATTTCATAATTTTTTCACAATAATGATTTTTCACTTTCTTTCATAAATATGTCAACATTGCAAATCCTATGAATCCAATTTACCTTTTTCAAATCCATAACTCAAAAACCTCCAATAATCTCGCATTCTTTTTTCTCTTATCTAAATCTCAACTTTATATAAAGCCATGCTCCAAACATAACATTTAGCAAACTATTTTCTTAATTCAATTTTATCAATCTTATAACCATATGTTCATTTTGAAAAACATGTTAGAAAAATATTATTCTAAATACAAAATAATGTGAAAATTCTGTATTTATATTGCTTTCTTTAAACACATAGGCACAATGTTGAACTATTCTATTCTAATTTTTTGGATTAGCAGTAAAAAGTTCTGAGTTCGTCTTTCTTCTTTCTATAAAAAATATAATACAAAGAAGTGAGATTTGTAATCTTCATTTAATTAAAATTAAAATAATTTAAATCTACAAGCAACTAAAAAAAGTATTTCAGGACAAAAAAAAATTCTGATTTAAAATATAATGTATTCGGCCTATAGCATAGCTGATTAAATTCTGAAAAGATACAAATGGTTCCAAATCAATCTATTAGCTTAAAAAATATCCAATGCAAATATATAAATTTATTCTAGTACTTTAAATGTTTTGACACACTCGAGAGCTAAAGATTTCTGGGTCAGAATTGAAATACATCACTCTTAGTATTTAACATCAAATGACTTTATGAATAATTTGATTGCATATAAATAATATATAGCTACACCAAACTTACAGTCCAGAAAATATTGCAAACAAAACAATAGCTGACATTTGAAAAAAAAATATTAATGGCTTCCAATATGCATTTCAACAGCCAGAGTTTTCCAACATCTATAAATATTGCTTGTAAAGTGTAAGGATAGTAATTTGTGTTCTGAAATATATAAAAAATATTGTATTTTATTATTGTTAGGAAGAATTATGAAAACTGTATTAGTAATTTTTGATGTTTCATGGGTTGTTTTTTGAAAAAAAAAATCAGAATTACTTATTATAAAATAAGTATGATCTGTTTATTTATTTCCATAACTTTTTCATTCGAGACTAATATAAAATCATATAAAGACCTGAAAAAAATGTCTACAATGCATTGATCTCATAAAGTTTCAATCATTTAAAAAATTTCTTTAATATTATATGTGATTTAAAAAACAAAAATATCAATATTAAATTCATTACTTTACTTTTCTAATAATTTCCAATATATCTAAACATCGTTGGCTGCGGCAACCCATAGCCAAATCCACGAGCATTTGAACTGCTACTTTTCTCACTTTAACTTCAGGATCATTTTCCAGATAAGTGAAATTGGGGAGAATAACTGCTTCAATCAAATCCTCCTAAAATTATATTTAAAAAAATATATATATATACTTTTAAACACTTCACATAAATTAAACATTAGCACATATTACAACTGTTTTAATTATAATTTTTGTCTCTCAATAGAACTATTGTTATTTGAGATAAATAATGCACAAATATATATAAAGAATATTATTATTATTAATTTTACTCATGCACTCTATAGAAATTTTCATGATCTTTCAAATAGTAATGTATGATCAAAAAACAATCACTCTCTTGTTGGATATTTTATCACCTGCAGCTTTAGAAAGAAGTTTTTTGAGACCCATCAATCTCATTGTTTTCTAAGGTTGCTGATGATGTTGGTTATTGACAGAAATTAATATCCAGAAAATGATTGTTTTTTCATTAAGCATTGCCATTTCATAGATTGTTAAAATTTATACAGAAGATCTGAATAAAATTAATGCTAGTAATATTAATTTTTTTATATATACATACTAATATATAGGATATATGAGCACCCACTTTCACATGACCCACCGCTCTCCACACTATCTCATAACACTGATACACTTGAACACATATATGTTGAAAAGATAAATAATCACCAATATATATATATATATATTTCATGCTAAACCAGAAATCATCAGTTGGTCCAGATTACCAACTCTACACATATATGCTATAAGTGCTCAGTTATATATTAAGATAGGCAATCCTCATACTTTAATGGACAGGCTTCAATCTATTCCACACTCCAACTCAACTGTCCATCCAATTGAAAATCTGATGATGGAAAGCTCAAAGGCCACCCTGAGGCTGAAATTATTGTCACATCCATGTTGAACTAAGGTCAATCTGACCCCTCATGTACAGGATGTAATCCATTTAATACATATACAAGGGATGGGCAGACATCTCTACCATGTAATAACTGAAACACATAGGCTTATTATATACCTGTGTCTATATATGTAATATATAGGGTATATGAACACAGACTTTCACATGACCCACCACTCTCCACACTATCAGTGTTATGAGATAATGTGGAGAGTGGTGGGTCATGTGAAAGTCTGTGCTCATATAAGCTATATATTACATATATAGACACAAGTATATAATAAGCTTGTGTGTTTCAGTTATTACATAGTAGAGATGTCTGCCCATCACTTGTATATGTATTAAATGGATTATGTCTGTACATGAGGGGGCAGATTGACTTTAGTTCAACATGGGTGTGACAAGAATCTCGTCCTCAGGGTGGCCTTTGAGCATTCCATCATCAGATTTTCAATTGGATGGACGGTTGAAGAGTTGCAGTGTGGAGTAGATTGAAGCCTGTCCATTAAAGTATGAGGATTGATTATCTTAATAAATACTTGAGCACTTATAGCATATATGTGAAGAGATGGTAATCTGGACCAACTAATGATTGCTGGTTTAGCATGAAATACGTATATTGGTGATTATTTATCTTTTCAACATATATGTGTTCAAGTGTATCAGTGTTATGAGATAGTGTGGAGAGTAGTGGTTCATGTGAAAGTCTGTGCTCATGTACCCTATATATTACATATATAGACACAGGTATATAATAAGCCTGTGTGTTTCAGTTATTATATATACATACTGTATAATGATATATTTAAAGAACAAAAGATGTCAAATGAACTTGTTCTTATATACAAGAAATCCAAATGAACACTGACATTTACATAAAGTATTTGCTTAATCAACTATCTAATTATGCAAATTTATTTAAATATTACAGCGTTCAAATGACTTTAGGATGTTCTGATAAGCAAAGCAATTACTTTCCTAGTTGTAAATCAATTTAGCAATCTCAAATTTTTCACTCTCACTACTTGACTAAATTACCCAAGGGGCATAATGTATAACCCATTTCTGCATATATATATATATTGTGACCTTCCAGGTTGGCACCAGGAAGAAATGTGGGAGGTTCACATTGTGCCAATAGTGACCAGAGATAACTATTAGGAAAAAAATGAGGTTATGTGTGTCTGGTAGTGGGAGAGAAAGATGGATAATGTCAAGGATTGTTGGTATGAGAGCTAAATTAACAGGAATGTTTGTCTGTAAGACCATAACAGGTGTTTGTTCATTGGTTTTCTAACTCACTGTCTATTCCCATCCAAGATCTAACTTAAATGTGTGGGTGCATGTCCATTTTACATCATCTCACACTTCATTCATATTTTTTCATTATTACTTACAATATCCAAATTTGTAATAGCAGAATTGTGCCATAGAAACTGTTAACAGTTCAGTCATTAATAAACCGCTATATTAATGGAAAGACAGATATGAACATATACCATTAATTAAATGATTTTTATTTATTTATTTATTTATTTATTAGTTATTAATTATTTATTATATAAATTCTTGCCTTTAAAATTATAAAAGTTATTTATTTGTTATTAGTTAGCATTTGTAAATTTAATATTTTTTTTCTTCCCAATATTCTATTACTAACATTTTTACGAGCAAGAAAATTCTTGCATATTGCTAAGCTCATTACAATAACAAAAAAAAGAGGCGTGGCTTAGTTTTTGACAGCGGATTCCAAAAGAAGAACAGAGAAATAGAGAAGACGGAATAGTTATGGAAAGTGGAATAACTTTCTAAAAAAAAAAAATAAGAAAATAAGTGAACTAAATATTGTGAAAACTCTACTATTCCGTTATGGACAAAGTTCTCTCATACTACTCCAATAGGACTGTTTACATGGAAGGCTAAATTTTAAAAGGTACCCAGCTCTGGCTTTTATCAGCTAATAGTTTAGACTTGCTTTATTCAAATGTATGGATATTATAAATTTTTGTTAAATTGATTTATTATAACTTATTTATGATGAGTAAAATAATGATGGAATTGTGTAAATTAATAACAGTAGGAATAACTAAGAGGAAAATTATGCTGAACTATTTTGTGGAGCAGTTTACTGACCTCATTTGATAAATTTTCTGTTCTTGTTATGCAAAATAAAATTAAAATGGAAAAAAATTGTCTATTCTAACCCTATACATTAATAGGGTAGTCTTATATACCAAATAACCTTACCATTCGCACCTATAAAAATAAGTGATAGAATGTTGACTCAATAATGTTTAAGGATTAACTATAAGTGGTGTATAGAAGAATGGATAAACCAAATGACATTGGATTTAAATGTTGTGAAACTTCTACTGAATGCTAGCAACCAAAAACGGAAGAAAGTCATACATTTTATTTGGATAATCTTATCGAGTCAGATACTTCATTTTGTATGACCAATAAAGTGATTCCAATACGCACAAAGGCTGTATATGACATCTATTAGAAAATTCTAAGAACATTGGAAATTATTGCAGCTTTCGTCAAATTTTACTTTAGCCTGCAGAGCAATGTTTGTATGTCTTTAATATTGTCAATTCGTCATTATCATCGTGAGCTACACGTATATTTTTGTTCAAACTTTCAAGTCTGAATTAAAAAAAAACTTTTCTTTTAATGATTAAATGTTGGCATGTATTTCTTCCTATTGCCTATAATAGATAAGTAGATTTTCTTTATACTTAATGTAATTTATTATTATTATTATTTATTTATATGCCTAATCTCCACAAGAATGTCTCGGAGATCTTGGTATAAATTATACCAAATCGGTAATTTTTTTTTTTTTTTGGTATTATGTTAAAAAAAAAATGGATATCCTCGTGCTCATATTATTAGTTCAAATTAAATACTTTAATATTATTCATTAGTTAATAATCATAGATAGACACAAGGAGAGGTTTACGCCAGTATGCAGAATGGTTAAACTTACTTGACAGTATTGACTTTAAGTTGAAATTCAATATTTATAATTCTCACAAGTAATAGATTCATTTAAATTTAATTATTGTTAATATGACATTTTATTGTTTCATATGTCTGCATCCTAGATAACCACCATACCCTATAACCCCCCAACTGAACTCAGCCATAGAGTAGTAGCAACATAAGAATCTCATCAATAGGCAGAGATGCAATAAATTATAAATTTATTCTATCTTATACAGAATTGGCGAAAGGGCATTTATTTGGGAATAAAGTGATAGGTGAAGAGAGCAAAGGTTACAATATATATTACACCGGATACTCAATCTATTCTGAATCAGAGGGCGCTACCAGACCACTACGTGTCTGGAAAATTTGTTTACTGTGATCAGAATAGATGATGATGATGGTTTGCGCCGACTAGACTTAGGGAGAAACAAGAGATCTTAAATTGTTTAGACAATTGAGACAAAAGCACAAAGACAAACGTCAGCCAAATTAAGTTAAACATATTTCATAAATTTTATTATGAGAAAATAAATTATTAAATATAAGTTTATGACATAATAAATGTGAGTTAACTCAGACGTGTACCAGAAATACTAAAGGCAAAGCTATGACAGACTGACTGATCTTCTAATAAACAAAGTTAAAAGGGAGGAAGCAAATTTCATTCAGCAGAGGATTCACCTAAACACTGGTTTTCCCTTTCAGATACTTAAACCATATGCCCTTGAAATAGATCAAAGAACCAGTGCCGATGAGCTGTTCGAGATCTAAACATGGTCAGATCTTGAATGTCCTTATATCGGTATGAACTGCACCAATTACTACGTTTAAAATAACGGCGATTGATCCACCCCAAGAACAATCGAAAAATATCATTGAAATGAAAAAACAATTAAACTGGTGAATCCCAGCCAAACGATTGGCGAAAATTACTTTAAAATTAATAATTAATGGTCCCAATAAGAGACAAGTAAATGATTAGAAAAACAGTTACATCTGCCCCAGCAAATAAAGAAAAGAAAATAAACTTACAAACAAATTCTGAGTACACGCTCTGATAAATTTAAAGAACACATAATAACTACAAAAAGAAATCTATCGGAGAGTGCACATGAGTACGAAATATCAAAAGTTTAAATACTCTAGCAGAACGAAAGTATTGCTCACCTGTAATTTAAGAAAGGATAAAATATATGATCCTGCTGACGACTTATAAAATTACAAAGAAAAACACAATTCTAATTTCCGCCTTTAGAGATTTTAGAAACAAAATCTCCACCTGCGAAAATCAGACAATAAAGTCGTCAGCCAAAAGAGTTTTGGAGGTTTAGCAAGAGGGCAAACATAGAGTATAAAATTAATTATTAAATACTAAATAATTACAGGTAAGCATAATAAAAAAATATATACAAGACTGCTAAAGCATTTACAAAAGCGAGTCATAAAATATAAAACTCATTCGTCACTCTCCAATAAACAAAACTGAAAGCAAATTGGAATCTTAAAACTAAGATTCCAAGACACACTACAAAATATTGAAAATTAGAGCAAATATTAACTATGAGGCTATATTGATTTAAGAATACATATTTATGATTAGATTGAGCGGAGATTTAATGAGAATTAATTTACCCTGGGAAGAATAAAAACGAAAATAGTTACCTTTCGGTAAAACAAAGTTCACGTAGAGTGCGCACTTTTACTTAAGTTCACTTTCAGGTTCTTTAGGCAGCAAGGTAGATGTAGAGAGGTTCCGACTTCTTTTAGGTGTTCAAGGCATTACTGGAGCAACTTGGAAGTCAGGGATCCGTCTTTTGTGGAGTTAGCAAGCCATTCGGGTGGTGGTAACAAGTATAGAATTTTTCATTTTGTTGTAGGCAAAAGTATTTAATCACAGCTGATGTCCGTTAAGAAATTAAATGTCCGCGCTGATATAAATTCTCACTTGATAAACAGCTTGTCTATCAACGAACAATGAAATTAACTGACACTCCAAATTTTCGGGGCTATTTATACGATGCTCCATTTCCCGTGAAATACTTTACTTGTTGTCCAATTTCTACGCCTTAGGCAGGGCAAATATTAATCTCCCGCTCAATCTATCTAAGAATTCCACCCAGGGTTTAATGAAATGGAAACAACAACATAAAAATCAAATCTCCGCTATAAAATTGTTTACAATGATTAAAATAAAAGCAACAGGAATGCAATTAGCTAGCCAGCTTATTTTTAAATCAAATGGATTTAAAAACAGGCGGTATATGAAAACTATTTTAAAATAAATCGATAAACATTTTTAAAAAATCCGTTTTACATATAAACGCGTGTATACTTGGATACACGCATTCTTTTTAAATAATATTGCAAATTTAAACTCTACGTTTAATTAAAATTAAAAGCTTAATAAATTTCTTTTTTTTTGTTTAATAACAACACCATTGAACCAGATTTCAATCAGGTTCAATATATATATATGTAATGATATTCTTATTCGATGTCTGTATTTTTTCAGTTATATACGTGATCTTGTAATTGAATATTAATAAATACGGTAACCTAAATATATATAAAGTGCAACGTTAAAAAAACTTGTATCTACTTAGAAGCATAGTCCTTGTCAACTAACACTTCCAAACCTTCTACAGATGCTATTTCAAATTTTTATTTTTTTCGAAAGTACTCTTATTATTTTATTTTATACTATTACAATCAGAAAAAAGACGTGTAAATGATAAAAAATAATTAGAAAATAATCATGATAAAATATCTTCTATAATTATATAGTCAACATTTACACTAATTTCTGGATAATCTACATCAGCAACATATAATATTTGAAGTCTTTAAAAAACATTAAGTATATATCAATTGAACTACTGCTTGTTCAATAATTAGTTCTACTCCAAATAAGTATTCCCACATTAACTTTGAACTAAAGCTACTATTCCTATGGCAGCCATACTTTATTCCTTTATACCAGTGATGGTGAACCTATGGCATAGTGCCAGAAATGGCACATTTGAATTTTTTACTGGCACGCAAACTATTTACATGTCATAATTTTTTATACTTTAAATTATTCAATAATGTTTTTGTTGCTAAAATCTGTACTAATAAAAATTTACTGTAAACTAAAAGTAAAAATAATAAATATAATATTATATTAGAATTCAATTTACAATTGAATTCTGATTAGAAGCAATAAATTATAATAATTTAAGTCAAATAAAGTGGTAGCGATATACTGTGGAATCATATTTTATAAACCTGTCAAATGATTCCGATAAACTAAAAAGTAAACTCAGTAAAATATTTTATAACTCAAGTAAATTTTTTCAAATCTAAAGTAAAAGTAATCAAATGGTTTTCTGTCCTAATCTTTTTTCATCTAAATGTGTTGACACCATTCATTTTTTTAATGTAATCAAAATTACGAACAAAGAAACGAAATGCATAATCAACGCCATCAAATGATCTTTTTTTTTTTTTGCTTGAAGATTTGCTATAAAAGTGAAATGTAAGGATAATAATATATTTTAACATAAAATAAGTCTTTGATTTATAAAATTATAAAAACTCATTTAAATTTACTTTAAATAAATTTTATGTTAATATGACTATTGTCAAGCAGTAGAGAATTTCAAAATTGGTGGTCTGATGAGTATGGAATGATTAACAAAGGCACCAGGGCAGGATGTGTTTTATATTCTGGAACAGTCGTTTTGAGAACATCATCGGTAAAACGGCATTCTGAGACCAATCATAAATCGCTCTGTGAAAAAAGATGAACAAAAAGAATATATTACCCAATCATTTAAAAATATAAATATTCAATCAACATCTATAATGAAATTTATCGAAGATTATTCAAATATAACTGCTGCTAGTTTTTTTATTTCAAAGATAATTGCCAAACACGGGAAACCTTTAATAACAGAGAATATATGAATATGGGTACCAGTTCTTTTTGAAAATTTTGAAAACAAAGCAAAAATTATTCAGAGCATAAAAGATTTATTATTGGCTAGAAATACAGTTAAAGAAAGAATCCTGAAGATGGCTAACAACATAACTTATCAACAAAAAAGAGATACAAAATCTTCTAGTTCAATTTCTCTCTGCCTTGATGAAAGTACAGACATAAATGGATTGGCTCAAATAAGAATTAATCAGTTTAACATCATTAGTAACAACAACAAAAGTAATAAATATTTGCAATGAAAAAGAAATAGATATTTCCAAAATTGTATCAGTAATTACAAGATGGTGCTTATGACTGGAAAAAAAAATGGTTTTCTCAATTTATTTACCAATTGTATTGGACATTTAATCTTGGGTTTTCATTGCATTATATATCAGCAGGTTTTATGCATGAAGGTCAGATTCAAGCCATTGGATGATATTATGAACATTGTGATTAAGTTAGTCAATTTTATATTTACACATTGAGCGAGGTAAACTCAGTATACTATGGTTTACTTATGTACAACAATGTGGTTAAATCAAGGAAAAGTTCTTCAAAGATTCACTTGAGTGTTTAGAAGAAATTAGACTGTTTTTACTTAATGAGAAAATCATTGAAAAATATAATGAATTAACGGATGTTGAATGGCTTCCAAAACTAATGTTTTTTACTGATATGTGTTCATATCTAAATGAATTAAATGTGAAACTGCAAACTTATAATAAAATAATTATTGTCATGTTTGGTTTGCTTAAAGCATTTGAAGTTAAATTACAAATTTTCACCTGTAAAGTTATTTCTTACACCTTCAAATATTTTCCAAATCTAAAAAAGTTCTTGGCTGATTTAGAATCTCATGAGAAGATGGATCAAGTAAAGTTGATATAAGACTTAGGTGCTATTATTCAATCGATAATTGATGAATTTCTTTAAGATTTACACAGTTCAGACAATTTTCAGACACATCAAAATTTATTTTATACCCAGACATAATATCAATGGATGGTCTCAAGTTAGAAATTTTTGAATGGCTTAATTTGAAAGATATGGAAATGCAATCAGTCGATTTTCAATCCAGTTCTATAAGGAAACAGAAATTTGTTAATTAGAGAAATGAGTTAGAAACAATTAAAAATGATCGATTACTGGACATATGTAAAAAGAATGCTGAAGAGGAACTATTAATTGCCGGGAATGCTATTCCTGAAACATTTAATTGTTTAAAAAAATTAGTGACTGCCATATTATCAATTTTCTCCTCTACATATGCATGGGAATCATTGTTTTCAGAAACAAATTTAATTAAAGACAATTCAAGAAATAGAATGACAGATGAATCTAGTTAGCATGTACATTTTTAAAAATGACAAAATATGAACCAGATATAAAACATTTGGCATCCAAGATATAACAGCAAATGTTGATTTTATAGTTTATTTCCAAAATTTTGTTTTAATTACTATTAATTTTTTACTATTATATTTTATTCAACTTGTGCTCTTCTAAATAAATATGTTCACTTGTATTTACCTTATTTAGAAATTTTATTTAATTATTATTGTTATTATTTTATTTTATAAACCTTTAAAAAAACTGCAATAATTTTAGTTGTTTATATTTTGATTTAATAATTATATGGCACGCCAATCATTCAATAAATATTTTTTGGAAATTTTTTACATGCACACGTAAAAAGATTCACCACCACTGCTTTATATCATTCAAGCTATTAAGCAAAAATTTGGAAAAAAAAAAGTCCAAATCCAGATTAACTTGTTTGAATAGCTATATAGATCTGACCCTAAATTTCTTTCAACATATTTTTTAGATCTCAGTTCTGTAAGAACTATAGATTCCTTCTGCCCTCTGACTAAGTTCGTTGGCTCTAACTTTGATTCTAGTCTGGAGAGAGCATAAAATCATTTGGTGTCTATTGATTACTTAAGCTTATAGTAGATGGTCCTAAAGTAAGATGAAGATAAATGCTCTTAGAAAAATGATAAGCATATGGAGAGAGTTGTAATGTTGTTTTTTTAATAAAAACAAATTACTTTTCTTTCTTTTTTTTTTATAAATTACTTAGTGTGATATTCAATGAACATTATTAAAAATACAAATAATTTTCTTTGCTTAAAATTTACATTTGATGTGCTACTTACTACCATTACTAAAATTATAGTTTATTTTTCAGTAGTACAATATATTAAAATAGAAATCTTTAAACATTTTATAGGTTCTATCCTTGCTTTAACATTAACATATTTATGATGTTTTTAAATCATTTTGCATGGGTTTTTTTCTGAGCTAGTGCAATTTTAAATAGTTATATTTTATAATCTTCTTTGAACACTTACCTCATATATGTGTTTATGGACATATAACACATGTGATATTACTTCAAGAATTTTGATACGAATAGCTGAATTGCTCTCATTTCTATAAAAAAAGAAGATATAGAAAAGATATATTAGTATTAAACTTAAATCAAAATTTCCTTCAATGCTTAATGAATTTTCTGTTAACAAAACATTGCATTTTGTCATTGTAACAACATGCAAAATGTTGAATTATTATTATTAGTACGTCAAGTCAACATTGACCCCCAGAAATCATACAAATACCATTTCTTCCTAATAACATTATCTATTTGATTTTTTAGGTTGCTGAACAGCATGAGCATTCTTGCAGTGATGGATTCTATCTACCTCATCCCTAACTATGCTATTCGTTTTATTATTAACTTTTCAGAATTATATATTTTTTTCTAATAAGTATCATCATTACATGATGTATCCAAAATGAAGCAACTTCAACTTAATTATTTGTATTTAAGTGGGAATTCAGATCTTAATTGATTTGTGAATATTCATTTATTTATTTTTCTCACTATTCATAAAATTCTTCATGTCACAATTCAAAACAATATTTTTTTTCCATTTTTCAGTGGCAACATTCATATCTATAAAAAGGCATAGAAAATAGTATACCTTAACCAATTCAGATTGTTATTTTTTAAAAATAAATTCCTACATCTGAAGATCTTTCTCATGGTAATTCTGCCCACTATTAATCTGCAACAAACCTTTTGATTATTGTATTTTCAATATTAATTTTGAAGCCATATGCTAAACCTGTCATAATAATTTTTGCCTTTATATTTGCCCATATGTTTTCATTGTCCTCTATATTTACTATTAATACTCTTAAGTCATCTGTATTCTATGCTCTAACTAGGATATCAATAGCATATCTAAAGTTATTGATGTTTCTGCACAAATCTTAAATCCATATGTCATCCTCTAATCTGGTTTCCCTTATTGTATATTTGGTGTACAATTTGAATAAGTAAGATGACAATATGCAACTTATTCCATTCTTTACCAATGCAAAACTAATCCATTTAACTATAACTTGCTATAATAATTGTTTCTAATCCTGTAGAGAAATTTAAATGAGAACATGGCATAATTTAACATGATTAATTGAATCAAAGAAACTTTTTAATCTTTTTATCAGTAATGATAACTCTGTTCTCTAATTTTTCCTAAAACCAGCTTACACATTTGAAGTGTATATAACACTCCATTTGTGCTGTATGATTTTCAAAACAATCTTATTTGCATGTAGTAAAAGATATATAATTAGAAGGAATTTAAACTCAGACTTTCAAGCTTCCTATAGCTAATTACTCTATCCTATACAACCGATACTCATGACTACATACATATGAAAAAGATAAATGATCTCCACTATACTTATTTCATGCTGAACCAGCACTCATCAGTTAGTTCAGATCATAATTGCAAAAAATTGAAAGCTAACATTATTAGTGTATCAATAAAAATTAAAATTAAAGAATCAAACAAGTGGTTACTCATTAACTATTAAAAAAAGCTAAAAAAATATTTGTTTTTCTATCGCAACAGAAAAAATCAAAATGGTTAAAACTGGTGCATTAGAAAAATTTGATCTGCCTATTTTAAAATCGGCCAACCTTCATAGATCAAGTGCTTTTCTATATGCAAGATAATCAAATTAAAAAGCCTGCTAAAAATGAACACATTTGTGACTATCTATGATCTTCAGACTTATAAGATTTTAAATACACAAACAGCTCCCATGTTTTTGCATGGGTTTGATTTTGATAAAGCATTATTTCTACTGACAGCATTTTTCTGTCCAAAACTCCTAACGGTAATGCAGAGAATCTTCAATCTCTGTATATAAAGGGAAGGGAGAAAGTAAATGATTTTGCCATTAAGCTTAGGAAGCTTGCATTTAACTATGAATTTGCAGACTTTTTAAATTAAGTTCTGAGAGATCATTTCACTTGTGGAATGAAAAATCACAACTTTAGTTTCAAACTGTTGATGGATTCTAATATCATATTTGATTGCTGTCTCACTAAGTTAATAGCAAGTCAGATGACTCCATTGAAGAAAATGGAGTGCAATATTAAATTTATCAATCAAAAAACTGAGTCAAGCAAATACCGAGCTGACAATAGAAAAACTGCCTGAATAAAATGTCAAAAACAAACAAAAAACTTTGCTATAGATGTAACAAACCAAAATATGCATACACCGAATATCCACATCAGGATATAATAGTGTAAATTTCGAAAGCATGTTGATCACATAGAAACTTCTTGTTTTAAAAAGAAAAACAAGTCAATCAAGAAAAAAATGGAAGAGTTCTATTTCAAAAAGCTGGAAGGGCAATGTAAAATCAAATAATACCAATGCTTGTTTAAATTATGTGAGCAGCATTGATTCTGTCTACAAAAGCAGAATTATTATTAATGATATTTCAATAACAATGGAATTAAATACAGGGTTTGCAGAGTTCAGTGTGTCAAAAAACACACATGGGTTATTATTAATAGAAAAAAATAATACTGGCTGCATCCTAGCAGTAGAAGAGTGATTATTGACAAGGCCATCAAATGTCACACTTGGACCAAACAAGAGTTAAAGTTATTATGCCTAGTAAAACAATCCATTTACCTCTTGTTGTGACTTCTGGTAAACATAGCAATTTCTTAGGTTATGACTAGCTCTTACAGTGACTAAAGTGAACTAGCTCACAAAAATAAAATCAAAAAGCATCTACCCAGATGTAATAGATAATAAATTAGGTTTGAACTCTAGTCAATATGTTCATAAAAACAAAAATATTAAAATGCATTTAGGTACCTATGTTCTATGTCACATGTATAATGGAACCACCAAATAGGCTCCAAATGTTGTGATCAAATTAAAAAGAATGCAAACAATAGTGCATCAAGCAGCTGTTAAACAGCAGCACCACAGGCACAAAAAACAGTTAAGGTGTAGAATCATTAGTCAGCAGTGAAGTCTATAAGGTTCAAAATCTCTAGATCTACAAATGTAGACACCAGATTTACAAATGAAGACACCAGATTTATAAATGAAGACCCAAGATCTGCGGATAAAATTTCTATACCAACTGATGAAATCACTGAACCTGATGATAATGGAAGCATACCTAAAGAAGCCAGGAAGTGAGAAAGATATCACTAAAATATCTCGGTGATTACATTCTTCAAAGCTAACCTTAGCTAGGAGGAGGGAATGTTATATTCAACTTACCTTCAACTGAGCATTTATTGCTATAGACCAATGAATATAAGAGTTACATCCAATAGCAGAAACTGGCCAATAGGTGATGATACTCAATAAATCTGATTGCTCTCAGTATGGAAGGGAATCTGGCTATAAAAAGATAGTCCATGTGGAGGTAAAAGAGACAACAACAATTAACTGTCAAAACTGAATGGCAGTCCACTATATGGCTAAAGCAGTGAAGCAAATTCATGCCAGAACTGGAAGCTGCTAGAACATAAACCAAACTCGATTTCAAACTGTTCCAAAAAAACTGGAAGTACAGTAAGAAATATTAGATAAACCTAAAAAAGCACCTGAAATCTCTTCCTTTAATAGTATTATATGGCAACCAAATGCTATACTGAGTCAACATATTAAGCATATGATATAGCAAACACTATTATATATAATTGTAAATATTATTGTACGAGTCTGTGTTTATTACATTCCTATATAAATATGTTATTTCCCTTCTCTCATTTCTCCTCTCTATCTCTCTCTCTTTGTCAATTCCATATTCATAAAGTATATTTGTTAGATATAATTTAAAATCATTAACATTAATTCTTATAAAGATATTCTTTAAATAGCAATACACACATATATAAGCTTCTACAAAAGAAACACGTACTTTTAAGGTTTAAAAATAAACTATATTACACAATCAATACAGTTGTCACATTTATCTGTTAAAATATTTCTCAAAGAACCATGGATAAACAGAATATAGAAATTTTCGAGATAGATAAATATATTATTGTAAATTTAGCATGATTCATTGAATCAAACATAGTAATTCTAGTATTCTTTTTTCAATAATCTAGCATACATAAGCAATTATGATTTATTCCTTGGTTTTCTGGGATTCTAATTTACATGCCTGAAAGTTCTTTTGATCTAACACTTCATGTTGAATGATACACTCAGTTGCAATATCAGTATGCAAATATGTAATTTTTACATATTGTGACGATATTAAAAGTAGAAAATTTTTTTTTTGTCTGCAATTAATTTTTTTGTAGAATTTATAAAAGCAAATCACCCATGGATTCATATCATTTAAAATTTTTATCATTACAATATGATCAAGAACTTTGATTCAGGATTTATAGGGAGTGAACAAAATAACAGAATACAGTCACATTAGCATTTCATTTTGATATTATATGGCAGTATCTTTTTTTTATATATAAATAGAAAAATTATAAGGTGTATCTTATGGTAAGATAACACCAGTTATATAACCAACGAAAAATGTTGATTTCTGAGTTGAAAATAAAGACACTTTGATAGTGCCGATATATCACTATTCAAAATTGTTGAATATGACAGCCTCAGGAATAATAACTGAATATAATCCAGACATTATAAATATTTTCAATGCAGTAATTAGTAATAAATATATATATTAGCTTAAAGATTTGCAATGACTTCAAATTTAAACATTAGAAATATAATGGAGATTGTTAATTAGACCACCAAATAAGACACATAGGGAAAGCTGAAACTATGTGATCTAGTAAATAACGATAATTTTTATCTGATTTACAGCTTTTAGTTTGAAGTAAATAAGATAAACATTATTTTCATTTATTTGATCATTACGTTTCATCTTGCACTATATATTATTATTAGCAATTTCCTAACTATATTATAGCTGAGACTTATTCTAGTTTAATGCATGAAAAATTTCCCATTATATTTTCAATATTTATATATTTGTGCATGTAAAATATATATTCGCATTTATAAAATATAAAAATACAACCTTTACTTTCTTTAAAGGAAGACTGTGGTTGAAATAATATACCTGTGGGATGTTTAAAATATTTTAGAGATTTCGGCTAAGATTATGCATTGTTGCTCTTTATTTGTTTATATGTATATTGCATATAGATAAAATATATCACCATATATGTAAATATAATAGTAACAATAATGCTAATGATGACAATTATAATAAATGAAAAAATATACCAGTTGTGAAGGTATTACTTTAAGTAGTTTTATATATATATATTAAATCATAATCTTGACTAATATCTTAGGTCCAGTATATATAGCAATTTAATATTTAAAGTATTGAACAAATATCTTCACAAATTTCTCAACTTTTCATTCAAAAAAAAAAAAAAAGAAGTGAATCATTGATTAATTTTGTACTACCTATTCTGGATAAAAGATAAGTGAGAAATTAAACCAGATATAAAACCAATGCTCACTACTTGGACTTGATATAAGAACCTGTGAGGAAGAAAAATAATTTAAAAGACCATGATAAATAATTAAAACTGTTGCTGATCTGCAATGTTCTTGTGATAGAAATATATGGCAGCACTAACTATTATAGATCAATTTGTTGCAAAACATAAGGAAAATGTGATAAAAGTCAATATCAATTTTTTTATTATTTTTGGAAACATCTCAAAAGAATGATGAAATTTAGTTTATCATTTACATGTAATGTACTTCTAAACTTCACTATTTTTTATCTTTCACTTAAATTCTCGGACAGAAGGAAAACTCCTTTATTGCAATGGTAGCTAATGGATCATAAAAAAGATTGATAAATCTTAAGTTATGTAATACATATAATACAATTTCAGTTAAAAAGTATACCAATTTTTAAAAAATATTTTCTAACTACAATAACAAAATCATTTTATTTTAACCTGTAATATCTTTCTAAAAGATGTATAAGATTCGGTATCCAACCTTCCACCAGAGGATTAATGAATTGAGCACGATATTGGATTAAATTCATTACTGAAGACTCCTACAATAAGATTTTGAAATGAAAAACAAAAATCAAATGAAATGTTAAAATAATAATAATAATAATAAAAAGAAAGATACATAAACTTACTGGTCTCATATGAGAAAACTGTTCTATTAAAACAAATAATTTTTCTGGATACCATAGTTTTTTATTTACATACAATTCTTCAATTGTAGAAATAAGATCATTAATGGAAACCACCAAATTAAAATCCTTAGATTCCCTGATGATACCATGACTCTGGGAGAAACATAAAAATATTAACTTCGATTAAAAAATAAAGCAAATCATCTATTTAAAATTTTTAGTAACATAAAAATCCATACCAGACAAAATTCCATTAAACCTCACAGGACTAAGAATATTGTTATGCAATGCAAGGACAACAATTAAGATACCAGGAAAAGAAAGCAAAAATAGAATAAAAATTTGGATTTTATAATTTATGTTGAGATAAAAGGCAGAATATTTAACATTCATTTTTGGAATATGCATAAGATGATGAAAGATAACCAGTAAGTAATTTAAAAATATATATAAAAGAATTGAAAGAGATAGAAATTATTGGTGTTTTGTTTAAATTTTTAAGATAAAAATTGAGTATATGAAGATAAGATATTGGAACTATCAATATAGTTTTTTTAAATAAAAAAATGGGATAGGAAAAAAAAAAGAAATGAGTCATTGCTAGGAAAATGATTTGATAAAAAATTTACTGTATATATAATAATTTCAGAGAAGGAAATTATTAATTTGGCTAATTGTATTTTTGGATATATGTCTTATATACACAAACTTCTGTTTTCATCTAAGAACAAATTATTTTACATAATATCAGAATGAACAATACACAAAGTTAATAGAGAAAGAATTTACTTTTATGTATTTATATAAGAAATGGGAAAAATACATAAAGAATATACTAGATCCACAATTATAAAGGATGAAAAAAAAGAAGATAGAAAAGTTGACAAGAGACAATGAAGTAGAGTTATAGAAAATGAATACAACTAAAAAAAAAAAATTTAAAAAGTTACATAAAAATATTTAAAACATAAAAGATGTATGATAGCACTAGAGGGAGGTTATATTAAGGACAAAAGCTTTGAATATCAAAGACAAGAAACAAAAATGAGATGAAAATTTGGACATAGATTTGATTTATGTAAACTTAAGAAAGTGTTTTTAGCACACATCCATGGATTGAAATTATAGAAAGGACCAATGAATATGAGTTGCCATTACTCTTCGGATTTATTAATTATGAAAAATATTTGATTCTATATTTTCATATTAATTAAAGCTTTGGACCATCAAGATATAGACCCAATATATTGTCATATTAAAACAGACAAAATTCTCCATACAGTATTGCCACTCAATACAAGCCAGAGTAATCAATGGATGCCAGAAGGCTTGTGCATAAAATTCCTATTTAGTGCTTACTCATCCAATATTTTCAGCCTAGTTTCTAGCTTGTGGCTTTCATCATCAGTGAGGAACCTTGGATCTGAGAGCATGGCACCTAGATCTTAGGATCTAATGTAACCCTCCAGCTGCCACCTTTTACCTCTACTTAACTAGAAAACTATGAGAATAAAATTAAAAACACAATAATATTTTCAATCTAAGCTCATTAGCTTATATAGTCATATAGGTCTGAACTCAGTTCAGTACCCATACATTTTGGTGCCTTTGGTTCTTTAATAACCATAGTCACCATTATCCTATTAGGCAGGATTGACATTAAACTACTAAAACATCATTATGATCATCATTTCTTATTCTTGCTCCTGTTATTAAAACAGACAAAACTCGCCATACAGTAGTACCACTCAGTGCAAGCCAGAGTAATCAATGGATGCCAGAAGGCTAACGAGCTTTAATTGAAAATATTGTGTTTTCAATTTTATTCTCATAGTTTTGCAGTTGAGATAAAAGGTGGCTGCTAGAGGATTGCATTAGATCCTAAGATCTAGGTGCAGTGCTCTCAAATCCAAGGCTCCTCACTGATGAAAGCCACAAGCTAAAAACTAATCTGGGGATAGTGAATGAGTAGGCACTAGATAGAGATTTTATGCACAAGCCTTCTGGCATCCATTGATTACTCTGGCTTGCACAGAGTGGCACTACTGTATGGAGAATTTTGCATGTTTTAATAACAGGAGCAAGCATAAAAAATGGTGATCAAGTGATGTTTAGTGGTTTAATATTGTCAAATTCTGATTAATATTTATCAAAATACAACAGTAGTGGCTAGAAAAAGATTAATATAAAGAAGAATGTAAACCTAGTGATTCCATGTTTCTATAATTGCTCTAGTGATTCCATACCTCCAAAACATTTTATTCAGAACAGTTTCACAAAAAGCATTTTATGGATTAAAATGGGAAGATAAGGAATAAAAACACATGGAGATTGTTAAAATCATCTATATTTTTGAAGATGATGTGGTTGTTTTTAAAAAGAATGCTTCAGAGTTTCAGAAAATATTACAAGAATTATCAGATGAAATAAGAAAAATAGTATTAAACATAAATACCAAAAAGACTAAGCTAACATTCAATGAATTTTCTCAGAAGAAATAAAAAAAGATTGATAATCATAAATTTAAAAAAGTTAATAATTACGAATACCTTGGTCAGATTATTAATAAAAATGAAAATATAAAGATGAAATTAATCGTACAATTAAACTTAGATAAAATGTATTTGATAGAAACAATTTAATTCCTATGAGTTTGAAAGATTTTTAGTAAATGAACTTTATCACTTCCTATCTGAGGATTTGAGACTTGGATACTTGACAGAAGAGCAATTCAGAGACTTCAAGCCACTCAACAAAATATAAAAAGATGTATGTTAGGAATAATTAAAGAATTTGAAAATAAAATACTTGGATGCAAGAAAATAGGTATCACTAATATCACTGAGAAAATTAAGAGACTGAAATGAAATTGGGCTGATATAGTATTAGAAAAAATGATAACAGATGAACAGTTAAAATCATAAATGGGATCCCAATTGATTGTAAAAGACTTAGAAAGATGATGAGAAGAATAAATGAAATAAGGAAGTTTGTTAGTATAATGTGAAGAAGAGAGACTATGGATTAGAGAAACTGGATAACACTCGGAGACCTGTAATGGATTGATAATGGCTGAAAATGATATATAAGAGGGACAATAGTGAACATTTATTTTTCTTCAATAATATTTTTATAGGATGTTGAAAAAAAATTCAAAATAATTTGTATGGAGAATGGCGGAAATATAAAAGTGAAGGGAGCAAAAAAGATAAATATTTATTGATTTTTGTTTAGGTTTTTATGATAAAATGAGAAATATTATGATAGGATATTGAAACTAATTCAATATATTTTATTAAAATGGAACAGAAGAAAGAAAATATCTTGATTCTGGAAATAAATCACTAATTATAGATTAAAAAAGGGTAATAGTGAAGAAAAAGCAGATAGGCTTGTTTTGGCAAGTCTATCCACAGAAACTTCTGACTTCATCTACAAAAAAAAAAACATTTTACATCATAATATAGTATATATCAAAGAATTTAAATTTATAGCATTGTCAAACCATTGGTTAATTTTGGATTAAGCAATATACACAAGACTTATAATTTAGAATTCTTTCTCAAAAAATCTAGCAAAAAATTTTCTGATAATATTGAAAGTTGTATTATATATCTTTTAAATAATCTATATACAATTATAAAACTGCTTCTTATTATAAACAATGTTAAATAAATAGTCTTAATGTATTTTGGTGTGGAACATTCTTTTTAAAGAAAACATTATAATGTTAAACACACGACAGGAAGTATGCCCTATTATTTTTATTATATTCCAAAATTCACTCTTGAACATTATTAAATTTCCTGTTCATTAATGAATTTGCATTAATCCATTTCCAATAATTATGCTTTCTGCAAATTACTTTTACTTTTTCGGATCAAAAAATATTTTTAAAACATCAAAGGACAGAAATAGTTCATAGAAAGCACAGTGATGAAAATGGAAATTAAAAGAAGTGTGGTTCATTAATAATGCAGACTTGGTAATAAATAGAAAATTTAATAGTTTTTAAGTGCATTCTGGAATGTGTGCAATTAAAAGTAGAAGTGCATATTTCTTATCATGTGTTTAACATTTTATAATGTTTGCCTTTAAAAAGGACACTCTGCAATGAAAATGCATAAAGACTATATATTTAATACTGTTCATATTTCCTCCATTTAGAAAACAATTTTATAATTGCATTTAGATTATTATATTTCAATTATAGACTTTCTCATAAATTATATCTTTTACAAGAAATATATTCATATTAATTTTCTACCATTTTTACTCCAAATTCTTGTTTGATTTCAATATCCAATCATGGGACACATCCATTATATTATATTCCCTTTCTCTATCTATTAATCTATGTAAAATAATCAAACTTAGCAATTCATAAACATCTGTAGCATATTTAGCAGTATTTTCCAGTTATTATTAGATATAATTTTTAAAACATTATCTGACATGCGATTGCCATATAATAATGAAAGACATTTCTTGTTCCAGCTCCAAGTTCAACCTTTACTTTCTCCAGATTATTTACTTTGTAAAATCAGAAAACACTCTGCAATTTATAATCAATTTTCTGCTTTTCTATTATTTTTTCATTCTACATATATTCAGTTAATTTATTTTCAGAATCCTTATGTTATTTATTGCATCAGAAACTATCTTCATTCTTCTAACATTCTTTTTCTCAAATTCATTTAAAGAATTTTCCAGATATAGTCATTCTTAATCCCTTATTGATTGCAAGTATTAACTAGTCTAAAAAGAAATCAAATAAAAATAGACTTTCTTTTTCTTTCTTCTTAAAAAAAAAGTTTCTATGCTTAATGTGACTTCTATATTTGATTAGATGCTATGTTATAAGTCAGATTCTAATGACTGTCAACTAATGACATGCAGTAATCAAAGTCAATGGATTTGTTCTTAAAAACAACAAACCTTGATTAATAATGTTAAGAACCCTGATCTATTTGGATAATTTAATAAAGTTTATATAGAATAGAGATCACCTAATATTGCAATAATTTATGTCAGCTACCACTGATTTTATAAAATATTCATTTTAAGTAGCACAAAAGTCACAAATTTCAGTTAGACAAATCTGATCAAATATAGATAAGACTGTAATAATATTGAAATATTCCATATTAGAGAACATCTATTGTGCTACAAACTTAACTTTTTTAAATACTGAAATTAAACTTTTCATCGATTGGCTTAAGTGTCTGTGTACATACGATTGTGTATGTAAACATAAATGGTTAAATTGTTCAGCAAATCATGAGACATTTAAGTAGCAGGTTAAGCATGACAGTTTCATTCAATTCACCAAACAGACTTTTTTTTAATTCTATTCATCTGAGAATTGATTTGGATACTTTAAGTTGGGCATTCTTACTATGTGATAAACAATGCAGAATAAATGACAATCCATTAAACATCGCATGATTACCATTCCCTATTTTACACAAGTAGTTATAACAGAGGAAAACTCTCCATACAGTAGTGCAGGGGTCCCCAACCCTATGCTTGCGGGCACCATGGCGCCCGCAGACCATTTTATGTGTGCCCGCCGCTATCCGAACACGATAAAAAATTGTTTATCTGATACAAATAAATTTAATTTTTAAAATTTCTTATAAATTATTGTATTATATTGTAATCAAATTATAGGGCATATTATACTTTTACAGCGTAAAAATATAAACATTATATTATATGTTAAAATTTTATTTTTGAAATAAAT
Organism: Epiperipatus broadwayi; assembly: GCA_028023455.1. Taxonomy (NCBI): domain Eukaryota; kingdom Metazoa; phylum Onychophora; class Udeonychophora; order Euonychophora; family Peripatidae; genus Epiperipatus; species Epiperipatus broadwayi. The sequence goes on along the minus strand of JAQFVV010006200.1, from coordinate 3,562,598 downwards.
ATTTTTTTGTACATTATGTGTATTATTAACAATATCCAACTATAAATGTACATTGAAAAAATAAATGGTGCCCGCCATTTGGTTGAAAAAAATAAATGGTGCCCACCATCTTGCCATATTATAGAATGTGCTCTTAAGTGCAAAAAGGTTGGGGACCCCTGCAGTGCCACCCTAAGTAATTGATGGATGCAAGAAGATTTTTGCATAAAATGCCTATCTAGTGCTTACTCATCCAATATCCACAGACTAGTAAATGAAGTGTGCTGCCTCTATTATAATGCTTGATAAGCATAGGGATTGTGTTTTCATTTTGGACTCATAACTTTATAGTTAACTAAAAAGATAAAAGGTGGCTGCTAGTGGATAGCTTAGACCCTAACATCTAGGTGCAGTGGTCTCAGATCCAAGATTCCTCACTGATGAAAGCCAGACACTAGTCTGGAGATATTGGATGAGTAGGCACTATGCACAAATCTTCTTGCATCCATTGATTACTCTGGCTTGCACTAGGTAGCGTAACTGTATGGAGAGTTTTTGTTTGTGTTGTATTTGAGTGAATGGAGAGAGCAAGAGAAAGTCTAGGAAGAGGGATAGAGATAACGTTAACAGGTGGCAAGAGAGTATATACATTGTCGGGTCTTTTTTTTTGCGGATGATGTCTTCTTGTGTGCAGAAAGAAGAGAAGATATGGAAGTTATGCTGATGATATGCGCAAGGGTGGGTAAAGATATGGGGATTAAATTTAGTGAAGAAAAATCAAATATAATGATGGTGAATACTGGGGAAAGAGAAGACAAAGATTTCTTATTGGGGGATATAAAGTTAAGTGTGGTGAATAGATATAGTTATTTGGGAATCATCTTGAGTAATAAGAAAAATTGCTTGGATGAATGGGAGAAAAAATTGATAAATGAAGCAAAGAAAAGAAAGGGATTGATAAAGAAATTAACAGTGTTTTCGTATAATAAATATGATGTAGCTAGAATTGTATGGAAGGGAGTGGCAGTAGCAGGGTTAACATACGGGAATGATGCATTATGTGTTAGTAAAGGGGTATTAGATTGCTTAGAAAAAGTACAAAGGGAAGTAGGAAGACATGCATTAGATGCTGAGGTGTGGACAGCAAAAGAGGAGATTCAAGGAGAAATGGGATGGTCAAGTTTTTATATGAGGGATGCAAAAGCAAATTGAAAATGTTCGGTGGATTGCAGTTTATAAATAATAAAAGAATAGCCAAAATAGTATTAATTGGGTTACAAGTAAAGGGCAGGCAACAAGATGGGTGAGAAAGGTAATGCGGTATGCAGAAGATTTGGATAAAGAAGTTATGTCAGTATACTTGTACAAAAGATGGGATGATTGTGTTAGGATTGTTGAGTGTTATAGTGGGAAGGAGTGGGATAGAAGAATAGATGCGCTTATAAAAAATAGGGAGTTGGAGAGATGGAGAACTAGTATGAAGAGTAAAACGAGTTTAAATATATATAGAAGTAAGCGGAACATTGGATGTGAGTTAATTTATGATAATAGTAAAGAAAGTAGTTTATTGTTTAAGGCTCGAACGAGATCTTTAGCAACAAGGGAATATACACGTAAATGGAAAAATATGGGTGATTTAGTCTGCAAGTTGTGTAAGGAAGGCATAGAAAATATTAGGCATTTGTTACTTCAATGTAAATGTTTGGAAGCAGAAAGGGTACAAATAATGAAGTTATGGAACGTTAAATATGAACAAAGTGATTATACAGAAAGTGAGTTATTGGTTTTTATGCTAGGTTTGGGAAAAAATAAGGGGGATTTAGATATGAAGGTCATGGAGTTGACAAAGATTATGTTGTGGAAATGGAATGGAGCAGATTATGGGAAAACTTAGGGTGGACAATGGAAAAGGAAGGTAAAGTGGCTAACAGGTTTCTCTGGGCATAGCTGCTGAGAGATTCCTGACTCCGTTTAAGAGAAGTCGCAGTACATCAAATCACATATTTAGGAGGATTGTTGAGTGTTATAGTGGTAAGGAATGGGATAAAAGAATAGAAGAATTAATAAAAAATAGGGAGTCGGAAAAGTAGTATGAAGGGTAAGAAGAGTTTAAATATATATAGAAGTAAACGGAATATTGGAAGTGAGTTAATTTATGATAATAGTAAGGAAAGTAGTTTATTGTTTAAGGCTCGAATGGGATCTTTAGCAACAAGATAATATACATGTAAATGGAAAACTATGGGTGATTTAGCATGCAAATTATGTAAGGAAGGTATAGAAAATATTAGGCATCTATTGATTGAATGTAAATGTTTGAAAGCAGAAAGGGTACAGATAATGAAGTTATGGGAGAATAGGTATGAACAAAGTGACTATACAGAAAGTGAGTGATTAGCTTTTATGCTGGGTTTGCGAAAAGATAAGGGGGATTTAGATATAAAGGCCATAGAGTTGACAAAGATTATGTTGTGGAAATGGGATGGGCAGAATATGGGAAGACTTAGAGTGGGGAATGGAAAATAAAGTGGCTAACAGGTTTATCTGGGCATAGTTGCTGAGATATTCTTGACTTCGTTTAAGGAGAAGCCAAATACATCACATCACATCTCTGTTAAATGATTTAATACAATCACATAAATATCTTGAATGACTACTGAGGTACTAATTCATTAACTCAATTAACTTTCATGTGGTATTCCTCTCAGATTATACCTAGTCCATAACATGTGAGCATAATTGATATGTTGAACCTAATTAGATATACATTGAGCTGATATTTTAAGTCAGCTCATATATATATATAAGCTCACATATTTATAATTTCGTCATAGATATTTTCCGAAGTTAAATAGTTTGTAAAATAAAAATTAACAAATGATTTTAATTTAATGGGAAGGGTAAAATCTTAAACTTTTATTTTTGCTATAGATTTGAGCAAAAAATTGTTTTAAAAAAAAAAAGAAAAAAGATAAAATATAATTTATTGTCAAAAATGTTAAAAGTGTTTAATTAAAAGGGAGAAAACTCGAGAGATAAAAGGGTGGGGGAAAGAAAACAAAATTAGATTGTTGGTAGTAATTAGACTCTATTGTTGAAACTTTCACAAACTAAAAGTATTTGGTTAATAATTGCTGTTACGCTAATTAAAAAGAAAAAAAAAGATAAGAGAAAGAGAGATAAAATCGCTTTTGGAGTAAGTCAGTTGACTTGAGAGACCAGCAAGGACAAAAAAAAAAAAAGAGAGAGAAGCTGTGCTCCAAATCAGAAATTATTATAGAAATTTATTTTGCGGACTCTTTTCAAATGCATAGCGGCTAAAGCTATCAAAACCTTTCCCTTTGGGGAATTGGCCGCCACTCCATCTGAAGGAAGCTACCGAAAGAGTCAAGGAAGGGAAAGAAATGTATATCGCTAGCCGGACAACCAAAGGAACATCCATGGACACACCAGAATTCTCATATACAAGGACAAAGGCACGACAAATGGAATGTGAATCTATGAAAGTCAGACCACTTCGCTCTGATCGATCAGGGTAATTATAAACTTTTCAATTAATGGGAACTTTAGTTAAAGCGTAATAGAACTTTATCTTTGATTTATTTTTCGTTTATTATATTTGTTACGAATGTTTCAACAATAGAGGTGGGGAAATAAATTTATTTAATATTGTAAACTATTTATGTTAATTTTCGTTAAATATTTTTATGAAATATTGGTATGACTGTATATTAAATTATTTAATATCTGTTCGATCTAGAGGGTAACAACAGGGTGGGGGTATAAAAGTGCGCTGCCAAGCAACAGAGAACCTTAGGGCGTTACTTGCTTGTTAGCAGAAAATAAGGGAAGTGTTGAAAGTATAAGAAAACGAAAGACACTTATACTTTCATTTTAAGTTTTTGCAAGTTATTTATTTACCAAATAAAGTGGGGTTTAAAAATAAACTTCAGGAAAGATCATATACTATAAGTCGCCTTTGTATACACACCTGCTAGAATCCGCAGTATTAGTGTCGGCGCGAGTAAATCCATGGTAGATATTTGGGAAGAATACTTAGAAAGTTAACAGTTTGAAAATCAGAAATTGTAAGTCAGTTCTCTCTGGATCGGGCAGAAATATAATGTTATTAATAATAATAATAATAAAGGAAAGTTTTTTTTTGTATCCAACGTATATTTGAATTCTTTAATTATTTATAATAATTAGTTAGTGTCCTTAAGTGAAAACCCCTGTCAGATTATAAACAAAATTTGTAATCGGTGAATCGCCGTTTGAAAATAAATAAGACCAGGTTTACGTAAAGCTTCGTGGCCAGGTTCCAAGAGAGAAATCCTTGGTGGCGCCCTCGGCGGCGATTCTAATAATTAAGATTCAGTTATTAGGGGAAGGAAAAGAATTGTAGTGTCACAACATTGATTTCTCATTAGATATCCAGCTATTCTTAGCTAGACATAAAACAAAATAAAAAACTGTTAAAACCAAACAAATTGGAATTTGCCAAGCAAAGTAAGTAATGCCTTTTCCTTAATTTTCCTCTAAATGGAGGATGTCAGATAGATCTTTGCTCAATAGTAAATTATTTAAAGACTGTTTTAAATTTTACCTTTATATCAAGTAAATGGTTCAATCTGCAACACTTTAAATTTTAATTATTCTTTATCTATATAATTTTCAATTCTTTTTTTTTAAATATAAATACTTTGTAAATATTGTAAATAACTGTAAAGTTTATTTTTGCAGTAAAATTAATAACAATCAATCTATAGCCAAAGAAAAAGAATTAAAAAATCATTAATATTTTAGTTATTATAAATACCGCAATGTCAGCTTGATATACATTCTGTACATCTTTATGGCAACCAGACAGTCTTGTTAAAAAAGAAACTACTGTCAAGCAATAAACATGATCTTTATCAAAGATAGCTAGCCATTGGAATCCATCTAATTCTTGTATGAATAATAAATGACTTTCTGGAAAGCAGGTTTATTAATTTTGAAGCGTTTCTTCATATGATAAAGCAATAAAAAAAATATTTGATTTTGTATATTTTAGCTTGCCCGTGTCCTAACTATTTATTATATAAAATTTAAATGATTGACTGAAAAAGGGTTTGTTAATTCTAAAGTATCTTGATATTGTAATCAAATGCTAAGAAAACACTTGATCATCATCAATGACAGTTTTCCATTGCTTAACATCAACCCTTAACAAAAATTCATATTCCAAGATTCGTAATATTAACCAATAAAAGTGATGAATGTAGATAAACAATCAATAGAAACATCTATGTTTTAAATTTTATCAGAAAGCATATCTTAACTTTCAAGTCAAAACTAGTGTAAAGATTAATACATAAGATAATCAGCCACATTTAAAACTATATTCTGAATTTGAGCTTAATAAATATATTAAAAACTATTTTAATCTTTTGAATGACTAGAATAATGAATGAAAGTGTTTGTTAACAGAATAAGTAAAAATGTAACCATGATGTACAATTCATAAGTTTATATTTACATAAGCCATATTGTGTTGCCACAAAGACTATAACACTCCTCAATGCAATAATTATCACAATATTCAACTTTTTTCACATAATACAACTTAACAAAAATTAATTGGAGTTTTTGTTTACCACTTTATGATTGAAAATCAAGTTATTTTGTATTATACTGCAAATTTTCCTTTGATTCTCCCAAATTTTGATCCCACCATCCTTTAAGTTTAACAGCACAGAGGGAGGGGGTTTACAGAATGTGCTCAATATGTCCACAGTTATTTTCAATATTCAAAGTTTAATGTTTTAGTTAGTCAACAAATCCATGGTTAGTGACATCAGAAACAATGAGATTCATGTTTTAATAATATTTTTAATTACTTTGTGTTTATCTACACATTCATAAAATTTCAGCCACTTAATTTCTATAGGAGCTGTAATTCATATGAGCCATAACATTATGATAAATTCTACTTATTGACACTAGTGTTTCAAAAGCCAATGAGCTAAAAGACTTCTAGAAATTCCTGATCAAGAATAGATCCATTGTATAATTTGAGATGTTTGGATCATATTTCCTTAAACAACTTTGTATTAGTGGTGTGAAGTAATGTGTTATATTTGGAATAGCTTTGTTTTGGTTTTGATTTCCAATGAGAAAAAAATTTTGTTTGGATAGATCAGATCTTCAAAAAATATTAATTAATTTTATGATGCACAACTTATGAGACATTCTACAGAAAACTGATGTGCAATTAAAGTTACCAATAACTAAATCTAATTAAACTTTAACACTGGAAAAAGTAAAAATTCAAGTAAAATGAAAGTTTAAATAAGAAAGTTCATACCGGCAGTGAAACCAGACATGAGGTTTGTTACACCCAGACTTGTTTAATATATTTTCTAAAACGATAACAGAAAAAGCTCTAGCCAAACGAAATTTGAACTAAAAGTGAAGTAGACAAATCTCCTGAACAATTAAACTGGTATATGAAAAGAAAATATTGAAAGGAAGTCTAAAAGCCTTGTCTCAGAGATAAAAAATATTAACAAAATTGTCATTCAATTTGGCAAGAAAATTTATGTTAAAGAAGATCAAGACAATGGTAATATTGGTTTATGTAGTTTGTTGCAGTGATACAGAGTAGCAGACTCTAGAACTTAAAAATCCATGAATGACACTCAGATCTGTCATTTCCAGCATTTAAACTGCTTATGAGCTCCCAAGCAATAAAATCATTTGAATAAATCAAATAAATATACTAGATGTTTGAATTTATGAAATAATCATACAAAGAAGAATATCTATGGCAAAGTAGACTTTCTATGAACATCAAAGTCACATTGATCTTATCACTTCAAAAAAATTATGAAATCTTTCATTTGTCTAGTTGCCCTGTATGAAGCAGAGACTTAGAGTAATTTAGTTAATGATATTAAGAGATTAAAGTTTCTAAAATGTGGAAATGAAAAAAAAATAGAAGATGAGTATAGAAAAATATCAAATGATGAAGTACAAACAATCGCCTCAAATTAGGACCAAATCGCTGAACTATTAGGTGGGCCATATATATAAACATTTCAGTTTATTTAAAAAGACAATGGAACAAAAAAATAACTGGAAAACAAAAGCAAGAACTCATAGGCCAAATATCTAGAAGCACAAGTATGGCAACAAAAAATTTAAGTTAATGGAGCATTCTCAATTGAAATTTTTAACTAATCTTTAAATTAAGGAAATAATGAATGAATGAATGAAAAACCAAAAATTTAAGAGGTAATAACCTTGTCACATATAAATTAATTGTTTTCAACAATTAAATAGTTATAAGTCATCTTCAGTAATCTTAATAATTTGTTATGCCTTAAAACTGAAAACTATACCTTTATCCTACTATATAGATTAATTTTGGAAAAACAAACCCTACAGGATTTAAAATTATAAATTTTTGTTATAATTGTATTTTTCATTTATATTCCTCTTGAAACTCCACTTGGTAACACTGAATGTTGAAATGGAAATTTTGCCATAATATTTATAGTAGAACATATTAAGTAATAATGACACAATATAATTTTTTTTTTTAATGCTAAATGAATGATCACACAGTCTAGTGTTCAAAAGATCAAATGATATTCAATTATCTTAAGAAACAGACAAAGGATAGCAGTTCCATTCAACTGAATAACTGAGATTTTTTTTTTTTTTTACTTTTCTCAGCTAAAAATTAGTACAAGAACTTTTAGACTCTGAATCTGTACTCTTACTTAAAAAAACAAGAAAAGTAAAAAACGTTTATATGTAAATGTATACAACCTATACCTGATTTCATAACAATAAACTTAGCAAATATACCAAAGTTATAAGAGAAATTCAATCACTAGAGAAAAATAATATTTAGACATCAGATAACATTGAAGATGTTTTAAATAGATAATGATAATTAATGGCATTAAAAAATATTTTATAACTTATTGTTATAGTATTTTAAAAATGCCTAATGTTTCCATACAAAAACCTAGGTCTCCAGATTTCACAAATACTCATTATATAAAAATAATTTTAATCAATTAAGATTATCTTACTTCTACAATATTTATTAATACTTCTACAATTGTGTAAACAATTTCCCAAGTGATCTGTAATAAATCTTTATGATACTTCTTTACAAGACGTTGTATTGAGAGAGCAACTTCATAAGCTACCATAACATTGTCACATGCTAAAACCTAAAAATAAATTAATAAAAATCCCAATTCCATTTAAAAAAAAAAAATATTAAATCTAATTTAAAATTAAAACTATAATAATTTTAACATATGTAATGCAGAAAAAAAGCATACTTACCATGCTCAATAATGCAATATTTAAAGGTTAATATATTTCCAATGCAAATGACCATTATTATCAGTGAAATTTGCATTACTGAAAGTGGTAAGTGTAATTCACTCCATATTATAAACAATCTTAATGTATTTACTAAAATTGCATATAATTTGTCATTTGTAATAAATGGTAAATAATGTAATGTATTAAAAATGAGTTTATAATTGCCCCTGCCATGTATAAAAGTATGTATTAGTGAATAATTCAGTTAAACAAAATATAAATTGTGATCATATGTAAATTATATATTGCTCGAGACTAGATAAAAGTGAACATTCCATCATGAAGTTAAAATAAAATATAGGTCTCTTAAAAGGTAGCATACTTAATGAGGCTGATAATCTTGCAAAAACATTTAGAATATGAGATTGTACTGACTATTTTATGTTATAGAAATGATTAATATGCATTAAATTATAATAAGTTTTAAAATTGCACTCTGTTGATCATTTAAAAACATACTTCTTTCATTGGTTCTGTAGTTATTAATTTATAATTACTTAATTAGAAAGCACTTTACAAACAATAGCTATTGAAAGTCAGCTATCTCAGACCAAGAGTTAAATAAAGCTGTCAGACTGATTGCATTCAAAAGGAGGATCCTCTTTTGAGTGCCACTCTAAACCTAATGTAAAGAACAATGTATTGCAGTTTACATTTATGGTTATAAAAAATCAAAGTATAGCAAACTTTTCAATTTTCTTACTTATTATAATAAATATCTGTACTGTTAGGTTATGTATTGTAATATATTTTTAATGGATGTTTTAAATGGTCAAGTGTGTTCTAATTAAGTAATTATAAATAGATAATTCCACATATTAAATATTTCCATCTAAAATATCCATTAAAAATATATTACAATATATAACCTATCAGTGGGGGGGTTTATTACAAAAAGTAAAAAAATTTGAAGTTTGCAACACTATGATTTCTTACACCTATAAATGTAAACTACAGTGCTTTGTTCTCTATATCAGATCTACAGTAGAATATCCTCCTTTTGAATGCAATCAGTCTTATAGTTTTACTTTAATTCTTAATCTGGGGCAGTTAGTTTCATTAGTTACTGTTCAAGGTGAAGTAGTTTCTAATTAAATAATTATAATAACTTCACACATTAAATATTTTCATATACTGCTGTGACGTAACCATCCAGTTATAATTTATGAATATATTTTCATTACTTGTGAAATATCAGTTTAGGTTTAGCAAACATTATATTTTAAAAATGACTTTTTGAATTCAAGTTAATTTTAAAAAATTATTATGAATATGATATAAATAAAAGATTTGAATTAAATAAATTGAATGTCGAAAATTGCTTTCATTTACTAATTTTTTTATCCAAAAAATCTTTTATTTGTATTGTATTTATATTATATTCATAATAATTTTTTTAATTTTTCAAATTTTTTAAATATAAGTTCGTATTTATAATAATTTTTTTAAATTTAATTGAATTCAAAAACTCATTTTTTAAATATAAAATTTGTTAATCTTAAAAAAAATAACAAACCAAAAATGTTAGAATAATTCGCAAAGTTAGAATAATTATGACTGGATGATTATGTCACAGCAGCGCTAATTCCAAATATCTAAATATATATTATAATGAAAAGATTATATAATGTTCATTATCTCCACTAGAGATTATGCAAGGACATAAAGATTTTGTCAGTTTTAATTTATATTCTGTGGTTAAGCCACAACAGTATCATTATTTTAATGAACTAGTACATGAATATTGAATTCCCCTCTACCTCATCCATCTCCATTTTTAATCTGACAACAGTCCTGGAAATTCAAACTCAGCTGAATATGCCTCTTAATATACATGTAAAATATTTAAATATAGCACATATATTGTTTTCACCTAGACAGAACCATGTGATGATTAATAAAATTAATAAACACTTTTTAATTTAAGAAGAGAATAAATTAATAATAAAAAAATAACCTAAATAGATCAAATAATAAAAATACATATATACTAATAAGCAATTCAGGCTATTATATGCTATCCATCTTATTACATATATGCATCAATTAATATAATATAATTAAGTATATTTAAACACTGATATTATTAATAAAAAATATTTGATTTTTATAATTTAAATATGTTATTATTTGATGAAATATTAATAGAAGAAATAAATCATAATGACCTTTCCCCATGTGACAATATATATATATATTGTAACCTGATGACTGACCGACCAAAGGGTGGGGAAATACATGAGAAGCCCTATAATCAAGCCCACCATGTTGGTTGCCAAAACCTATCATGTAACCATATAAACTATTGGAGGTTAGCTGAACAATCAAAAGTTACACACCCAGGCACCATATGACATGCATTTTAAAACACCACACTAGAGTCTTCTTATAGATAATACCACAGCAAAATACAATTATTAAAATAAAAGATTCTTTTATAATTAAAAATAATATTTTTATCTTAATTCTTAAGACATCTTGATCTCAAATAAACGTTTTTCTCACTCGTAAATATTTTATGTTCTAGAAATATTGCATTTATTTTAAATATAAGTTCAGTTTAAAATATCGCATCTTATGTTTAAAATATCTTAATCTTAAAAGTATGAGTTCTTTTACAAGTTTAAAATATCTTAATCACAAGTTTTAAAAACATATTTATCTCAAATATAGGTTCTTTTATAAGTTTAGGATATCTTAATCTCAGGATTCAAATTCAGAATAAAATGCACTTGAAAAAAAAAAAAGTTAATACTTTAACCTCTTAACAAAAATATGATGATTATTTTTTCATCTAGACACAGAACATTTGACATTTCTTTTAGTTCATTTTGGAATCTTAGTATTTAAAGAAAGTAGAAATAAAATTCTATAAGAATAGAATACTCAAATACTGAAGTAATATATAATTGATAACTTAAAAAACATTTAAATACTTTACAATTACTAAAATATAATTATTTCGCTTCTACTGACCATAAAGCACATAAATCTTATATTTCTGATGCATATTTGAAGAAGCATTCTCAAATTAATGTAAAAGGCAGTAAGGGCATATTTTATGTTGACAACTACATAATAAGTGCATTTGAAATAAAGTAAATAATATAACATTTATCTTCTATGAATGCAGATAAATAATTAAATAATTATTAAGCAAAATGAATATATAAACATTATGTGATGATTGAAATGTATACTTAAAAATAATTATTAATGCAAATCTTATTAAAGTAAATTTTCTAATGAACAGATGTGCTTAAGCAATGATATTATAATGGCAATAAAACAAAAACATTTAATTAATAATAAAATATTTATTTACAACCTATAACAATCCATATAATAAAATATTTATTTACAATAATATTATTATTTCTCTAATTTATTATCTATAATACTATAGATATTGGATACCCTTCTTGAAACCATTTCTACAATTTTATCCTGTAAGTGATATCTACTACCCAATAGTTCTCTTATACACAAAACATAATCTTTATTTACAAACCCAGTACTCATAATGTAAAACAAAATACCTCTATGTCATTGTCCAGGCTAGTAGGAGATATTACACACTTTACTTAATCAAAAATATTATTAAAATATCAGTATGGAGATGCTTAATAAATGTTAATATAATAGCAACAAATATTATGCAATATAAAAACATTATTAATGCAAACAATACCAATGTTGGGGTGAGAAAATAATGATGCTCAACACTAATCATATATTTGAAATTAAAAAAAATTATAGTGGAGCTAATAACAAATTGCAAAGCTGAACATAACTATGGAATGTTTGATGGAATGGAGAATGTCTGTTTTGTTTTTTATAATACATAATTGATATTACTGACACTATTTAATTTGTTTTTGAAGAAGTCAAAATGAACTTATATTTCAAGAACGACAGATTTAGAGACAAATTGAAGGAAATGATTTGAATTTTTATATATATATATGGTTTAAAACAATTTGCTATTGAAAATCACTAAATGGATTATATTATAGCATAATTTATTTAGAAATAATGAAACCAGATTCGTCCTTCAAGTTAATTAAAATTATATTCGTGAATAAATGCTTAAATAATATAATTGTCTTTACCTGAAAAATATTTAACGACAAAGTATACATTTAAAAGATATAAAAATTGTATTATTTTAAAAAAACAAAATTACTTGAATTCATGATTATATGTCTGCTATTGAATATATGAAGAAAATTCATAACATTGTATAATGTCTGCTGATAAACGTATTAAAAATAATAATCTATAGTATAATGTCTGTTATTAATAATTTTACCAATGGAAAATGCACACTATTTATATTCATCGTAATAAATACTTGTTCTACACAACGGCTGAAAACTTACATAAGGATTATTTCTTAAAAATGGATTTTTAAACTGTTATTCTACATGGATATTAAATCTTTGGATAAATTTCAGAAAAGACTGAATAAACATTTTATCTTAGGGGATATTAATATTTACCATGGATTATATTAGATTTGGATTTTAAATGCTAATATTTGTACATTTTCTCATGCGACACCAAGAGGATAAAAAAATAATTGTGCACAATGCTGTTCTGCTGTAACTAAGCAAGGGAGGAGCCCCCATCACAAGCAAATTCTAGACGTGCAATTTAACTTATAAACAAGGAAAAGAAAATCCTATTGTAGCTTTAAACTTTATTATTATTATTATATTTTTTTTTAGTGTTGTTTTTTTTTAACATTAGCTTTTAAAGGATTACAATTATTTATTTTAAAACTAACTTATGATTATGATAGTTTAACATAAAATAACTTTATTATTATGTTTCAAAAAACAAATGAGTATTTAGAAAGCAATTTCAATCATAATTTTCTTTGAATGAATGGCTTTGGAGAAGCGGACCGCCATAAATAGTCTCAGCAGTATAATGGAATCATTGGTAACTTTTATTATTTAAATTATATTATTGCTTGATGATTTGTTTCTTTTCTTTTATTTAAGAACAGATATATTTTAATTAATATTTTTTAGAATATACGTTGCTTGAATTTAATGCTAAATAATGGAAGAATGAACCATTAATAAACTATCGTATGTATTTTGTGAAAGAGTTGATAAATGCTTATGAATGTTTGAACGCATATAAGGATATTTTCCCAAATATTTACTGAAAATGTGAACACTTGAATGTGTAATTTATATTGCATTGTCTAATTATTAAAATGTTACTTAAATGTATTGATCTCTACATTATATCCTGATAAATAAATAAAATAGTACTAATGAATGTTTGTCGATATCATTTGGGCATGAAAACTTTTAAAATACCTTGAAATGGATTTAGATCATTGTTGTTTTCTTTAGTATTGTGTTTTAGGAATTTATTTTTTTTAATGTTGTTGGTATATTTTTATGGTGTTGTATGAGTTATACAGTGGGGGGAAATACTGATAGTGATCGGGAAAAATAATAATATTCTTGTGAAATCCTAGGTGCTGGGGTTATGTCGAAAATTGTTATTGGGGAATTATAGTTCCATGTTTTGTTTTGAAATTGTGAAGTATATAGATAATGTAAGACTGTATATTTTTTATGGACAGTCACATTTCTTCTATGTCTATAAGTGCTATGATAAAGCCATGACTTGATATTAGGTGCCCGATGAATATGAACCTACTCTTTTGATTTGCACTGTGCTCATGGTGATATTATCTTATTTTGAAACATTCTCATTATTATTCCATGCCCTACACTTTAATCATTATCCGTTACCACAAGTATCATCATAAAAGATAATTTAAGTTGGAAAAGTAATGACTGAATCATTTTGAACTAGTTAATTTTTGATAGGGCAAGATGTAGTATATAAAAATTTTTCTTTCAATTGATGTTGAAATGTTAAATGATTACCATAATGTGTAATACAAGAGAAAAATAATTGAAGCCTATACAAAATATTAGAGATCACTTATTATAATAAGATGCATACTCAAATGAGCAAAAGTAAGAATAGTGGAAATGAGTTTGGGAATGATATGACATATGAAAAAATGTTAGAATGAAAATAAAATAAGTTTAAGCAATACGACTAATGGTTAGTTTTTCTCAAATTTTATTACTGGAGTTACATTTAGTTAAGTTATAAGTTTATAAAACTTCCTCCTAAATATTTTTCTCGCACAATAGGTAAATAATTTTCTAGAGGGAGACATTTATACTTTATTTTAAGGTATTTCTGATAGCCAAACATTAGAATGGCATTTGGTTAAATTGAAAAGAAAATTTTAAATAATTTCTCTTTAATATTTTATTTATATTTTTTTTAAAAAAATGCTTTTAAAATATAAACATACATTGATGTATTTACATCTTAAATAATTTAACTTATGGTAAAATAAACATGATATTAAGTTTGATTTTAGAAAATTGGGAGAGCTATTTTAGTCATCCCCAATATAAATAATAGAACACTATTTTATTAAATGAACATTATGTATATCATAAGTGTTGTAAGTTTTTTTTTTTTTTTAATTGTATTTTTTTTTTAAATGGCCAGAGTGAAGGCTATTCTTATTTTATTTCTTATACTTCTATGTTATATTTATTGTAAATATTTCTTTTATTTATGCTAAATAATGTTAATATACATTTTACCTTGTAAATATTCTAACTTATATTATTATAAATCTATTGTTAACTTGTTAATAAATTTGTGAATTGTTTTTGTAAAATTTACTTTAGTCAAGTTGTGATTTATTGGCGTGTTGCTTATTGATTTTCCACACTCAATGCATGATCCACAGAAATTAATAATATAAAATATTATTTATTTAGCACATGATCCGTAAAGATTTCTTAGACATTATTTCATTACATTTGATTAAGTAAGCAAATATATTTCTATTATTGTCTTAAAAGATCTGATCATTATTAATTATCTTAAAATTGATACAATACCAATAAGAGATGCTTGATATTGCCACAATATTAGAATATATTATATTTTTCTTTAAGAATGCCACATTAAACATGGGAAAATTATACAATGCATTTATTTAAAATTTATTATATATATATATATTTTATTTCTGAATTTTAACCATTAGGTAGATTGCTGTATTGAGAGTCATGAAGATATTTAGTTGCTTATTGTAGATATTATATTGTAGAAATAGTTAAATGTCATATAAAATCCCATATCATATTTAACTACAGGGTATTAACTAGTTGATTTGTTTTATTAATTTGTTAAGAAATGAACCTGAGATGATTATCATTATTATTCCTATTATTGTGACTATTATTAGTATTATGATTTCTTTTATTACTATTATTATTAGTGTTATTTTGGGAGATTGTAAATTTCTTATTGAGAGATGATGAGTAAAGTTATTAATTAATATTTTAATAAAAGAATATCAAATAGTTTATTATTATTTTTGTAAATAATTCATAAATTATATTTAGGATTATTAAAGGTGTATTTTAAAGACATGAGAGTATTACATAGTAGTTTTATTATATGAATTTGGTGGGGTAATGCTCTTATGCCACTGAGGGTAAATCTTTTGGGATTTATTCTCAATGTTTTATCTAACCTTACTGAACGTCTCAGGTTTAGGAGATTTATAATTATATTTATTATTTTGACAGAGCCTTATTTTGTTTACAATAGTGAGTTAGCTATAAATTAGATTTCTTTGTAAATGAATGGATTAAGTAGTATAGTTTGGAACCCTAATTAGTTATTAAAAAGCTAAGTGCTATGATATTTTATTATAATAAGATTTTCTGAAAATTAATGAGTAAAAAATATTATTTTATTAGATATTATATCTACAGCTAGTCTTTATGTTGTATTATTTTAATAGTTAACATTTATGCAACTTAATTATAATACATTATTGTTATCTCAGTCAGCCGGATTCTTTTGTTCAAGTAGTATTTCCATTAAGGAAGGGTACAATATATATTTCTTATTATACAATATCAATTCTTATTTTATGCTGTTTTTAAATCCATAATTCTTTCAATTTATGATTATTCATTCCAATTTTTTTTTTTTTAAATTCATCTAAAAAAAATAAAATTAATGCTCCAATTAGAAGTCAATCTAGGTCTTTTGGGGAAACAATATTTTTGCTTTTAAGATCAAAAAAAAAAAAAAATGATTTGGCTAAGGATAATATATAAACAGATAAAATATAAAGAAATTCATACAAAATTAATCTGTTTTACTTACTATTAAAAAAGATGGCAATACAGAAGCAGGGGTATGCTTTAATGAATTAACTTTCTTTGATCCCCATAAAGACATTCCCACACAGAAGACTGCACCACGAAGTAAAGTGAAATCTTCAATATTACCCCTAAAATAATTATTAAAAAATTACAATTTTACATTTTGAAAATAAGATCACATAGCAGTACAGTCCTAAGTTAAGCATTAGAAGTAACAAATATTTACTAAGTGTTTCCAATTATGTTTTTACTTATTTTTTAGTTACTATGACATTTTCAATCCTTTATAAATTTCATCAAAATACTTAAAATTAATTCCAAAATGTTAATGTTGATTAAAAATAATAATAATAAAATGAATCTAAAAAATTGCAAATGAATGAAATTGCTATATTTCATTTTTAAAAGGTGTTTAGATAAATAAAGTCAATAGCAATGGACATTAAGATATATGATGACTTGGACTAATTGATATGATTCATATTGAAATGCATATTGGGAGTTATTTGTATGTCCTATATCTGTAACATATGTTTAAAATAAGTGAGTGGTTATGCTGATTAAAAACTATATAAGATACTTTGAAGATTTAAAAAAAATCATAGAAATCCTCTCATTTATAAAGACTGTGGATAGTTTTTTAAATAGTTTTATACATCAAAGTTATAATTTGGAAGAGGTTGATAAGTTGGGAAGAAAAAAATATATTCACTAAAATAAAATAAATGATATATTATTAGAATTTGTTTTTAAAAAAGATAAATATTCATACCTGGATAATAAGATAATGCAACAACTTATCACATCTATTTTCACTTATATTACAAAACATAATAGAATCTTTATTATTAGTATTAATAATATGAACATTAAGTCATGGTGAATACATAAATGGCATTTCTCCAGAATGATCTATCACCTGTTTGATTTAAGATTCACCAATGTAGCATTTGTTATTGTGATGATGGAACCAATTCCCATCACTGATCATCCACTTCATTACCTATAAATTTTATCAAAATCAGACAATTTCAATCTGATTATTTGTGCTTCAAGTGAAGTCTCAGAAGTGATCCCATTGAATATCCATTTACTTTTTTTCCTCAATGACTATGACATTATCAAGCCTTTATTAGCAAAACAGTTTAAAAGTAGTAATATTTTTCCTACACTTCTTCAGTATCTAACATTAATATCCTCAAAACTATAATGGTTGATGGAATCTCACAAACCTATCTGCCATGCCAAGGGTGAACCTAGAAAATTTATAAAGGCGACAGATACATACGAATGAGATTCAACTTTTATCTGACCAAAAGCCCCAATCACTAACTCAGGGAAAAGCTGAGCTTAAAATATCACGCTATATATTTAATACCAAAATTTCTAATTCTTGATTTTTTAAAATATTATTAATAAAAAATATATATAATAAGTTATTGCCAAAATTAATTCAAGAAAACATTTTATTACGCACACACACACATTAATACAAACATCTGAAGATTAAATTTATTGTTAAATATATTTGATTTAAATTATATGCACATATGGGTACATTCAATAGATTTTATAAAATTTTAATATTTTGCTAAGTGTAAATATGCTACATAGATAGAATACACATATAACTAACCCAATCCTTTTTAACCTTAGACCAAAATTTTGCGTTTAAACCAACGCTAGCTTACTGACATACTGATGTGATCAATGCAAAATGAGATTGTTAGCAGAACACAATCATGCTGACAAGAATTTACATCTGTAACATGATATCATTAAAGAAATAACAAATCGTGGTGGGAAGGAATGAGCATCTTCTCCATGATCATTAATAAATTTTACCAACAGTCAGGAACGATCCACTGTCCAATTGGTAATACAAAAACCAAATCATTTGGAATATATATGTAAGAGATGCTCTGTAAATGAGGATAGCAGTCTTCGCCGGCTTACTGTCCCAACCAGAGTGTAAGAAAATCAATGGCATAGGAAATATGTCTACGATCATTGACAACGTGATGGCTACCATTTTGGCTATGCATTCAGGTGGGTATTATGCCCTGTATACTAACGCGCCACAAGGGAACGAGTATCCAATGTCCTATCCAGATTACATTGACATACATCTCTCCACCAGCACTGATTCAACTATGAAACAATTATCCCAAAATTAAACTTAAACTAACATAATCTTACAAATCTATGCAGCCATTTACACCTATTTTAAATTATTGATTTAAAAGAAATTTATGAGAATGGAAATGATATTAACCACAAATATAAAAAATATAATAAATAATTTAAAATTTTAGTCAGATAAGAGATTTCTTTTAAAAATTAAGTGACGTTTAAAATTACTACTTGAAAAGTTTGTATTATATAATTAAAGTTTATAGTTCATTTAAAGCAAAAGTTCATACTTTCCTATGCTGTAGGTTTATTGAAATCCATCTTTGCGGTCCTTCATGCATCATACAATTTAAAGTTCCTTCCATTTTGTTGTTCTAGGTGGAGACAAGTCCGTCATTTGCCACTTTCTGGAACCATCACTTTTGGAAGCTGCCTCAGCTGGTGCAAATACGGGAAATGTAATTTATTGTGTGACCCCTACATTTTGGAGATCCACAATACACATATAAATATGTTTAAATAACATGCAATCAGCAAGAGCAATTCAAAATCTAAAACTCCACTAAAAGTTTTCTTTTTATACCATTTTGAATTCTTATCATCAAATTCCAGGATCGATCTTGCCTGGCTTGGTGCTGCTCTTATTGGTGATGATGACCTTTTCTCTGTGGACTGTGTGTTCATTTCCATCATTATTGGCCAGCTTTCTTTAGAGCAGGAACTCAAAATTTTATCACTAGTATTTTTTTTAATTTATCTCTTATCTGACTTTATGCCCAATGGCCTGTTTGCTATTATGCATTATAGAATATCATTTCCATTCCAAGATTAAAAATAACTTTTAACTTTAACTAATTAACAGCTTTTTTTTAATTCTTTTATATTACAATCAATCTTGTTTTTAGATTTTTAACTTTAAATAATTATATAATTAATTTGCCATCTGTGCACATTATATATATATTAATTTAAATAAAATTTTATTAATAATTCTTTTATATATATATATTTCTATTTGAGGGTGATTTTATTTATAGATCTTTTCTATTTTTATTAGAAAGTGATGTAACGGCATATATGTGTACCATCATTTATTATTGTGATGATGGAATCAATTCCCATCACTAATCATCCACTTCATTACCTATAAATTTTATCAAAATTAGACAATTTCAATCTGATTATTTGTGCTTCAAGTGAAGTCTCAGAAGTGATCCCATTGAATATCCACTTGCTTGTTTTTCGCAATGTCCATGATATTATTAAGTCTTTACTAGCAAAACAGTTTAAAAGTAGTAATATTTTTCCTACTCTTCTTCAGTATCCAACATTAATATCCTCAAAATGTTACAAAAACTTTCTTTACAAGATGTGAAATGAATAATAACAAACATTAAAAAAAATCTATTTACAGTTTAATATACAATTTTAATTGTTTAATTTCTCAGTAGCAGTCCATTTAGAATTCAAAATATGTGTTCCATTTAAGAAATATGATATATCATATTATTCAAGATAATAATGTAATGCACAGCTTACCTTTCTTGCATAATGCTACACAAAACATAAACTCCACGATGACCAAGGTGTGTACCAAGAAGATTTCGCATCAACTGCAAAATAGTTTATTATAACAAGTAAACAAAAATTTAAAACATAATAATCACTTATACAAATTTTTAAAATAATTTCATTAAAAAAAATTGTATTATATAAAGAAAAATGATTTCAAAAAATTAATAATTATAAGACATTTTCAAAATGTTTCAATGACTCAATATTACAACTTGATGATATTCACTTAAAATTTGCACTTTTCCGTTAAAATTAATGGTATAAAATTTTCTTTAGAGTTAAAATCAATTTTAAAATGTGCAATGATTTTGTTTTGATAAAAACTTCAATTTTATACAAATGAAATTTTAAAATATGAATGTATAAAAATTTACAAGATATACTAAGCTAAAGCAACAAAATCAAATTATAATTAATCTGCACAAGTAGTAACAATCCACTTCATAAAATTTTAAATCAGGATCCATCTATGTAAAGATAGTGAGCAATAAATACCAGATGATGATATCAAAATGATCCCAGAGTAGTTTCCAGTTATTAGCTTGCCTCAATAATCATAGTTATCCAGCAACACTTTAACTCCTATTATGCTATTTAAGTTGAATTTTCAAATACTTCATAAAATTTTGAATCCAAGTGCAAATACCTATCTAGCTATATAAAAGAACACTAGTTCACTAATTATATATATTTAAAAATGAAGATTTTATCAGGAGCACTGAATCAAATCAGATATTTACATTTTTGAAGTGTTATTTTGTACCCACACAGAAAATTAATAAAAATAAGTTCATTGCACAGTTTTATGGATTGCCATGATTTGTGATTGGATAAATATCAAATAATTTTTAATATTGCACCTAAATAAACAATGTTGAATTCTATATAAATAGTAGTCCCTTTTACTCTAGTTTGAATCCATATGAATTTGCCTACATAACCAAAAATTGACTAGTACAATTTCTATGGACTAAGAATCAAAATTTCTTAGTTTTATATATAAGTTTTTTAACAATCTTATCATACAAAAATGAAGCTAAAACCATAATGCTTAGGAAAATAAAATTAAAGTTAAAGAAAGAATAAAACTAAAAACACAAAAACATAAAAAAATAAAAACTAAGAGCACAAAAAAAAAAAAAAACATAAGAAGAATCAACACTAAAAATGTAAAAATAACAAGTTCAAATTATTGAAAATTGTTAACATAAATATTTTTTTTTTTGCGCAGCACTTTTAAAGCTTAGCCTTAAGAAAGTTCTGAATTATATATTATAAATTATAATAATAAAAAGGTAGTTGTTGCTTATACGATACAAACCTCTTGATGGCGCTTTAAATATAAAGATAACATTACCTGGCTTTTTTTTTCTTCCAAAGTTATTCAATTTCAATATTTATGTATTTAAATTAAGTAAATAATAAAAATCAATATTTGATCAATATGTGATTATTTACTTTTTTTTTATGATCTCTTTTTGCATAATTTCATTTTTTGGGGAGGATTTAATTATTTTTATGACTTCTTTTGATATAATTTAAGTTTTTTTTTTTAAAAAAACTGCGTAATTTCCTTCTTTTTTTAAAAAAACGTATGTTATTAGTTGCTTTTTTTTTAGAACTTCTTTTGGTGTAATTTAATTTCTTTCTTTTTTTTTAAAAGCATGGATTGAATGTATTTAAAGGAAGTAAATAAGCCAAATCAACATTTTAAAAATAATTTAAATTTTATTCTTTAATTAAATAAACATTGATTAAAATATTTATAAACAATTGAATTAACAACATTTGAACAACAAAATAACTAACAGACCCTCCAACTCATTCATTAATAGCCATTTCTGCAGGACTTCTTTTGGCGTAATTTAATTACATAAACATATAATAAAGCAGTTTTACAGGTAAACTTAAAGGGCCTAGGAAATGGCATATTAATGTGTTCTTGGCTAGCGACAACGCCATGAGGCGGCTTATATCGTCTAAATAAAAACTACCAATAAAAATATATACAACAGCTATATATATATTAATAATAATTATACATAAAAAGCTTTTATTTGTACATGATTTTGCACCTTTTTAAATGTTAAGCATCTATTTTAACATTAATCAATTATTGCAGATAGAATGCTATCTAGAGTTCTATAATGGAAGTTAAGTAATAACAATAATAAAATAAAACATGAATCAAACAGAATAAAATTATAATAGAGATTCAATAAAATTTCAAAGAATTGACTATATAATATAAAAATATACCGAATAAATAAATAAAAACATACCCTATACAACTTTATATATATACTAAATTTTCCATTCATTTTTAATTGACCAGTTATTAACTGAATTTATTGAAGTTTTATAAATATTCATACAATTATTTAAGCATCACATGATCACTATCTCTTATACTAGCACATAATTGTTTATAAACAAGGCAAAACTCTCTATACAGTAATGCCATCCTGTGATGAGTAGGCATTAGAAAGGGATTTTATGCACAAGCCTTCTGGCATCCATTGATTACTCTAGTTGGCACAGGATGGCACTACTGTATAGAGAGTTTTGCCTTGTTTATAAACAATTATTTAAGTTATGTGTAATATATGTTTCATATATTTGTCTTCCTTTTGGATCTTTAATGTAATTTAAAGATTTAATATTTTTTGTAGCATTTATTTTATGTCCATAAATTAAATAGTGAATATATAAAGTAGATTTATCATCTTGCCTATTAATTTTATTGTTTATGTTCTTTAGCTCTTGCCTCCAACTGTTTCCCTATATGATTATAGTAAATTATATTGCAAGGATCACAATTAATTTTATATATGATTTCTTTTTTGTACTTTATATTGTTTCTTAATTTATAATTACCTATTAATTTTTCTACTTTTATTATCCAATCATCCAATATTTATATGTTTATCAATATGAGGGCTTTGAACATTCCATCATCAGATTTTCAATGAAATGGAAGACTGAAGAGTTGTGAGTTGGAGTAGTTTGAAGCCTGTTCATTAAAGTATAAAGATTGGCTATCTTAATACAAAGCTGAGCACTGATTGTATATATGTGTGGAGATGGTAATCTGGAGCAACTGATGAGTGCTGGTTTAGCACGAAATACATGTATTGGTGATTATTTATCTTCCCAATATGTGTGTGATCAGGTAGGTCAGCAATATGAGATAGTTGAGGGTTGTGTGAAAGTCTGAGTTCGAATCCCTTATATATTACATATATATATATCTGTATGTGCAGGTGTAAGCCTGTCCAGTGTATAAAGGTGTAAGCCTGTCCAGTGTATTAATTTATTAATATATTATAAATTTTGAATATGAAAGTTTAATCCATTTCTTATTTAACAATTGTTACTATCATTATAATCATTTTGCATAGAAAAGTTATTATTTAATATAGATTGTTTACAACTAAAAAGTATATTTTTAATATTTTTAGAGTTATATTCATAATCTTTATATAATTTAATAAATTGATTCTTTTGTAAATTAGTTACATTTTTATGTTTCAAAGCAAACTTTATTGAGTATCAATTGGTTATATCAAAAAAGTTACACTAGGGTTATATATATTTAGATGAAAAATTATTTTAAATATTGGTTTAGTCTTTGATTTTGAAAGTTACCTTGTTCAACCAAGTAAAAAACATTAATTGTTATGATGATTGGTCATCAATGGGGTCGAGTTAGCTGATCTTACTTTTTAATTTATTTTTTTAAGAGTAATTATAAATTTATTAAACACACATTGATTACATAAGTAATATTTACCGAGACTATAACCTCAAGAATATGCGTGTAAAATGCGATAGTAGGGACCCGTCTTTGTCATAATGTTGAGTGCATTTTGAAGAGATCTGTGATGCAAGAATACTGTCTCTATCCTTGAGTTTTTTTAGTTTGCTGTAGTAAGTATGGGTGTCTTCTTGGATTGTTTCCAAATGTGAATGTGCAAAGGGTGCACCAGTTTTCATATAAGCTGAAGGTGGCTGCATGTATTATAGGTATTCCTTTTTTTTTGTATGTATCTAGTAACCTATTGTGGTACCATTTTGTCTATTGTTGTTCTGCATCATTAGTTGCACTTTTCCTAGAGCTAGACAATCATATAGGAAGTGGGTTTGTGTTTCTTCCTCTCTGTGACATAGCATACATAGTGGATCAATATTTGTGGAAAATCTTTTGTACCAAATAAAGTTTGTTGTTGGTAAGGCATTTAGGTTTAAGTTTGATAATAAAATCAAAAAATTTTGGTTCCAAGCACTATTTTTTGAACTTGCTTAACAGTTGGCAATTATTTATTACCAGTATTGTGGGTTGGTTATTCGCTGCTCAGTATGGAAACAGTAGATTTTGTATTTGCCAATATGTGTATTTATTTGTGTTTTTTAGTGTTATATTGTTCCTTACGGGTCCACAAATCACAAGCAGTGTAGAGATGTAGTTATATGTGGGGGAGGCCGATCAGTGGGCATAATTTCTATTATTACCTGTATCTCCGGAAAATATTTAAATACGGCTATAAGCAGGTTTACTGTTTTTTGGGTGTGAAACACTGATATTACATGTAGTCCAAGACCATTCCATTTTGTAGGGTGGTTTAGTTATTTTTTTAAAATGGTTATTACTTTTCTTTTCCATAGTAGCTTGTTGCATAGTGAGTTAATTGCTGTAATAAATGATTTTGTGAAATTTATTATTGGCAGATAGTAGGTGATTTTTGTCATAAGTTGATTGTATAATGATACTTTTGAATAGATTGAGAGATAAGATTTGAGGAATGATTCAGTGATTCTTTCTATTTTAAGTTTGTTTTATATTTTCTTTCTCATTTAATTCATGCCCAAGTGGAAAAAGAAACCCAGAAACATACTAGGTTTCCTTGATATATCAGTGTGTTTAATTTACCAGTGAATATTGACCATGTAGCTGACTTATTAGCTACATTTTTATCTGTATTATATTTATCATTTCTATATTTAAAATTTTTCATGACTTCCATCTTTTGATCTTTGTGAATTTATGTGAATAATTATTTTTTAATTTGTTTTCTTTAATAAAATGTTTTAACATAATTTTTATCATTACCTGCATAAATTTCTATATCTAAATATTTAATTCTATCTTCAAATTCTATTTTTGTAAATTTAATATATATATTATTATTAAGATCATTATAAATATTATGCATATCCCTTTTATTGCCAATAATTAAAATATCATCAACATGTTTAGAACAATTTATTATTTCTTGGCTAATTATTCTTTTTTTTAATTTTATTTTCTAATTCATTTATAAATATTGAAAATACTACATAATAAATGCACAATCCATAATCCATTCTTTATGTATATTTCAAAATTCATTATTGAATTTAAAATCTAAACTATTATGTATTAATGTTGAACTTTCTATAATATTTATTATGTTTATATCATTTATATATTTATTTAATTTTTTTATTAATATTTGCATATTTGTATTATAATATTTTTTTTTTCATATTTTATTTTATTGCTGTTATTTAACTTTCATCATAAAACACTAGATAGCCTTTTATCTGCAATAATTGATTACGGTTAAAATGGACCATGTGCCAAAAAAGGCTTTTTATGTATAATTATTATTAATATATTTATATAGCTGTTGTATATAATATTTCTATTATTTATTATAATTCACATGAAAAAACAGCATAATAAACTTCATTAATTTCCATTTTTAATTAATTATGTATATAAATTTTATTTATATAATCCAAATGTGTATATTGCTAAATTGAAAATGTGTAAAATTGATTATTCAAACAATGTTTAAATAAACCAATCAAATTGCTAGTAATATACACTTCTATTAAAATAATCAATCAATCAGATCTTACAGGACAATTGTTTCACACATATAATAGTAAGCCTACTGTTTATACTCTAATATAATATACAAACCCTTTACAGATGAATAATAAACTTGAGATTGATTGGATTTTAAAGTGTGAAATAATCATGGTAGAGGCTTACAAGTATTCAACATTTAATTACTAGAGTAAAATCCTCTAATGCAGAAATGAAAACAACTATAAATGACATTGCCTTAAATATTAATCAATTAATTAATCCATTATATTATAATCCAAATGTGAACATTGCTAAACTGCAAATAATACATAAATTAGCAATTAAACCAGTTAATCAAATCAATGGTAATATACATTTCCCATCTTAAATGTCATGCTAAAATAATTAGCCAATAAGTTCTTCCAAGACTAAAATTTCCTGACATCAACATCATTTTTCAACTGCCAGAAAATCCATTGCTAATATTTCAATGTAAAAAACAAAGAATTTTTCCTTATAAATACCAACTTCATGCCCAATCATATTTTAAAATATGAAATAATCATGATACAATTTTACAATATTTAAAATTTATCTATTGCAGTGAAGTATATGTATGTACATATAATCATTCAAAATGATAGAACAGGGCATTAACCATTACAATGAAACATGGGATCATAATTTTGGAAATCCTACCTCTTCATCGGTTATGCTAGGCCAACCTCCATTTCTTAATTAATAATTAAAAAGGATAAAGATATATATATATATAATTCAAATGCAGACTGCTAAATGAAAATTCAAATATAAGATTGCCAAATCAGTCTCCCAAACCTTATTTCAGCAACATCCTTTGCAAATAAAGTCTGAATTTCAAGTAGAATGATCCAATAAAATAATATATATACTGTATATGCAGATAGATAAAAACTCATTATATTTTCAAAATATGAGACTTTAATTGAACACATATATTGTTTAACACGTAGTTCCAGTCTATAATTATACAAGTATGTAATAAATAAATTTGAAGAAATATCAGCTTCAATTACTGTGCATAATACTCATATACTGCAGAGCAATTTGTCAATTTTTCATATAGTATAGCAGTCATAATGAAAAATTGTATTATACGTAATGATTGGAGTAAACATCTCTTCAAATTTATTTACATTTAATTCAGCAAACATTAATCTAAATTGAAATAAACTCTTTGTTTTTACTTCATCTTCGAGTGGTAAGTTTTAATTGCGCTTTACACAAAAAAGTGAAGCTTAGTATTATTAGAAAAGAATTATAAAGCTTAGCGCTTTCGGGGAACTTTGAATAAATTTTACATAAATTACTGCCAAGCGTTACTTAATATCTCAATGGAAGACAACACTCCCAAGATAGGCTATAATTCTTTTCTAATAATACTAAGCTTCACTTTTTTGCGTAAAGCGCAATTAAAACATTAATCTATTAAATATTTTGATATTGAATTTTTTAATTAAAGTTTTTAATATTATGAATATCTTATTCTGCCTTGATTAGCATTAGCATATAGCCATATTGGAAGAGGCTAATTTATAGTAAGCAATTATAGCATTAAACATTTCTGCCCTTACATTAAGTCAGTTGCTATTATTGCATTAATATAAGTGAGCGGCAGCTTTATATGCATGGATTATTGACAGGGCTCCAAGAACAAATGATAAAATACATTATTCCTGAAATACATGTATATTGCAGAGCACATTGTCAACTTTTCCATATAATAAGGCAGACATAATAAAAAATGTATGATACACAAATTATAACTGATATTTCTTCAAATTTATTTACAACTATTCAAGGTTTACTAATCTATTTATTATATGTACATATTGTACACAATTGTACAAAAATCAAAAAATCTTTCATGTATGTCAAGAGACATCCTTCAATTTTTAGCAATTTTGAAAATCAAATTGTTACAAAAATAACCATTATAAAATTTTCTTCACTAATCCTAAATACTAATAGTTGGTGAATTTTTACTGCATAAAGCTATCATAAGACAATGTAACTTTGCTTTAATAAACACAATTGTATTAATAAAGCACAAAATTCAATATATACATACAGATATAAAGAATGATTGGAATTATCCATTTGAATCAATAAATTAATTTTATATAGTATGAATAAATAAATTTCACTGGTAATATATTTTACTAATATGTGGTCGTATTTATTATATAATTTGCAATTACAGAATTTCTTCTTAATACATAATCTAATAAATACTGAATTCTAAATCTTTACCTTCCAACTTATCAGGCAAAATCTTTCTGTATTGACTATACGGCAGCAAGTTACAATCAGGTAGTACATTGTTTCATGAGACAAATAACTATATGCGATAACAATATCTAGCATTTTTAATGACGCCTAAAAAAATAAAATAATTTAAATATATTACAACAAAAAGCACGTAAAATCTATTTAATTATTATTGATAAATTACCTCTATATCCAACTCAGATTGTGTAGAGACAACTATGTTGTAAGTCAAACTGGAAAAAAAAAATTGTATTTTAAAGAAATCCTTTATGAAACAGCATTGTATTTATTATTTATAAATAAATAATAGAATGATTACATGCAAGAGGTCATGTGACTTTTACAAATCAGAAATTGTAAGCTGAATTTTTATATCTCTAATCCACTGCTCTAACCGCATGCTAAAATGCATAAGGAATTTTTTTTGCAATATGTATAGAGACAGATAGACACATGTTCAATAAACAAAGAGCTTTGTTAATTTCTCAACAAGCTTTAAGATAAATGCTTAGCAAGAGAAAGCATTTAAAACAACTCTATCTGAACCCCTCCCCCATCCTCTGACCAATGGTTTCATGCTTTTGGCACACCTCAGAAAGGTGCTAGTATCTGAAGCTACTCTAATGCCTCTCTGAGGAGTGCCAAAAGCATGAAATCATTGGTCAGGGGATAGGGAATGGTTTTCAGATAGAGATATTTTAAATGCTTTTTCTTGCTAAGCATTTATCTCAAAGCTTGTTGAGCAATTAGTAAAGCTCTTTGTTTATATCCTGCAAGCTTAAAGAAGAAGTGGAGTCATGTGATATTTGACTCTATTTTTTATATGTTCAATAAAACTTATATTTTAATTTTGATATTTTATATTTATAGTTAATTTTTTAAAAGTAAAATACAAAAAACATGTATTTCTTTATTTGCTTACTAATGAAGCTGATATACCTAATTTACATCTATTAAAAATATTTACATAATTATTCATTTCTAAAACTCTGACTTTAGAAATGATCTGAATTTGCGCATCATGGACTCATTGTAGATAATGTGCCAATAATTTTAAGAGGTGCATTTATTATTTTTGTAGAAGATGGTCAGTTATCTGCTTTTAGCATCAACTAGGGGTTCAATTATTTAACAATGGAAATATGATTCATTATTACAAAACTTATGTAATAGTATATTAGAAAATTACCATCAGTTAACAATGTGCAATCTAATATTTTCTGGTACAATCTCAATTGAATATTTTATTAGATGATAAGCCAAAGTCTTTCATTCACACCTAAATTTATTAAAATAAAAACTTGGTGAAAAAATTTGATATAAGAACATTAGTATGTAAATATAGTAGATTTTCTATCCAGAAGAAAGTTGTTTAATTATGCTATAGATCAAATGATAAGACCCAATCACTGTTGATTATAGTTTACTATTACTTGCCATCTTCTTAACATAATTCATTTTAGCAACTCAATTAAAGAGTTAAATCATAAATTATATGCATATATATAAGCATACATAGAAATATCATTTTACTAACTCATCATCACTACTTAACCTCAACAAATGACCAGAGTTTCCTAAACTCTCCTATCAATACTTTTGATTTTTCAGATTTACATAACTATTATAAACTTTACAATTTCTTCTCTTTCTCTATCCTTTACAACTCCCTTTAATTAATTCCTCATTATATTCCTAAGAATGTGGCTAATCCAATTTTTCATGATTTCAAAAACTGTCCTTTTTTAATAAATCATTATTTTTTTTAGCTATTTTTTTCATTTCTACTTTTCTTCCAATTCTCATCTCAATATTTTTACTATACAAATTGCTACTCGACATATCATTATTCACTAGATAAGGATTTCTCAAACTTTTTTCACTTATGATTTCTTTTTTAAAATAGAAATTTTCTGCAACTCTTGGATTTACATATAGTCCAAAATAAATCTCTTTCAGGCGGGTGTAATCTAAAATGTATCTTTGTCTTACAATTTCATTATATCAAGTAAGTAGCAAATGTAAAATATATTCTTTCCTTTATATACTTTTCTTCTATATTGAGATACATATTGTGGTTTTGAAGTAATTTATAGAACTTAAATTGATACAACTTTGATAAAAAAAAACATTTTTCTTTTACTATAAAACACGTGCTTTTTCATAAAATAAAAAAATAGTAATTAGTAACTCCAATATTTTTTACTAAATACTACAAAACCCTAAAATTTTTACATAACAATCTCTCTTTGGATTTAGATTATAGATAAATTCAGATCAATTAAATATAGCAAGGCTATATTATTTTATGATGTAACTTTAAATTTAAAATGCTAGGATAAAATATATAAATAAAGAGGAAGAGTTAAATACTGGCAGAGTACAATCACCAGTTCGAGATTAAAAAATACTATTTTACATAGACCATTTTAAAAATTCAATTCTAATTCTAATGACAATATTTTATTTAATACTTATTTATCCACTACAATTCTTATTTTATTCCTCATCCATCACCATTCAAACCAACTTTCTAAATTACTAAAAGCACCAATTCTGTTATACAGTTTCTATCTCCATTTTTTATTTCTATCATTTCTCTTCACAGTTTTGGACTCTCTTATTTTTATTAATTTAATCAACCTTGCTTGCTTTATTAAATTCAATCTTACTATTAACAATCATGTCAGCAAATCAAATGCCTTGAACTTTTGTTTCTAAACTTAATTTATCATGTACAATACCTATGTATTTACAATTTTATCCCTTCTGGATTAAGATCAGTCACATAAGAGATCATGCTAATTTTATGTACCAAAGAGATAAGCATAATGAATAATATTTTTGTAGTGTAATATTTTCACTACATCATTCTCATACAAGGTAGAGACAGAGTTCTATCTGCTTTTAACTTATAGAGGGATCCAATCATAAATATGACCAAAGACATGTGAAAAAAGATCTATGATCCCCAAAATGCACATTTCATACTGCACCAGCATTCACAGTTGGCCTAGACCACAATCCCTTACACATATCTTTATATCATTATTCAGTATATATGAATAGCAAAATACTACAATTTAATTGATGTGTCAAACTTGTTGCCCTCATAACTCCCTCTATAAGGTGTTAAAAGTGGATAGAACCCAGTCCCTACTTTGTAGGAGAATGATGTTGTGAAAATTACACTACAGAAATATTATTCATTATTGAATAATCTCTAGTTTAATGAATGACTAATAAAAATTATTAATATAGATAAAACATAATGCTTCCATTTAATCGAATGGACAGTTTCTCATCAATCCAGAACAGTAAATTATTGCATCTTTACAATTGAATTATTTATTCTCATTCCTTTAGAGGTAAACCAATTAGACTAATAATCACTGTGTTAAACAACTGATTCATCAAATTCAACAAAAAAGTAAGTATCAGTTCTGCCGAATTTAATGAATCCTATATGTTAAGAAAGTGTCATACAATATCAAATTATCACTGCAAAATGATCAAATTTATCACTTGGTC
This sequence comes from Epiperipatus broadwayi, assembly GCA_028023455.1. Classification (NCBI taxonomy): domain Eukaryota; kingdom Metazoa; phylum Onychophora; class Udeonychophora; order Euonychophora; family Peripatidae; genus Epiperipatus; species Epiperipatus broadwayi. The sequence goes on along the minus strand of JAQFVV010006200.1, from coordinate 3,530,573 downwards.
ACATAATACTATATTATTTAGTTATCCTAATAAGCTCTCAGGCAAATAATTTATCATATATATATATGATCAAGTTTACTTTTTGCAAAAAATATTTGTATTATTTGAAAAGTTTTAATTTTAAAGAAATCATTTAAATGTAACCTCTCTTTCAATGTGGAATCCAAATACTGAACAAAATTCTAAACCGAAAAAATATAAAACTAGTGCATTTTACTTTCCTAAAAAAAAATCATTACTATAATTGGATAAAATTTATAGCAACATTAAACCAGGATTACATTTTAATATTGCTTAACTATTGACATATGAAACTCATGGTTTGGTGTTTCTTTTAATCCAACAAAATTATGTGATAATTGCTATTAGCAATTTAATTGAGCTTCTGGGTAATTTAATTAAAAAATGATATATGTATATAAATCTTTGTGAATGAACAAATCTTGTGCATTATTATCTAATGTGGTAAAATTACATATGAAATGACCAAAACACATCAACCAACTTCGTTTGAATAAAGCTTTTAAAAAGATAAGAGAAAAACAACATTCTTTGCGAGCACAGCAATTAATACATTAACATTTAATATTTGTTTTTGCCCTACTAGAATGATCTTTTAATCTGGCAAGGGAGTGCTCAATATTAATGAACATTTAATAACAACATTTCACTCTTCTTATACTTTAAAGCAAAATATAAAGAAGGAAAGAGGAAGAGAAACTATTGAAGATTATATTAAAGGACATTCTATATAATAATCTAAAATTTATACTTTCATTCAATTACCAGACCAAACTGGAATCTTTAATATCCAAACATTATATTTTATAAAGAAAAACTTGCAATCTATTCAAATTTGTGGATTTAATTTCTGCATTTTTTTTTTGCCTTAAGATTTTTAGATTCTTATACTTTTTTTTTTTTTTTTGCTTTTTCCAATTACATTATTTTTAAAATTCTTTATATTTTAAATAATAAAAAATAATAAACATTTAAATGAGAGCTTACACACTTCCATGTGTACGACTATAATACAATTTAACTGATGGTTATCTACTGCACTCACGCCATTTACACTTTAATACATCAGACTTTTATTTAAGAAAAACGATAACTTACTGAACTATTCCAGCTATAATTTCAGGATCGAGATAAGCTGCATTGTACTTTATCACATTACTCACTAATTCCATAAAGTCAGGAATATTATTACCTATATGTTTTGGCATCCATTCAAGAAGAAAACGACCTAAAACAAATAAAGTTAAAAATTTTATTTATTTATTGTACAGTCAGTTGCTTGAAGATCTTCATGTAACAAAGTAATATTTTGAGCATAAAATAACAAAGTGAGATTTTCTTCCCTTCCTCCTTTCAGTTAGCAATTAATCCAGGTAGTTTTAGCTTTTGAATCCTTAATTAGAATGAAAATATTTAAATTAACTTGTATCATGAAAATATATTAAAGATCTAAGATAATAAGAATAGATACAATATAAATCATCACGTTAATAATTATATAAGCATTCAAAAATAGAATATATCAAAATAAAATGTATAAACATAAAAATAAAAAATATATACTAAAACCAAGTGTTGAGGGAAAGTGAAAGCAACAAGAATAACATAATATCTCTCTATAGTACAATTGATTGAAATGAATAGCTTTTCCTTAGATGAGGTGAGAAAATTCTATGCGTAAAAGACCACATACTTAGAAATTATATTAACTACATTAAACAATCCTTTTTAATGATACTCTTTCACAATCACTGAAACTATGTTTCTTTTCATTTATTATTTCAACCAATATCTATGTGTGTGCAAATTAAGTTTTTTATATGAAAGACAGTTCAACAGCTAAGCAATAAATCATACAACTAAACAATAATAAATACTTTGATCATAGTTTGACACTGATTACTATTCTTTTAACACAATTTATTATAGAAATTCAATTTAAGTTACTTTCCAGTCTACAACATTCAAATCATTGTGTCAATACTAACATATTCTCTTTTTTCTTTCTATCCCATTTTAATAAAAGCTATTTTATCAGTTCTAATACTCCTTTATCATAATCCACTTTCTTGTCTAAAAGTTTTTATAAAAAGTCTAAAAATATCTCTATATCTCTTTTACTTTTCTCATTTCTATGATCTTTTCTCATTCTCTAATACAACTTATTCTATCCCAAATAGAAAATCAAAACTCCCTAACACTATACTAGTAATAAAAAAAATGCAAAACCATAAAACAATACAGTATTAGATAAAATCCAATATTTTACCAAAATCCTTACACAACCATGGTTTCATCTACTACAAATAGATCTTCTCAAGTGAAAATCAAACTAAAGGAACAAACATATAACCTTCCCATAATTCATTTCAAACATCATCTTCCCTTAATATCAAAAGATGTTTTCATAAGATTGATAGTCTCAGATTCAAAAACTTTTATCATCAAAGAATAAAAAAAAAGAAGAAGAAAAGAGACTTTGATGATAAAACTTCTTGAATCTGAGTTTTATCAATTTTAGGAAGACATCTTTTGATATTAAGGGAAGATAGTGTTTGAAATGAATTATGGGAAAGTTTGTATGTTTGTTCCTTTAGTCTGATTTTCACTTGAGAAGATCTATTTGTAGTAGATGAAACCATGGTTGTGTAAGGATTTTGGTAAAATGTTGGATTTTATCTAGTATTGTATTGTTTTATGGTTTTGCCTTTTTTTTTAACTTATTCTATCTATGTTTTAAAAACAATAGTCTATATTAATCATTTCAACTTCATGTAAACCATACCTAAGTCCAAATTATTATCTCATTTTTATCTTCTCTCCCTCTCTTCTAAAAGTTAGCATATATATTTATTTTATATTTTTTTATTAATATAAAAATACTATTATATATTATTTACTTTTCTCCATCCAATTATTTATTCTTGTTTTCTACCTTTTACTTATTCTCTACATATCAATCTCATTTAAATATCATGAAATAAATTCACCAACTATTAACTTTCTATTAAAATTCTAATCTATTTTTATCAATCTATTTTCATACAAATATTGTACTTTTAAATATTGTTAATTTTCTTTTAATTTTATTCGCTAGAAAAGATGACCAAACTATTTTCTCTTGAATAGACTTATTTGCAATCCATAATTTATTACCCAATCCATATTTATTTATTTATTTCCTTTCATATTCAGTTTATAGCTTTCTGAATCTTTTAGTAAATCCAAAATGTTTTATTTCCCAAATGTTAAAGCTGACACTATCATAACTTTCTAAACTATTCTCTATATCCATATTTTAAATGTAAGAAATATAAATTTTTATCATTTCCATTCTTTTTTTTTTTTTTATTCATGACTTAACTTTGATTCCTAGCTATTCACCCAATCCACATTCCCATTCAACAATTCACACAAATATTTATATCCTCTATTTCTCCAAGGTATATATTATTCTTTTTCATCCTTCACTTTTATCCTCATTAATTAAATACTAATTTCTTAAGACCTTTCCTCTCTGAATTTAATTCCCATACTACTTCCTATCTCTGCACATTTCTCTAGTAGCAGTTCTACATCCTTTAAGTTATTTACATTATATTATCTATGAAAAAAGTGTTCACATTACGTATTCTCCTGATTCCTAATATACGAATCCCCTCAATTTCTATCTGTCTAAAGTAACCAACGAGATTTTTTTGTTATTCTATAATAAAATAAAAAATTTTAAAAAATGATGTACTGCATTCCAATAAGTTGACTTTTCGGCTACTGCATACTTCAATTCAATGACTACTGATGTTTATTAAGTTATTTAATGGCTGTGCAAAAGATTCAAAGACAAAACAAACAAAAGCAGTGCAGTTACAGTTAGAAAAAAAGAAAACTAATTCAATATCAATAAATTGATACTTATTACAATTGGATCAAAGATAAAAAATGTAACAGGAATTTTTGATCAGAATATGTAATACAATACAAATTTTCGGTAAAATTTTTTCACAGAAAATCATTTTATAAATTATTTCACTAATAATATTTCTTCTTACTCAGAGATGAAATAAACAATAATCAGCCTCTTACATAACAATAACAAAAAAATTTTAAAGTGCCAATATAGGAATTAAAAATGGAGACAAAGAAGTTTATTAGGCTAATGATATAAAAGAATGTAATAAGACTTGGTGCTTTATAATATATTAAATAAAAAAATAAAGAAACAGAACTTCTAATATACATCTTATGCCAAAAAATATTTGAAGAACAGTTTACACAGATTGCATTTCAATGATGAAATTATTGAGAAAGTTAATCATGGAGAATAAAGAAAATCATTGCTAAATGTTAGAAAAATTTTTTATGAAAATTGTAATCCAGAGAAAATGATTATATGTATTATAATCCAGAGAAAATGATTATAATGTAATTTCAAATCTAAGGGCATTGACTGTAGGTTAATAAACGTAAGGTTTATAATTATAATACTGTCTCACTGCTATTACTCGTATATGTCTTTGTGGCCTACTTACTATCAAATAAAAATATTGGTCATACATAGATCAATGATTTAGTACTAGAGAAATCATCACTCATATTCACTATGTTAAACCATGATCATTAAGCATCCCAAGAAACATTATTACGGTTCTTCATCAACTTTGCACCTCTTTATAGTAGACAATGGCACCCTTTGTACTTAATCATACTAAATGAAATCATCATGTTTTTAAAATCTTATAACTAACATTGTGCTTAGAAATTATTCATATCTAATACTTTTCTCTTATTTATCCATTTCCAGATACTAAAATAAGGGAGACTAAATGAATGCTTAATCTTAACCTGGATTAGAAGTATATACTCTTATTCTTCTCTTTTACTTTCTTTGCATATATTCATATATATATATATTGCTTATAATAACTTCTTTCATATATACTTCAATGCAAACAAATTTTCTTAAAAAACTTCATTATTTTCCTTACAGTTTCGACTGTCCAGCAGTCTTCATCAGAGCTTTTTTCAAAAAAGAGGATATAAATATTTGTGTGAACTGTAAGGAAAATAAAGAAGTTTTTTAAGAAAATTTGTTTGCAATGAAGTGTATATGAAAAAAGTTATTATCTTAACCTGGATTCTTGCAATCAATGTAATATGTATCACTATTAAATGCCATTATGAAATGCTTTTTTATAAAATATCAGCACTGCACTGACTTTCCCAAAAATATTGGCAGCATTTTTTATTCCATAACATTTATTTAATAGAGAATACTATAATTGAGACTTGGTTAAAAAATTTTTTAGAAAAAGGCTGACATAATTATTACCTAAAACTATCTGTAATAATAATAAATTACCAAACAACCAGTTTAAATAATATGATAAAAACAAGAAGAACTCTTCACTCTATTGCAACCTGACATACAGTTATTATCAAATTCACTCAAAATCTCTATTCTTATTATTTAAATCCCCATTTCAGACTGGTTTCTGGATTTTTTCTGTATCAATTAAGGCCTGGATTTCAAAGTTGGAAGGGAATGCAAATATGCATCCAGCAACTATCTTTAACTTCATTTTATTTGTCAATTAAAAAACTTGACATATGTCTAAGGTTCTGATCCCAAATCAATTTGCTTCAACATTAATTGACTACACAATTAACTGTAGACACCTTATTCCCCTAACCAGGAAAATTTATAACAAATCACCACACACAGTTTAAACAATATAAGACAAGAACAGCTCCCCATCTTAGTGTCACCTAGCTTAAACTTGGATAATCAATGATTAACAAATGCATGTAAAATATCTAACCTCAGTATTTAAATCTCCATCCCAACTTTTATTAATAAAGGCAAAATCTAAAAACCAATCAGAAGGAGTTTTAAATAGTAAGGATAGAGATTTTATATGTATCTAGTAATCATCATTTAAGCTTAACTAAAAGGCATTAGAATGGGGAGCTGCTCCTACCTTATCATAAACTGAGAGATTGGAGATCTTTTGTTATTTAGTTAAGAGACTAGGGTGACTGCAGTTAATGAAGAAAGTATTAAAATATATATTATTGAACTAGTGTCAAATCTATATAGCTATTCACACAGATTTAACTCAACAGTTAAAATGGCGTTAAAGGTGGTTGCAGAATGTTTAACTGCATTCTTTTTAATTTTTTAATATTTAATAATTTAAGTACTAAAGATATGGATTTGTATATGTTCATGAGAATCAATGATTATACATATGCTAGATGGCACTAGAATGGAGAAGCTCTAGTTTTATGCAGAATTATCATTAATCACTTTTAATTATATAAAAGGTAATTATCTCTTCTCACTAGCACCATTAAACAATGATGTTAAAACTGCAACAATACTCTCACCCTAGTCACAAGATAGAGACTTTAAGAAAATAAGAATGACTGTCTTATTTTCAAACTCAAATGCACTTATATATGCCAATCTTAAGGGTCTAGAAATGAGATGGGATGATTACCTTCTATGTAATTACAATCTACATCACATGACCACCTCCTCTTATGCTTGTGTATAACTGTTGTTAAAACAGGCAAAACTCACTATATATATTGCCACACACAGCAAGCTCTAGTAGAGTAATCAATGGATGCCAGAAGGCTTGTGCATAAAATCCCCATTTAGTGTCTACTCATCCAATATCCCCAGACTAGTTTCTGGCTTATGGCCTTCGTCAGTGAGGAGCCTTAGATCTGAGAGCACTGCATCTAGCCCTTCAGCAACCACCCTTTTATCTCCATTTAACTACAAAACTGTGAGTCTTAAACTGAAAACACTTTAATGTTTTCAATCCAAGCCCATTAACCATAAGCCAGAAACTAGTCTGGGGATATTGGATGAGTAGGCACTAGATGGGGATTTTATGCACAAGTCTTCTGGCATCCATTGATTACTCTAGCTTGCTGTGTGTGGCAATATATATAGTGAGTTTTGCCTGTTTTAATTACAATCTAAATATTGCACTAGTAAAATTTATTGATTATTACATAATTTTAATATCATCTAATATTAGCACAAAATAAATTATAAGATTTCATAAGTGCAATAAAATTACTAAAATAAGAAATGGGTTTAAAGTGAATGATTTATGTATTCATGCTCTCACTTCTAGATACTTAAGATTGTCTCATAAAAGTGCATTTGAGTTTGGATCTTGTGGCTGAGGCGAGAGAATCCTTGTAGCTTTAATATGACTATTTAACAGTGCTAGTGAGAAGGAATAGACTACCTTCTATATAATTACAATCTAAACACTGCACTATTAAAATTTAGTGATTAATACATTAATCACTTTTACAATTTTTTTTCCCCTTATTTTCCTGGTAATAAAAAAATATAAGTAGAAATGGATAAGATAAAAAATCTTAACTTTCCATTACATGTTTTTCTTACTTTCAATATTTTATGAATATTTCAAATGGATAACTAAAAATATTTTGAAATACATTGTGAAATCAATTTAAATAAACAATTGTAAAATATTTTAAAAAGTTTACAATGGCTAGTTTGCAAGAGAGAAAAAAAAAGTATTTTTACCTGTTTCTTCTTCAAAATAGTTAAGATCTCTGCCATTTTCAGTAAGTACTTGAAAAATTTCAAATCTGAAACATATATCATGTAAAATATATGCTATTACATTAAATTATTACACTCTACAATCTATCATAAACACAGTATTCAGATTATTTTAGTTATTAATAAGTTAAATCATCAATTATTATCACACCATTACTTCTGATACAACAGTAACATTCAACTGCATTATCAGACAATTTTCTAATAAATGTTGTAAATAAATATTTTTTATATTATTCTACATGTTAACTGGATATTGAATATGACTATTTTTGAAATGGTTTCTATGCAAATATAGAAAATTTATTTTTTAATCTGATATTAAAAAAATTTATTTTTTAATCAATTATAGTCACTTAATGATATCAATCATTTAACAAGGCATATCCATAATAAATTAACTTTTTATGAGACAAAGTCCTTTTTATTATTTAGAAAAATTAGAGCCACCTGCGAATTCTGGGATAGACTGTTGTTTTAAATCTTGTTAAAATGCAATGAAAAACATTTAATACTTCCTGCGAGATGATACGTCTAATTGGATCAATCTCCAATATGATTACATTTACCATTTAAAGACTATTGTTACTCATGTGGCATTTTCTATAAATAATGTTTATTTTCATGATTGGACTCTGCATCAATCATATACATTTTCTAAAAGCAAATCTGGAGGTGAATATGAAATTTGAGGTCTATATTTGTAATTTTAAAATTAAGCTATTTAAAATTTAAAATATATATATTTTTACAACGATTTCAGAGGTATTTTTAAAATATTTTGAAGTTAAGATTTCTTAGAGAAGAATGGAACAAGATATTCAATCTCAAGAATTTTTAATAAAAGAATTAACCACAAATTAACTATCAGTACATATTTCATTAATATAAATAATTATAGTGAAAACAAGATGAAAATATTTAATAAGAAATTTTCTATCCCTTTTTAACCATTTAAAATAACTATTAACATTTCAATTTTATATCAATTATAATTTAAAAAACAAAAGACTTACACTGGAAGTACATCTTCGTTTAAGTTTTGATTTGTGACAATTTTGAAAAAATGAGCTCTGAGTATTTCCAGCTTTTCATTCTAAAAGAGAAATAACAAAAAATAAACAATTATAAAATATATTAGACTGAAAAGTATAACTTATAATATTATGAATAGAAGCATATTAGTTCATTGTAAAACAAGGGCATACAAAAGAAATTCCCCTGAAACTGATTTTGAAGTTGACTATTATATATATATTTTAATAATTTTAATAAGCCTGATCATGATTATTATATATATAATGCTTATAATATATAATCTTATTCCCAAAGCAATTAAATATGAATATGCTAAACAATACTAACAATTCACCGGTCAAACTCAAGAGAACTATTTTAGCAAACTGGTAAAATAACACTTTCTCATATCTGTGTTAATTTATAATAACATATTTGAACATAATTTCCCCAAGAATAACATTATCTCTTATCAGCTCTATATATTTTATAACTGTGACTTATTTATGGGCTTATTAAAAGTATTAGAAGTTACAAGATCATTATTATTTGACACTGTAAGCTGGTTTGATTAATAAATTATAAAAGTCACTGCTAATTTAAAGCTCTATTCCTTACCCTATATAAGAATGTGATAGATAGATAAAAGAGATTATAACTATCATTTGTCTAACAAATCAGTATTGCTACTAGAAATTAAGCTTTCTTAGAAGTTTGTTAATAACTTTCTGAATATGATTTGTGATTTTTCTTATGATAGCATATTTAGACTAAATCACACTGTGGATAAGGCTGTACATATATAAACATGAAATTATTTCTTATTTCACAATGACTTATTAAAAGTATTAAAAAATAGAATAGAAAAAAATACGAAAATTAAAGGTAAAATCTATAATATAAATAAAAGAGTATTTTCGATATGTAGATGATATCTTAGTAATAGGGAATAAAAGAGTTATAAAAAAATATATATAATAAATTTAATAATAATAAAAATAATATAAAGTTTACAATAAAAGAAATAGATAATAAAATAAAATATTTAGATATAGAAATAAGGATAAACAATAACATGATTGTATTAAATCATTTTATTAAAGAAGATAAAATAAGAAAAATAATTTATAAGGATTCACAACAAGCATGGACACAAAAGATGGCAGTAATTAAGAATTTTAAAATTAAAAATGATAGGTATAACACAGATAAAAAAACCGCTGAAGTACAAAAAGAACAATTTATTAAATTATATTCTAGCTATGGATATAATCCTAGAAATATTAGGAATATATTATATGATAATAAAAATAATATTAGAGGGAATAAAATATTAAATAATATGAAATGGATTAAAATTGCATATACACCTAAAATTTATGATATATTAACTAAAAATAAAAATTATATGAATAAAAATATAAAAATAGGATGGTCTAATAGTAAAAATTTAGATATATTAATAGGAAATTATAAGATTAAAGATATTATGAAATATATAAAGGGAACAGTATATAAAATTACTTGTGGGATATGTAAAATGGTTTACTATGGACAAACATCAAAACAATTAGAACAAAGGGCAAAAGAACATAATAGTGCTATTGAAAGGAGGGATGATAGATCAGCATTATATGTTCATTATTTAAAATTTGGACATAAAATAGATTGTATTAAAAACATAAGACCATTAAATTATATAAAGGAAATGAATAGAAGGAAAATATATGAAACAAATTATATAAAATATAATATAAATACATGTATGAACATTTACAAAAAGTCAATTGATTTAATGAATGATTGGGTAATGGATAAAGAATGGAAAGAAATATAAGGGGAAATAAATAAAATGATAAAAATAATGAATTATAGGAAATGTCAGTAGATGTTGCTATATATGTAATATACGTGTTAGTATTAGTACGAGGTATCATATTGAGAAGAGTAAAAAAAATTGAGAATTACCGAAAAAGGCTTTAATATATATAATTTTTCTGTGATGTATTTACAAGTTGTTATTATTATATAATAAAGATTTATATTATATTTCATTGATTATAAGTAAAACAACATAAAGGAGTATTATTTCTTAGAATTAAGTAATTTGGAGAATAACGTTTAAGCAAGTTATAATATTATATCGTATTGCGTGATGGAACATCTATGGACATATATGAAATCTAAACTGGATTTAAATGTAATGGGTAAAGTAAAAGAACTTACTAGAATGTGTTTATATATCAAGAATATTAAAGGACAATTAACGTATTTAAATAGTTGTAAACATTATAATGTCGTTCCTAGGTCTTGTAAATTTTACGTAAAGAATAATAAAAAGTTATCAAATAATTGGAAATTAAAAAGGAATGTAGAAAATTATATTCTTAAAACTTTTATTGATGAAAAATACAATATTTTATATAACAAGATTAATAAATTTAAGAACTTAAAAGTTGTTATAAAAGACTCATTAATAAAAATAAATGCATGGGATAAATTAATAGTCTATTTAAATGGATATAGGGAAAAATGGATTCATAAAATATATAAAAAATATAATAGAAAATGGATATGGATGTGGACGAAATATTGGAATAAAGATAAAGAAGTGACAGAATGTAAAGGATATATTAATTACAATAACAGAATAAAAGATAATTTTATAAATCTAACAAAATATAAATTCTCAACGGAGCAAAATCAACTATTAAGTAAGTCTCCTTATTTTATACCATTTGTGGATAAAGACATTAAAAAGAAGATAACTACGGACATAGAATTAGCAAATATTTCTACAGTAGATAAAAGGAAAATGAACTATTTATTGAACAAACAATTAGGAAATATTAAATGTTCACAAAGGGAATATAAATATAAAAGAACTACTAAAGAAATAAGAAATATATGTAGAAAAGAGAATATAGTGTTATGTAAAGAAGATAAAGGTAGTAGATTTGTTATAATGTATTCTAAAGATTATATAGATAAGATAGAAAATGAGATAAAAAAAGGAAGGATATATAAAATTATTTAAAGATCCTACTAATAATATAAAAAGTAAATATATAGAGATATTACATGAAATGGAAGGGAAAGGAATTATTGATAAAAATAAGTATGGATTTTTGTATCCATCAATGTATGAAAATCCATATATATTTACTAAAGTAAAAACACAAAAAGAGGATAATCCATTAAGATTATTATTTAACTTTTCAAATTTCATTTTACAGAAATTTTGTAGATATATAAATAAATGGATAGCAAATATTATGGGGTATGGGGAATTTTGTATTAAAAATACTGATGAAATTATAGATAGGTTAAATATAATAAAAATGAATAGAAATCAAAGTATTTTTGTAATGGATATAGAGAAAATGCATCCAAGTATACCTAGGGATGAAAGTATTAAAATAGTTATACAAAAATTAAAAATGTATATACAGGATATGGAAATAATTGACATTATGGAATAGGGGTTAAATTTAATAAATAATAGCTTATATTTTAAATATAAAGATGAATATTGGAATATAAATAAGGGATGGGTTATGGGATGTGCAATAAGTGGATTAATGGCTTCAATATTTATAAATGAAATGGAATTACATATTGTCAAGAATAGAATAATAAATAAAGAAATAAAAGAGTATTTTCGATATGTAGATGATATCTTAGTAATAGGGAATAAAAGAGTTATAAAAAATATATATAATAAATTTAATAATAATAAAAATAATATAAAGTTTACAATAAAAGAAATAGATAATAAAATAAAATATTTAGATATAGAAATAAAGATAAACAATAACATGATTGTATTAAATCATTTTATTAAAGAAGATAAAATAAGAAAAATAATTTATAAGGATTCACAACAAGCATGGACACAAAAGATGGCAGTAATTAAGAATTTTAAAATTAAAAATGATAGGTATAACACAGATAAAAAAACCGCTGAAGTACAAAAAGAACAATTTATTAAATTATATTCTAGCTATGGATATAATCCTAGAAATATTAGGAATATATTATATGATAATAAAAATAATATTAGAGGGAATAAAATATTAAATAATATAAAATGGATTAAAATTGCATATACACCTAAAATTTATGATATATTAACTAAAAATAAAAATTATATGAATAAAAATATAAAAATAGGATGGTCTAATAGTAAAAATTTAGATATATTAATAGGAAATTATAAAATTAAAGATGATATGAAATATATAAAGGGAACAGTATATAAAATTACTTGTGGGATATGTAAAATGGTTTACTATGGACAAACATCAAAACAATTAGAGCAAAGGGCAAAAGAACATAATAGTGCTATTGAAAGGAGGGATGATAGATCAGCATTATATGTTCATTATTTAAAATTTGGACATAAAATAGATTGTATTAAAAACATAAGACCATTAAATTATATAAAGGAAATGAATAGAAGGAAAATATATGAAACAAATTATATAAAATATAATATAAATACATGTATGAACATTTACAAAAAGTCAATTGATTTAATGAATGATTGGGTAATGAATAAAGAATGGAAAGTAATATAAGGGGAAATAAATAAAATGACAAAAATAATGAATTATAGAAAATGTCAGTAGATGTCGCTATATATGTAATATACGTGTTAGTATTAGTATGAGGTTTCATATTGAGAAGGGTAAAAAAAATTGAGAATTACCGAAAAAGGCTTTTATATATATAATTTTTCTGTGATGTATTTACAAGTTGTTATTATTATATAATAAAGATTTATATTATATTTCATTGAATATTAGTAATTAATTGACAATGTAAAACAGAAAGATGGAAAATGAGGGAGTTGTCTTAAAAATATAAAGAAATGTAATTATTTAGGTAACATATTAAATGAAAAAAAATATTAAATGAACTGTTGCAAATTGAAGTTGAGACAAAAGGTAAAAGAAAAGAGAGGATTGATTTTAAAAATTCATACTATTTTGAACATGTGATGAGTGGCAGAGATACATTGGAAAAGAATGTCATGGTTGAAATAGACTATCATGAATAAGTAACATTATAGAATAGAAGAGACAAAGTGGAGAGAAGAATGGTGTGAAAGAGTTTCATCTACATTGTTATCCATCGTTGAAACAATGTATCAGATGGATAATGAAAACGTCTAGGAATTTCTTTAGGAAAGATAAAAATATTATCAATGATGTACTGAAATTTAAAAAACTATTAATGTGAAATTTAATCTAAAATCAGTAATTTTTTTTTTAATGTTAAAATGTTGCTAATTTGAATTGAAAGAACTTAAATACAATAATTATTCGTTATTTTCTGTTGAATTAAAAAAGAAAAACAAATAGTTATCAATTGTAAAATTGGAAAAGCCAAAAAAATGCAAATTCAGTTTTCTAAAGTTAGACTGAATAAAATCTGAGTGCCTTCACAGCCTACATTTTGAAGCTAAAGAAGAGAAGGTGAATGCTATAATTGTAATGAAAATATTGGAAATTAAAATCAATTCAACTTAGATCAACCTATTACCCCAATACCATGAATTATTTATATAAGGATACCAAACAATTTTCTTGAAACCAGTCCTTTATTTAAATTATAAATTTTTGTCCAAGAAAATTTTTTATAAATAATTATAAGTCTGTTTTTCTGGTTTTTCAAATTCTATATTTCTTTTGTATGGGAGCAACATTTTCTTTAAAAACTGTTCATTTAAAAGCTCTTATCAGATTCATAGTAAAAAAAGTTTACTCTTAAAATATCAAATCATTAAATTTGTTTGCTTATAAAACATGCCAAGCTTTTTTAATACAATTTTAATTAATTTACAAATAAATAAATAATTAACTCCTTTTTTTCTTTCAAAATTGGCCCATTAATTCCAATATATATATATTTATCATCCACATACTTATTTTCTTTATAAATGTTATTTATTATATAAATCGAATTTCTTTATATCTGTATATATCATCCTATAATTCCATCTATATTTTAATCTTGCATATTATAGTCATTTTTAAAGTTTATTTCTAATGATTCCTATAAATATATATAGAGAGAGATTTATAAAATTATAAATATATACTAATTCTCTACACATTTTCAAGTTCATATATATTTGTAATATATTCCCCTTAATTAAGTCAATAACAATAACATTAAAAAAAATTAATCACATTTAATCTTATAAATTTATACTTTCAAATTTATTTTTTTTTTACATTCAATTTAGCTTTATACTGTTACTTTCACTTTCTTTTACTTAATAATATTAGCTTGCCTATTCTTTAAGCACATGTTTTAATCTTATCAATAATCTATATAAAACATTTTTTCTTGTATTCCTCATTTTGTATTCCAATACAATTTTTTTGTATTTGGAAAAAACATTGAAAATAAACTTTGAAATGACCGTAACATACGATTGAAATGTAGAAAACTTTGATTCATAAAATAAAAGATTTATACTAACGATTTCATATGATCTCTTAAATCAGTTGGACTAAAGATAGTAATTTTATAACACTATATCATCTGGTGTCCATTGATTATTCAATCTTACAATAGATGAATCTAGAGTGAATATAAATATTTTTATAAGATTTGTAACAAAAATAAGCATCTGGATAATAATTTTGACATATTTAAATTAATTAATTAAAATAGTTTTAATTATTAGTAGTATTTGTTTTGCTTTTTTTACAAAAATTGTTTTGCATATTTTAGTTTACTAAAGCAATGATATGGTAGTTGATAATTTATTATATTAGTTTTATGTTTCTTTTACATATAAATCATAATTTTTTATTAATCTAGGGAAGAAATTGGATTCAATTATAAATATATGTAATTTAAATAATCTTGTAGAATAGTGTTTAGTGCATCTACCTGCCAAAATTTGAATCAGGGTCACAAGCAAGTTTAAGAATTTTTTTTCAAATAATTGACTCAAATCAGCTAGCTAACAATATATTTTTAGTAAACGAGTACTTTACCTAGTATTAGTTGGAAGGTAAAAATCTCAAATTAATTCAGATGGGTGAGATGATTTACTGATGTATCAATTGTAAAAATTGTATAAATGTAATGTGATGCAATTTCCGTGTAAGTGCAGATGTCAAATTCCTTCAGGCACTAAACCCAATTGGTTATTTTTATATATTATTTGATGCTCAAATTATTTTATTTCTTTTATTAAAATAAATAAATAATATTTTTAGTAAGCAGAATTTATTTTTATATTCATTTTCTCTAATTATTATAGTGCAAATTTAATTAGTTGTCTATTCTTTGTTAACTATGTAGCAAAAGTCTTTCAATATTCAAAGAAAGTTTAATTTTGTTTACGAATTTTCTTCATCATTTTGAAGAATTTGTCTTATAATTTTTCAATTTTCTCAACTTCAATTTGGAATGGTTTTTAAAATATTTATTTATGGCAATCAATTTACTTATTTATAAAATTATTTTTTGTTTTTATTAATATTTCGTGCACTTTGTAAAAATATTTTTATTTTTTTTTAAATATATATGTATAATTTTCTAGATTTTTTTTCTAATTTATCTTAGTATATAGTTATTAAATTATATCTAACTTTTTTGTTTGTTAGCTTTTTCAAGAGTTAATTAGAAAATGAAACTTTTAATTACTGTATATATATATTTGAATAAAATCAAAAACATATACAATATTAATAAGTATACAAAGGCTATAAAAGAAATAAATACAATTTATCCAAACTATTTCAAACACTTTTTATCAAAACTCTTTATTTGTACATACACCTAAAAAGTGTTCGAAGTGGTTTGGATAAATTGTATTTATAGGATATTACACCAAAATAAAAAAAAGTGATGATTTTGGTAATATTTATAAAAGAAATAATTCCAATTTAATAGAATGTAATATCTTTTTTAGAACTGACTTAGTCAAGCACCATGTTGAACTGCCATTTAATAAAATTATATATTTTCTCAGAATCTTTATCCTGTCAGGCATAAATTTTACAGCTATTTAATAATATCTTTTTAGCACCTATTAAATAATAATATTCTGTTAGAGTTCGTTTAAGTCTCACACCTGATGCTTCAGCCAAAAAATTTAATCTACATACATATTTTGTTGCCATTAATCTTTTATTTACTTAGTTCATGCTTTACACATAGCTTATGTATGGATAAAATAGAAAAGACTCTCTCCAATATCCTTGTAAAAATATATAACAATTAGAAAAACATCACTTATCAAGTTAGTAAACTGATGACTGATAGAATTTTTTATGGTCTTTCTTTGGCTTACCCTTTATCTAAATTTAGATACACTTATTTACCTACATAACTAAATGGGTTAATTATGAGCTGACTATCTAAAAAAAATCCTTGAATTTTTGAGAAAGGCCTTAGTTATCTCAATTATTTTAAGAATATCTGTTAATGGTATTTCTTTTTCATAGTTAGCTTTTAATATTAGATTTAAGATATGTTTAAAGTATAAAGTTGTATATGGAATTAATGTGATATTGATTGTATGATATAATTAATAACATTAGTTATGCTAATGTCATTAAAATTATTCAATGGTACACAGGAAATTCGTTTTTAAAAAATGGGTATAATATTATCTTTCTCAAAAAAAAAAGTCACATGATAGTAATAAAAATATATTTCAATAATAAATTTTGAATAAATTTAAAATTTATTTTGGCAAAATAAAAATTATTTCTGAAATTAAGATTTAAAAATATGAAATTCCAAAATATTATTACCTGTCCACCAATGAGATGTTTTATAAAATTTAATGCTGCATGCCTAGTATCAAGAGACATAGATGGTTGGACAAGATCTCCCATTGCCTTCCAGAGTGCTTCAACAGCATGCTGAAACATTTTCATATTAATTATATAAAGAAGAAAACTATTTTATTATGACAACATAATGATCTTGTTTTAATAATTTCAAATAATTATTTATTAATTAATAAAATCATTTAAAGTAAAAAAAAGAAAAAATATTAAAACAAAAATATGATTTAACAAAGTAATCACTTAATGTTAACTAATGAATTGAAACCTCATTTCCAAGGTCAATAAATTAATGGCATGATATCAGTTTCAGTTTTAAATGAATGATTTAATAGATAATCAATCACAAAATCTCCATTGACTCCCTTCCTTAGACTATAAACAATCTATAAAAATGTTAAAATGCTTTCACTATTTATTATATTACCAACTTTTTTTAAAAATATGAAAAAACTATTATTTACCACATCATTTTAAGAACACTGATAAAAACCCTTTGGAAAATTGTAAAATTTTTAAAAAAATTGAATTTCCTCTTCAAGTATCAATTCTAAGTATTAATCAGAAAAATAGTATTCTTGCAATAATTTTACCATAATTTTCTTTAAATACCAATATAATATATATCCTTAATCTAGTTTTCTTTTTATATTTTGCATTAAGTGTTTGTGTACAATCAATTTTACACTCTTTTGCCAATGCTTTTTATTTCTCTTCTTCTTGCATTTCAACTAGACTAGAGAACAAAATTAATAAAAAGTGCTGATAAAAAAAGCTATATCAATGAAATAATACAGGAATCTATAGCTAACCAATTCAAGATTGTCTTTCATTGAGGTAATGATGGAAATCAAAGGTATAATAATACAAATAATAATAAAGTGATTTATGAAGTTCACAAGAAGTTTGAGAACTGGAAGTCACAGAATTGGAGCTGAGATCCATACACCATAAGCTTAATTCCAATACTTAACATTGCATTATACTATTATTATTTGACTAGAACAATGATATAAGGAATATCCACAATTTATTATCCACATTTTTAATAAAAAATAAAATGCCTAAAAACTGAATGAAAGTAAAATAATTATTTGTAAACTTAAATTACAAAAAGTAAAAAACGAATAATTATAGTTTCATCACATATGTAAAAATAACATCATGATCAACAAGAACATTAGATTAAATGAACATTGGACTAAGATTTCAAATAAAATCTGATCTAGGTCAAAAAATACAGATCAAACAGGAGTTACTGAATTATTATAAAAATGCAAAGTTTGTAAACTATTAATTGTCTGTGGTAATGAACTAACAATAACTACATATGATATTAAGATATTCCTTTATGAGTATTATTCAATTTTTTAACAGACATAAAGCAAAAGATACTAAAGCAGTTCAATCAAGTGTGTTAATAAAAAAGATTTCTACAAAAATTGGATAAAATAGTCATTAATTATAAAATTATTCCAAAAAATAATTTGACTTGACTTTACAATTTTATACTGCTAAATATAGAATTCTGTATCCTCCATATTCTGTCCTGAACAGTTTAGCTTCATATAAGAGGGATGAACCCCAAAACTAAATGTAAAAAAAAAAAATTTACAATAAACCATTCTCTTGCAAGATAGACACTAGTTTTTATCCACTTTGTTGTAGGAGAAATTTTCAAACTTCCCAATAACACAATGGTTGTTTTCATTCTGAAACATTGATGCTTGAATATTACTTGAGGTCCAGAACAAATGGTGAAAGTAAAAATAAACTAGCTCAATATAAGAATAAATATAATACTTACTCCAAAATGATAAAAAAAAACGTATCTACAATCATGTTTTTTTGTTTTTATAGTCTGTATAAGAATATTCTATTGCTAAGCCCAAATTAAAATGCAACCTTTACAGTCTAGTTAATAGTAGCTAAATCATTCTAATCATCTAAGAAATAAATAATACTCTGATTTTTAGAAATCCTATTCACATATTTTTGTACAAAAACAAAATATCACAAAAGTTTAAATTTATTTGCAAGTGATAATGATAACCTTCTTATTTAGTGGCAACTATTTAAATATTAAATCAATTAATACAAGTTTGAATGCAAACAGATTCCAATTACTTTCCAGATCACTGGCACCTATAAAAACTATAATGTTTTCATATAGGGAAAAGAGCATAAAGGGCCATCACTGTTTAATCATTTTTATTTAGTATTTTAATATTTAAGGAATACTGTTAAAATTTCACATGTCTATGAAAAAAAATAGTACCAGTTATCAAACTACAACAAATCATTAATCTGTGTACAATATTTTATATTAAAGTAAGAAAAATTAGTGATATTAAGCAATATCTATTATATGGCATATTAATGATAGCTGTAATTTATGGTATTACATTTTTAAAAGAAATTATTAATTCATTTGGACATTAAAAGATTATTTTTATTAAATAATATATAACTTAAAAAGCTTTAAAAATAGTCAGCTCTTTAAATTTTTAATTCTCAATTTATGCAATAACATATTTCATTTATAATTCTTGAGAGATGATGACCTGGCCCAACTGATGAGTGCTTGTTCAGCACAAAATACATCTTGGGGGTTATTTGTCTTTTATTGTCCTTTATTTATAAGAAATTATTTATAAAATAAAAAAGAATGAAGAAAGACGGAAGTTGTCTATCTATAAAAAAAATTTTATTATTGTTATTTAATATACTTCTCCACCATCAGCTAGACAAGAACTACCTCCAAATTAACAATTATTAAAAATCTGTGAAGGATATGCTATGCATAGCTCTACCAATCTGGTAAACCTTTTTTTCATATATAAGAATTTAATTCTTCTATTAACTCCAGAGAATTACAATGCCTCATTTATTTGAATAAAGCCTTAGATGGTTGGCTTAATAGATAATCTGTTAATAAGCAAAAGATTTCTAAGTCATTTTTATAAATAAAAAAAACATTAAAAAAAAGAGAGAGAGACAGAAAAAAATGTTTTGTTTTATTTTAGCTAAAATGTTTCTTTGGGCCAATTTTCTCAGTCATTTTTGAATTTGATAAAGAAAATCACATTTCATGGCATAAATAATATTATTGAAAAAAAACTCCTTTCTCTCACAAAATTAGATTAAAAACTTCTGTAATAAAGCTAAATACTATTTAGACATTTATTTTGATTTCTAATAAAATATTTAACCAGATCTCTGCATGGTCATTAACCAGAATTATGATAGGCCAGAATCTGCTCTTTATAATTTTCTCTATAAAACTTCAACTCTCCACAAAAAATGGAGGAGAAAAGTTTTTGTCTAAAGATCTATCAGTAATATACATAATTCATAACAAAAGAACAATGAGACAAAAAGATGCCAAGGCCAATAATATATTCAGATATTTCAAAATGTCCTTACATATGACAGAACCAGTTGACTAGTATATATATATCACAAAAGTCATTAGTACAAATAACTTGTTCTCAAAGCCTTTAAAATAAAATAAAATTAATAACTTGCCAAATGAGAATAAGATCAGTGGAACTGAAAAGAAAATAAGTTTTTGCAAAGATGCCATTAAAATTTATAATCAAAAAACCATCAATCAATATTTATCTATTCCTGGTCCAATTACCATTAATGATACAGCCGTCAGTAATAAAATATGCTCAATGATTACAAATACATATCAATTCCAAGAGATCTATCACACATTTTAAACCTCTATTATTATCTGCCTTTATTGAGAAAGAAGATATCCTAATTTCATAAAATCTGTTGTACATTTTGTAATAAAATCAGTCAAATTTGTAATTATTTTTGCCCACTGCATTTTACATTTAAGATATTTCATTATTCTAATAATTTATGGTTATACAAGCAATTACCTTCATTGCTTTATTGCATTTCTGCTTAAATCTGAATGTAAATTCAAAGCAGTTTAAATCATACAATTTCATTTCAAAACATTTCCAGCAACAATAAATAATTTTTTGAATAATATAACAGTCAATACATTGATTTTTATATCAAAACTAGGGTTATAACTCCAGTTCATATTTAATCTGCAATTTCTATATCATGTAAATAAACACATTAGTTATCAATGTAAAAATGAAATTTCTGTTGCCAGTTTCTAATTAATTAGTTTTATCTATGTGTTTTAGCATAACAATAGAGTGGTAGGTCTCTGGATCAAAATTAAATCTAGCATTTCTGGTGTTTACATATCATATGACTTTCCACAGTAACAAAACATTCACTATTTATGAGCATTTTAATAGAATGCACATCAATCATTATCAAATATTTAATCTTTTATGAATTAATTTTATTATTGCTTTTTCTACCATTGAACAACAAAAAAAATATCTGAAATTAACTCAGTAATGCTTATTTTATAAGCATTAAAACTACTAAGAGAAAACAGATATGAATATGATTATAATAACTAGCATTTTTACATATGATACTAAAAACACCTTAAAATAATTTACATAGAAACTGATTTCTATATGCTTGATTTGACATTGAAAAGAAATATGGTAAGAAATATTGCAGAAAGAAAAGAGAATCTTAGTTTGAATATATAAAAGTCCTATACTACCATAATTACAAAAGGTAATCAGCAATAGCCCAACTACTAGACAGTTTCTTAAATTGAAAACGTTTGTTTAAAAAGAAAAAAATATATAAAAGTACACAGTAGAGTTCCTATTACTGAATAGAGGCAATGAAGAAATATTGGCAATGTTAATTAGCATAATAGAATAATAAGATATTTTATACTTTATTCCAGAGCCATGTATAATAATCTTGAGAAATTAATCAATACTAGATGATAGTCAAATCACAGGCTAATATTAGCCTTCATCAATGAAAACCATTATAATCATATTTACATATCCAACTCTTTGGAATAGAATAATCAAAATGAATTCCTGCTTCTAATGCAGCTGTAGAAAAAAGCTAAGAAAATCAAGTAATATTTTGTTTAATATATCCCATAATAACAGAATATCTTAATATTCTAGGCCATTATAGAAAACAAAAGATTATGTATTGTCAATAACAGAACTCTTAATACTAATTTAAATCTCACAAAATAAATTAATCCTATAAAAAAACTCATTAAGAGCACCATAATAAATTACTTACATCTTCCAGTAATTTGGTGGAGACAACTTCACATAAATCTTTTAATGTCTTCACTCGCTGACTTAATGGTGAATCAACACCAATTTCCTGTAAAAAAAAAAAAAAAATGGAAAAAAGTTTGTAATTAATAAAAATACATTAATGATTACAATCTTCAAAAATCTTACTTTCAATAACTCAGGAGTGATGAGATATTCCGCTCGCTTTTTCCTAACTGCTCCAGCAATGGTTGCTGAAGTTTCAGTCTTTCGCCGAAAAAACTGTTTTAACTTTTCTGGAATTGAATCTTTGCCTTTTATGTTCTTAGACATTATTAAGAGTGCTAAAAATCAAATTTAAAAACTGGTGTAATAAAGTCTTTGCAATTAATCTTTTTTTTTTTTGTTCAATATTAAATAATTTTGCTGAAATATATATTACATTAACAAAATATCACATGATTTACTCCGTTTACATTTAACATATTTTCAGAAGCAGTTAACTTCACCCTATTTCAGAATCATCTATTGTGAGTTTAAATAACTGACACCAAGTTCAAAACCTCCTTATTAATAAAGGCCATAAATCATAAACTAGTCTGCGGATGTAGATATAATAGCTCTACCATTTAGATCCACTAATATTTCACGCTGCTAATAAATGGCTCTGAAACAGAATGAAGAGAATCGTTTCTAAAACATATAACATACTTAATGTACAAACAGTTCTCTTAAACATATTTAAAAAAGATTCTATGCAAGGGAACATTTACAGATCTCATAAATTACTAAATAAACGCTATTCCAATCAAACTATAAAATTTGAAAAGCAACTATTACTCAATCTTTTCACATGTTAAGCTCAGTTTTGATTAATATTTTATACTTTCATAAACATTTCTTCCTAAATGCTAAATAGCTAGAGAATGGTGCATATCCTTAGCATTAATATTAAAAACTATATTTTAAATGCAACAAATATTATGATTAAGTAAAAAAGTCCCTCCATTACATCATCTTAAAGTACTTTGCTTGCTAATAAAAATTGGTGATCCTATTGATTAAATGAATATCATTTGCTGTAGCTTAAAACAAAAAGTTTACATTTTTAAATTGTTTTTTAATGATGAATATAAATGTTATTATAATATGCAATCTTGAAATAGCCATAGCAAAGCAAAGACATCTCTAACAGCTCTTGAAATAGAAAAAAGTCAAGAAGAAGATAGTATTAATAAAACTTGACAATTGCTACGTAGTGATATTTAGAGCAGTCTTCCATCTTTGTTTTACCCTCCAAATAAGAATAGTTAGATATCCATTTAGCAATTAAGATAGGATGGTAAATCCCAAACTTGTTTAAAAAATTATCATGTTTACACAGCCAGAATTCAAATTCAGGTCATACGTACATTACATATATGTGTGTACCATTGCATCACGAGGTTCTTCAATAGATATTGAAACTAAACAGATTGGTTGATATGTTGCCATCTCAAATGAGATGCAGTGCAGTCAATAATGTGGAGAAAGTGTGACTATCCCTCACTTGATTTGCAAAATGCTATGCATTCAAATTTTATATATTTCCACATAAGCTAAAACTATTCTATACTTTAATAACAGATTCACATTTACTAAAATAATAAGTAAATTTCTCAGGGTTATTCAATAATGTGTACTCTTAGTCTTTTTCTAATTTTTTAACAAAAAAAATATCTTGCAAATATATGGTTTCTTACTATAACAATTAATTAAGAGTAACTTAATCTATGTTTTAAAATTAAGGCTAGCAAATTTCAAAGTTGATTAATGATTTACCTCAGGGTTTTATAAAGTAAGAAAATAAATGCAGAAATATAAAATGTGTTTGTGTATTTTAGGATACGATAATGTAAAAGAGATTTTATGTAGATCATCTTACCCAATAGTTTTATATTTCAGATAGCATTAATATAATAATGATATATTTAATCCAAATGGATTTTATGTGTAATCTAATATCTCAAATATGGCGTTTGATATCGTGAATATGCTGTGATGATGTTTGAAATAACAAAAGAGAAATATTAACAATTACTTTATTACATAATATAAAATAAATGATAAAAAATGAATAATAACAACAAGAAAAATAAATATGAATATTTATTTCCTAAATCTAATTTGAACTTGGGATATGAACAATGTACTATCAGACAGTATTGCAAGAATACTAACATTAAATAGGTTGTTTATTATTTCAAAAAATATATAAATAATTATTCACAATTCAAATACTGGAGGATAATAATTATCATCATAATGATCAATGATAAATGTTCTATGAGATCCTTAATTAGTTTGCTTCATTAATTAATCAATTATTAATCAACCTCATTTAATAATGCTAGAGAAGTTTTCACTCTTTTAAGAGAATTAAGTATAAATCATTGCTTAGCATACCTAAATGATATTCACCACCTTGGGCTTATTTATTTTACCTCAAGATCCTTTTTTTTTTGGGATTCATTTGCAGGCTTAAACTGCTACTCTAGTAACAAAATATAACTAGATCATTAGAATGTCTGGTTATGTACTCTATAACATTTAAAATATTAATACTAATATATGAGTGATGCATATAGTATTCCTTATGAATCTACTCATCTAAATAAGAATGATTAACTTCATTTAACTTTGAGGTTGAAGCTTAAGAACCCATAAAACATATAATAATTGCAATATAGCATGATTTTATACAAGTTTAATAGTTACTTAGTAGATGGACAATTGAAATTTTAAACTGGATTCCAAGAGATTGTAAAAGACCCAGAAAGAGACCACATGTGAGATGGATGGATGAAATAAGAAAGTTTGCAGGGGTGATGTGGAGAAGAGAAGCTGAAGATCAGAGAAGATGGATTAAACTTGGAGAGACCTTCATCCTGCAGTGGATTGATAATGATGATGATGATGATGATCCAACCTAAAGCTAAGGTTAATCCCATTTAATCCCATTCAATATAAACAATAATATTTAATAAAATATTACCTGTACATGAGTATAGTAATACCTGAGAAAACTTTATTACATTAATACTAACTATAATACTAACTAAATAAGAAAGAAGCAATTATGAGAAAGTGAATTAAATAATCCATCTTGGTTTATTGCACAATAAATTTCATTTTTGTAATATAGTCCTTTCTGGACATAGCATAAAGATTAATAAATTCCATTTATCATACTTGTTGATTCAAGGTAAGTTACATTCAACACATTAATCTGTTTTAAGATTGCTTATTATTCGGAAGTTTATCATATTTAATATTTGCTTTGATAATCCACAATTCAGGAATATCATTTAAATATTTAGCTTTATAAATACATTATACATTAAATGGTATTTCAATATTTCACACTGATCAACCATAATGCATCTCTTTAAGCACTGAATACAAATTCATAGTTTATTATATGCAGTAATTTAATTTATTTGACCAATGTTACAATTTTATCCTAAGGATTAGCATTCTTTACTTCTTTGAGATATACAATTAATCTATTCATGATGCTAGTAATTCTAATTGTATCTCTGATAAAGCAAATAGTTTATCATCCATAACAGAGCAATTTTCATTATTTTTTTATCAAAGTTTATTTCCCTAAGTGACAAATTTATGGAGACATATTTGAGATGAAAAATTATTGTTTAAAGTTTTTCTTTACATAATCAAAGATGAGATAAATTTATATTATTATTTTCTTGAAATAAGAAAACAATTAAGCAGGCAAAACTCTCCATATAGTAGTGCCACCCTGTGCCAACCAGAATAATCAATGGATGACAGAAGGCTTGTGCATAAAATCCCATCTAGTGCTTACTCATCCAATATCCCCAGACTAGTTTCTGGCTTGTGGCCTTCATCAGTGAGGAGCCTTGGATCTGAGAACACTACACCTAGATCTTAGGATCTAATGCAACCCTCCAGCACCAACATTTTATCTCTACTTAACTACAAAACTTTGAGAATGAAATTGAAAACACAATAATATTTTCAATCTAAGCTCAATAGCTTAAATAGTCATATGGGTCTGAACTCAATTCAGCACCCATACATTTTGGTGTCTTTGGCTCTATAAGCTATTGAGCTTAGGTTGAAAATATTATTGTTTTCAATTTCATTCTCATAGTTTTGTAGTTAAGTAGAGATAAAAGGTGGCTGCTGGAGGGTTGCATTAGATCCTAAGATCTAGGTGCAGTGCTCTCAGATCCAAGGCTACTCACTGACGAAGGCCACAAGCCAGACACTAGTCTGGGGATATTGGATGAGTAGGCATTAGATGGGTATTTTATGCACAAGCCTTCTGGCATCCATTGATTACTCTGGTTGGCACAGGGTGACACTACTGTATGGAGAGTTTTGCCTGTTTAATAACAGTTATGTGCTAGCATAAGAGATGGTGATCAAGTGATGTTTAGGGGTTTAAGAAAACAATTATTTTACAATATTTTGAAAATAAACATCAACAACTTATTTGATGTTAATAAATATAATTTTCCAAATATATCAGCTATTCAATATTACTTCCAATTAAAAATGTCCAGTGATTTCAACTGTAGTTGTGAGGCAGCTTTCCGTCAGTCAATTTATCCATTTTTTCACTAACAGTTGTTTGTAATAAATGAGATTTCTTGAAATAAAAAATTAATTAATTAATTAATGATGTTTTCTGTTTTATTTGTGGTTGTTCATCTTTTTCTAATATGATGAGAAGTCAATTTCAACAGCAAAGGCAAATGTCTAGCTGTTAGCTTAGCCAATCATCATGTAGAAGGCAAACAAAATAGCTATTTAAAAATTTGAACCTGTTTAGGTTTTGACTGCAATAAAAATTTGTGAAGACTATCTGGATTTTCCAAATTACAGCTTTTGTACCAGTTATCACTTGATGTCTGGATTACAAAATATTCTACATGATGCAATGAAGTTTCTTGGTTTGTCTGGGAAATATTGGAAGAGGTCATCATGGTTATTACTGGCCAAAAATGATAAAAGCTAAGATTTTTGAATCAAGGCAATAAAATTGATTTTTGAATCAAGGCAATAAAATTTTAAAAGCACCATTTAAAAATGAAGAAAAAATAATAATAATTTCAATCTTCAATAGCTTCACTTTCATTTCTGGGTTTTAAACTAATATTACAAACATTTATTTAAAATAAATAAATCATAAGACTATAAAGTCCCCAGATATTTACTTCAACTAAATTTAATTTTTTTTTTTAATAAATAATATTATTTAATAGATATTCTAGCAAACTAGAATCAATCTTTGCTAAATTTAAATTTAAACACTTAAGCTTCCATACACGCACCCAAAATATAGAAATGTAAAAATTGTTTATTTTGCACATAAATAAAAGTATAATCTAAATATGATTGCTTTACCTCATTAAATTTATAATTCTATTCTTTATTTCTGTATGAAATTACTAGTTTTATCTACTTGTTTATACCATTTGATATCTTTGTTCCTTAACAAGAATAGCAAAATATCCACATATATATTTTATGCAATAATAAAAAAATCAAGTCATATATCACATGACTTAACTCACTAAGTTTGTACTACAAATGTAATATAATGAGCATGCTAATAGCTCTAAACAAGCTTTTCCAATAAATGCCAAAAGAGAAAGTATTTAAAATCTCTATCTATAATTATCCCTATCCTCAAACTAGTTTCGAGCTGATGGCTCTCTTCAGTGAGGTGCTAGATTATTCAGAAACTAAATCTAGTGTCTGAATATCCTAGCAGTCTGAATATCCTAGCATCTCACTGAAGAGAGCCATCAGCTCGAAACCAGTTTGAGGATAGGAATAATTCTAGATAGAGATTTTAAATGCTTTCTCTTTTGGCATTTATTGGAAAAGCTTGTTTAGAGCTCTTAGCAAGCTCTTTATATTATATTTTATGCAAGCATTGATAATAAAATATGCTTGGAAAGTCATTCAAAAATGCTTTATAAAATTTTATTTTTTCATAAATATTAGTAAGAGACACTATTACACATAATATTGATTATATTCTATGCCAGGGATGGGCAAACTTAAAAGTAGCATGATCAACTTTTATATTTATTATCTATCGGCGATCATCTTTTTGGGTAATAAAGGAGTAAATAATATCTTATAAAATTTAAATTTTGTTTATTGATTATTGTTAATTATTTATTATATATTTTTGCTACATTGATAGATATAAGCTTTTTAAAGATTGTTTGGAAGAATTCCTATGGAGTGTAAATTGCTGTAAATTAAAAAACTTTAAAAACTACCTTTGATTAAATATATCATTTTTATTGATATAGAATCCAGAATCTTAGTGAAGGTAATAATTAATTAATGAGTGAAACAACAAATTACCTCATTAAATTATTTATTAATTATTTATTGATTATTTTATTATAATTCAACAAATATAATTATTTTTTCAATGAAGAAGCATGAAAAACACATTTAGATACTACTTTGTAATGCCATTCGAGTGCTACCAAGTCATTTAAGATGCCATAGTATTGACACGAGATATACAATAAGGAGTAAAAGCAAGAAATGTGCATGCAACAGAAAGAGCAGTGGCTAACCATCGGTCAACTCATTTATAGAATTTATAAATATAAATGTAAAAATAAAAAGATTTGGAATTCAGGCAATAATAATCTAATGGCAGATACGTCTGTGATCGACTGTCAAGCTGTGTGTAATCAACCGTTTGCCTACCCTGTTTTATGCTTTACAACCAATGACAATGATTAACTATAAAAATTAAGGCCAATAAAATTTGTAGTTTTTTAAATATAATAGCCAATTTACAGTAATACTATAAGGTTATAATATACAAATAAAAAACTTTTATGATTTTTGATATGTTGTGACCTCCCTCCCCTACGTATATCTGACTTCTACTGTCATTCGCACATTGACTTAATTTTTGTTAATGTTTGCATTAGTGCAAAAATCTATTCAAAAAAAATTTATACATCAACTAAAAACCTTGCTAATATTACAAATCATTAAAAAACTTGCATAATGCTCATTATTATTCCTGGCACTATTTGCAGCATTCATAGACCCACTTCTATAAAAGATCTGAAAACTTTTCTCAGGTAATAACATCCTACCAATGGAAAGTACTGTATAAACCTTAGCATATGTGAATGACTATGGTTATTACAATAGGCATTGCAAATCTACTCCGTATAAAAGCTGCAATTAAACAAACTCTCCAGAGGAATGTTCAGCTTTGCTATTTCTTTCAATAAATCATCTGTACAAATAAATGGAAAATTTCTTTACCTAGTTTTCTCAGATCTGCCTAGAGAATTCCCAGGCACTTTTTTTTTTATAAAACAAGCATAATCAACAATATCAAAAGAGGTAAAATTACTTTCCTTAAACTTATTCAATCAATAAGAAATTCATCTGCCTACAAAAATATAAATTAGCAATAAAAATTTAAAGACAAAATTGATTATACTCTATCTTGTGCACAGTTACAAACCATACATCGTGGAAATAAACAAAGCACACTCTCTTCTTCTGTAGAGTAATTTTCACTGCACTACCCTCATGCAAAGTAGGAACTGGCTTTTATCTACTTTTATCGCCTTGTAGAAGGATGTAAATATAAACATAGGACTAAAGACATATGTGTAAGATATTGTAATCTAGACCAACTGATGAGTGCTGGTTCAGCATGAAAGGTGCATTTTGGGGATCATACACATTTTTCATGTCTTAGTTCATATGTTTATGATTATATCCCTTCACAAAGTGTTAAAAGTGGATAGAAACCAGTCCCTACCTTATGTGAGAATGGTGTAATGAAAATTATATTATATAAATATTATTCATTAAGTGGATAATCTCTAGTAGGGTTTTGAGAATTCCACCTCAATGATTAGCTCTGTAATAATACTCAATTCTTTCATACAGCACATAATAATAGATCCTTTGTAAGAATATGCTAAAGTATTTTTAATCTAGAACTATCTATGCAATCAATGACCATTATATCAACAAGAATAATATAACTTTTTTTTTTAAAGATTAAGTTTATCATATGAATGTAGCATGGAAATCAATCTAGCAGCTTCATAAACATGATGGAAGGTTGGCTATTTAAATCATAGAATATACAAGGTCTGTAACAAAAAAAAAAAGCACTGAGACACATAATAGAATCATATTCATTCTTTGCCAACTTCAGATTTATGCTGATTCATTTAAAGTAAAATCGTATCAAAATTCTAAAATCATCCTTTAATCTCATCAACAAGATGAATATAAGAACTGAACTCCTTTCTATTATCTTTTATTTAGTACAGGAGGATCAGCTTATTTTCCAAAACAAGAACTTCACCAATTATCAAATTATTAGATTAACGATGAAGAGTGCCTTCAGAGATTTCAAGTATAAAGTCAAGATAAAAATTATAGCCCAAGTGATTAACCTCTCTAGTTTCCTAAAAGAAAACATCATATCAACCGAATATAATTGAAAAGACATCATTTATACCATATCAAATTTTTAGGACTAAGTTACTAAACCAAAGGTGAAATTCTAGTGCACTACGTGTAAATATAGATCTATCATCCCCAAAATAATATTATTTCTATCTATAATAGATAGGATGTTACCTACTAAATAGTTGATATACTTTTGTTGTGTATTTAAAATGTATATATTAATTTGTATATACAGTATTTTGATAACATATCAGAATGTTGACAAATTGAGGGTATGTTTGCATACATAGGTACTGATAATTCAGCGCCTTGAATTCTTGAAATTACGAGAATATTACCTTTCCTTCATTATAATCTCTCCGAGTTTGTAAAGCATCAATATAATTTTGAAATTTCTACATTTTAAGTAAAATAAGAAACAATATTAATTTAGATAAAAATAGTAATTCACAAAGAAAGGTAAAAACAGTTCATAAAAAACTCAAGCACAGGACAGGGCAGAACTACAGTTGCAATTCATGGGCCTTAAGCTCCAGAATCCATCATTCTATCACTGCATTTAACCAATTCATATAATATAAGTAGTATTTAACTTATATATACAGTTTAGGTGTTAGCATATGTACAGAGTCTAATAATCTTTGATAAAGAGATCATGAATATTTAATATTCTCATTGTTCTATTTTATAGATTATATATGAATTTAAAAAGAATGGGAAAGTATGGGGGTTGTTTAATATATCTATAAAGATATTACACATGGGAAAGAGAAAGGTGAATAACTCCATTGTGTGTGTATGTTTAAAATTAAAAAATCAGATATATTAATCTTTAATTGAGGTTTAAAGTGTATATCTGTGCTAGAAGTGATCTCTAGTTTAGAAAATGATTAGTAATAATCATTATTGTATTTATCTAAGATGGATGATGTCAGAGTTGTGAGTGGAGTGTGTTTGACAATGGTAAATAAAAATGTAATAATAGATTATGTATGTGTATAGAAAAGCTAAAATAAACAACCATAATATTATATATCTATGTCTATTAAGACTGATTTATATATATCGCCATAAATCGTTTTATATATTGAAAAGAACAATCTATTATTCATTTCAATAAAAAATAAAAAAAATTTCTCTCTTCTAAACAAAATGATATGCAAATTTAGTTTAAAAAGAACTAAGAAAAACCTATGTGTAAATAAATTAAAACTTCAAAAATAAATATTAAAAATAATAAATGTCAGTGATTAATCAAACAGGAACAACAAAAATATATATAAAGAAAAATATATTAATAAGAATGAAAACGAACCTATCGTTTACAATGAATGAAAGATAAGAAATAGAATAAATTACTGACTTCAATGTATATTGTGAAAATATATTTATTTTTATATAATCAATAAAAAAAATTATTAATCAGAAGATGCAAATTTCTTATTGTAAGCTGATTTCCCCTCCACTCTATTCTATTTTTAAATTCTAAGCTATAGAAAAATACAACACTGATGACAATAATACAAACATTATGCTTGCATTAACTTAAAGATATTTTTTCTTTAATTTTACTTTGTGTTTATGTATTGTAGTAGATAGTGAGCAATCTAAGTATAATAATAAGTACAATTTAAAATTTTTATTAGCTTATTGCAAATATAACAATATTTAAAATTGAATACCTTATAAGAATGATCTTCAAATTACTAATATGTCATTCGCATGTTGTAATTTTTGAAAATTATGGAATTTTGTATCAAATTTTGACTTCGCTGAAGCAACCCTTTCAGGGTTCGCCTAACCATTAGAAAACACATATTTTCAATTCATAACAGTAGCAAAATTACGGGTTGGGGGTCACCACAACATAAGGAAACGTATTAAAGGGTCGTGGCATTAGGAAGGTTAAGAGCCACTGCTGTAAACTGATTAAGTTGATGTAAAGTTAACACTCTGTTGAGACACACACATTAAATTAATAATAAGGCAATGCACTATTAAAACATACAACATTTAATATGTGAATAAATGATTTTATAGTAGGAATAATAGTCATGTTTATGCTAAGCTTATATCTATTTTAAAACAATTTAGGGTAGCTAGTATAACTTTGATTTAATATGCAAAATGTATATTTATTATATCAATTTCAAATTTATAAGAATATTATTTTAAAACTAATATAAAAACAATTTATTCAATATTTTTTTTAAAAAGAGATTGTTCATTATGAGGATAAATAAATCAATAGCGGGAAAACAATTTATACTAATATTTGTAACATGTATTTGAAATTTATTAAAAATGTTCAATATTTTATTTTAAATTATTTATGAAATATTATTCTGTAATTTAAAATATTTTATTTTCAAAGAATCTTGCACATGAATAGGAGTTTGTGGTGGTCTAAACAATGGGAATTTGTCAGAATATTGAGTGGAAATTAAAGAAGTTAGTGTTATTATGGTAATACTGATATAAAAATATGATGTTAACAGGAACTTTATAAATAGAACTAAATAAACTGGATTGCTTACTGCCATTCATTTTCATCCAGGCACTATGCTATACTTGTTTGAAGTCAGCCATTATTTAACTGTAGCCACTTCAATAATGGATGGCTAATTTGATCAAAATATTTGTTTTGGGGTGGTGGACTTTCAGAATTGTCGTAAGCAAATAACATCTTTAAAGCATCATAATAAAATAGAAATGTATAAATTAATGGAAAATGAAAATGTTTAAAATTCAATTTGTTGAAAATGCCTAAAGAAAACACAATTGTATTCTTATTTTCACAATTTACTTAACACAAGAAAAATCAATTTATTTTGGAAAATAATCTATTGTGTAAACACCTGTATAGATGACTGCTTTCTTAAATACAAAATAATTGCATCAACTTTGGATTTATTAGGAAACGAATGCATCAAGGGAATTATTTGGATGCTCGCATTATCTTAAATCTACTGAAAGACAACAGCATCGAGAAAATTGTTTCTGCGGAAAATAGAGACTTTCAAGAATTTTAGTTAGTTTTTTTTTTTTTTTATCATTAATATCTAGTATTGTTAATAAAATATAAATCCTCATAATATACAGCTGAGACATGTGAAATTAAGAAAAAACCTTGGCATGCAGGTATTTCATTACTTAATATTATTACTTAGTTATTTGTGTGCATGTTTGTTGTTGAAGTAAGGTTGTTTTAAAAAAAAAATTACAATTTAAAATTCATATTTAGGATTATTTTATGCAATATTATGTTTTTAAAACAGGCAAAACTCACTATACGTATTGCCACACACAGCAAGCTAGGATAATCAATGGATGCCAGAAAGCTAGTGCATAAAATCCCCACTAGTGCCTACTCATCCAATATCCCCAGACTAGTTTCTAGCTTGTGGCCTTCGTCAGTGAGGAGCCTTGGATCTGAGAGCACTGCATCTAGATCTTACATATAGTGAGTTTTGCCTGTTTTAATAACAGTTATAAGCAAGCATAAGGAATGGTGATCATGTGATGTTTATTGGCTTAATATTATGTTTTATTGATCTTCATAAAAATTTCAGATTTTTATGGCAGTGGAGTGTTGTTAAATAGTTTATATTTTAGTATCAAAATAATAGAGCAAAATTCTATGTAACCCATGTAGGTATTACTGCAATACCATATATATTTTCTAGAGCTATATGTTAAAAAGATTTGAGGTTTAAGGATACTCATTTTTGTAAATATTATAATAAAGTAGATGTACTAAAGAGAAATGTACAATAAAATAAGGCAAAATTTTGGCGTAATAAAAATGCATATTGCTATAGACCAATGCTATAGAATATAAATGAAGAAAATACATGTTAGTTAATATATTAAATAATTATTATAAAAATACATTTTATATTGTTGTATACAACCTTCTCAAATACATTTGTTTGTCTTGGCAACATGTGGTAAAACAGTCACATATAGTATATTGAATATACCTGTAATTAAATATTCATTTTGTATTGTAAAAAATCTGACAGAATGTCTTACTGTTTTATTTTTCATTATTAGTAGTAGTAATTAATCTTTATTATTATCCTTTGGAAATAAAGCATATTTCACATTTATTTAATTAATTTGACTTTTGTATTTTTGTAATTTGCATTACTATCCTAAATGAAAGTTTATAATTACATGATATTTTGTATGCTTTTATTTTATAATATAATTTTAAAAGATTATAGTTTAATATTATCCTTGCCAAGAATATTTGATTATAATAGGAATTAACCAAAAAGGAAAAAAAAAGTTGTTATGATTATGAAGGAGAAAGTTACAGATAAACACATTACATGATCACTATCTCATACTAGCACATAATTGTTATTAAACAATTCAAAACAAAGCAAAACTCTCCATACAGTAGTGCCATCTTGTGCTAACAAGAGCAATCAATGGATGCCAGAAGGCTTGTGCATAAAATCCCTATCTAGTGCCTACTCATCCAATATCCCCAGACTAGTTTCTGATGAAGGCCACAAGCCAGAAACTAGTCTGAGGATATTGGATGAGTAGGCACTAGATATGGATTTTATGCACAAGCCTTCTGGCATCCATTGATTGCTCTTGTTAGTACAAGATGGCACTACTGTATGGAGAATTTTGCTTTGTTTTGAATTGTTAGATAAACACATTTATAGTAAGATAACATTAAACAATTCAAAACAAAACAACACTCTCCATATAGTAGTGCCATCTTGTGCTAACAAGAGCAATCAATGGATGCCAGAAGGCTTGTGCATAAAATCCCTATCTAGTGCCTACTCATCCAATATCCCCAGACTAGTTTCTGGCTTGTGGCCTTCATCAGTGAGGAGCCTTGGATCTGAGAGCACTGCACCTAGATCTTAGATCTAATGCAACCCTCCAGCACCCACCTTTTAACTCTATTTAACTACAAAACTATGAGAATGAAATTGAAAACACTATTAATATTTTCAATCCAAGCTCAATAGCTTATATAGTCATATGGGTCTGAACTCAATTCAGTACCCATACATTTTGGTGTCTTTGGCTCTTTAACAACCATAGCCACCACTATCCTATTAGGCAGGATTGGTGTTAAACCACTAAACATCACATGATCACTATCTCATACTAGCACAATAATTGTTATTAAACAATTCAATACAATTGAATTGTTTAATAACAATTATTGTGCTAGTATGAGATAGTGATCATGTGATGTTTAGTGGTTTAAGATAACATTACTTACACCAGTTTGTTATTATTGCATTTATGTCTTTTTAAAACAGGAAAGCTTACTTATTATAAGATATAGTTGAATACAATAAAATATCTTTTGCTATCCAGCTAAATTTTAAAAATCTTAATACATTTATTTCGTAGTGATTTAAATCATAATATTTATTTATTTTAAAAATTCTGAGAGATTCTCGCTTACACTATGACCTTTACAGTTTGGCATCAAAAGAGTTGGCTATTTTCAATGACTATCCCTCCATGACTCGCTTTGACATTTACAATATTAATTCATTTACTTGGACACTTAATAGAAGAGCAATACAGAAACTTCAGACCATTCAAAGAAGTATGGAGAGATGCATATTAGGAATAACAAAAAGAGATCGAAAATGCAATATATGGGTAAGAGAACAAACAGGTGTTACTGACATCATTGAAAGAATTAAAAGACTGAAGTGGAATTGGGCTGGGCATATTGTTAGAAGAGATGATAATAGATGGACAATTGAAATCTTAAATTGGATTCCAAGGGATTGTAGAAAACCCAGAAAGAGATCACATATGAGATGGATAGATGAAATAAGAAAGGTGATATGGAGAAGAGTGCTAGAGATCGCAGAAAATGGATTGAACTTGGAGAGACCTTCATCCTACAATGGATTGATAATGATTGAAAATGATGATGATGACCATATTTACTTACTTTTTATGTATGGATACTGGAAATAAAATTTTAAAAGTATTACTAAGTAAATCATTAAATCATGCTAAGATAAATAAAGCTTGGTGTCATGCAAAGTTAAAGGTCAACTTTATAATTCTATCAAGCGTTGGTGGCCGAGTGGTTAGCACAGCTGCCTTACAAGCAGTTGTCTCGGGGTTCGCTTCCCGGCCGACGCTTTGACACATAAAAAAAAAATATTCAGTATAAATAATAGAAGCTTGTCTAATTATAGATATCCAGTATATGTATAATCTGCTAACATAACCATATATAAACGTTTTTTAGATTGTAAATAAATTTATTTTATCAAAAAACTTTTTTTTTTTCCTTTGATACTTTTTTAAAATTCTATGATTTGATATTCTTCAGAACTTGTTTTTCTTTTTTCCAAAGATACATATAGTTCTTCAATAATTTGAAAAATAAATCTTTAAAAAAAATTTATTAAAAATATTAATAAAGGCAAAATAATTTTCTAAAAAAGTATTATATTGAAACAACAATAAGTCAGTAAAGTATATATAATAGCCAAATTAATATAAGTTATAATAATTAAGTGAATGAAGATTCTCTTTGGAATTATTTTTATCAGAATATAGCAATCCCCACCTCCTAATTTTTTTAAGAGTTGATCTAAATAATTTTTTAGCAAATCATCAAATTTTACAACTAATGTAATTGGTTAATAAAAAAATATGAATGAAATTTTCTTATATCGGGAGAGAATGTGCTCTACTTTCTGGTGGATACCAAAGAAAAGGCTATTTGATAAACTTTCAAATTTTTCATAAAAAAATCAAAAACCAAAAATTAAAAAGATGTGAAAATAATAAAAGATATTTAAAAACATGAGAAAAATATAATATATTTAGAAAATTAAAGCTGGAAATACTATATTTAGGAATCAAATCAATGCATGATTACAATACAAATATTTTCAATAAATTAATGAAATCATTTTGTAACAAATTTTACTGCATGCTTGTTTTTTATTTCTCACAAAGATGGACATCAATTTGGATTTTAATTTGTTGCAGATTTATGGTCATAATTTTTTTTCTTATGGATTGCACTGCTTGCTTTTTGCATTGTTGTGTTTCTTAAATCCTTATTTATATTCAATTGATAGATTGATTTTGTAATGTGTTATAAAACTGAATTTACTGTCATCACTAAATTAATTTCTTACAGAATATGTGCATTGATTACATTTATTGAAAATATTCATTTTTTAATGATTTGTTTAGTTTTTTCTTTACTATATTGGGATGTGGATTGAGACTCCAGTAAAGGGTATACTTGCAACATTTTGTTTCTTTCATGTTTTAAATTGTAATAAGTAGTCTGTAATTTTCATTGACATGTATTTATTCAGAAGTAATGCTTGATTATCAAGTTAAAAATTACTCCAAACTTACTGTATCGTTATTTTTGTAAAAATATCGACATTAAAATAGAAAAATTTGTGCCGTTGGTAGAATCAGGCTCTGGTGCTTAAGGTCCTACCCAATTCTATCTTTTCTGGTACATGAACTTCTTATGAACTCCAAAAAAATTTTCTTCCTTATTGTTTTGTCATAAAATAACATTAATATAAATATAAATGCAACAGATATATATATCACGATGAATATGAAAAAAATCAAGTTACCTCAAGCAATTTTTAATGCTTTTAACTTGTCATTTTATTCTTCGCACATTTGCAAAAATTTACTTACATATTAAAAAAATCTTTTTCTTTTAAGACTTGTAAAATATAAACACTTCTTTTTTAGTATTAAGACTAGATCTAACAAATTTCATAAATAGTAATAGGTTTCTTTAATAATAGTATACTATTTAACCATAAAAGAATATCTGTAATTAGTTTTTCTATAATTATTTATATTATTCTTTATTTGTTATTACTTCTGTATACAAACTATAAGGCTGTTTTTATTCTCTTTTTTTACTAAGCAAATGTAATTTTATTGCATAGTAAAACTTGAAATTGTTATTATTTATTATATATCATGTCATTAATAAGACCCATAGTTTTTGGATAATGGAATGACTTTCAGTTAAAAAAACTAAATGCAAATAACAGGTAAGCTATGCCTGATTAAAAGTGCATTTTCTGACATTAGCTTATCAAACAATGGGTACTTTTTGTGATAGTTGTTTTGTTTCTCCATGAACTCTTTTTCTCATTCCCTCTTCATTTTTTATTATTGCTCGTCATTTACTTCATTACAGTTTGATCATCATAAGCCTTTCTTACCATTAGCCATCTCTGTGCGGTAAGAGTTATAATGAGTTTGTATGTTTGTGTAACCATATCTCTATTCTTTAATTATATTCACTGCCAATTCTGACTCCAATGTTTTGGTCTTCATCACTCACATTTTATTTTACTAGAGTTAGTTTATAAATAGTTGCAAATAGTAATACAAAAAAAAAGAAGCTCCTATATCTTGCATATAATCCTTATCTGGTAACAGCAGTTATTCCAACTCATATCATTCCACATATAAAAACTATATAATAATGAGGGATCAATATATATCAATGGGTAATGTCAAACACCATCTTATAACCAAGCCATATTTACTCTTTCAGGAAAACAT
Organism: Epiperipatus broadwayi; assembly: GCA_028023455.1. NCBI lineage: Eukaryota > Metazoa > Onychophora > Udeonychophora > Euonychophora > Peripatidae > Epiperipatus > Epiperipatus broadwayi. The sequence goes on along the minus strand of JAQFVV010006200.1, from coordinate 3,490,854 downwards.
CACCATGTGAAATCCTTATACCTAGTAATTAGTAAATTAAAAATCTTTTAAAAATAAAAAGTAATTTTTATTATTTTAATAACACATAAGAAACCAATATGATTTTCATGTGAGAAAAAGAAGCATAAAATGACCTCCCCTGCAAGTTCTTTTTGCTTTACAGGATGAATAAATATCAATGAACTTTAATGCTTCCAGACATTGAGTATGCAATAATATTTTAATACAGCTTAAATATTAATAAAATATTATGACTTCCAAACTATAATGTTATCAATGATATCTTCACTACAACAAATTTTTTAAAAAAACCAGTAAAGCCAATGTTAAAAACTAATTACCAATTATTTTTCCCCAATTACTTTTTTTTTTTAAATGAGCTTTATACATTGATTTACTTTTCCCTTTCTATTTCCTTTAATATTTAGAAATTAAAATTAATTTCAATGTCTTTTTTTTTTTTCAGAAAAAATAGTATTGAAAATTATTCAGTTACTGTTTTCTAGGGGAAGAGGGAGAAAATCAAAATCACAATTTAATAAGAGCTGTTACATTAAAAGAGCAAAAAAGAAATTTTGTGCCCACAGCAATTAGATTTATTAATTATAAATATTTACAAATCTGCATTTTTTTTTTTCAAATGAGTATAATTTTTTAATTACATTATACTATAATTTTTTTTTTTCATTTTTTTAATGACTGTAGTTAAATTTTCAAAAAATGTTAAGTAAATTGTTGCTTAATAAATTGTAACTTATGCTATGACAATAAACTTTGTCACTCATAATCATTGTAAAAGTCCTCTTCAAAATTTTATTGAATAGGAGTTGTTGAATTATAGGTAGTTGTACTAATGGTGTTTTATCTGTATTAATTTTCCTATTATTACAAACAAAACAGAAAAATTTGTGGTTAAGCCAAACAGCTTGGATTCTCATTAATACCACAGAAACAGAAAAACTTTGCAATTGCAATGAGATCTGAATTAAGTTTAGATAACTCAACATTCTTTGCCCTCTTCTTTTATCAACAAAGTTATAACTTCATTACATGCTTTCACCAGATCTAAGTTGGGTTCACTTGAAAATGTCTCCATCTTAATTTTATAACAATCAGCAGTAATCAGCCTCAAATTTTCCTGCACCTCTTTAGTCATCAATTCTGAACACCATTTGAAAAGTTCTTAAATTAGTTCATGTGAGAAAATAAGCCTTTCAGAAAATTTCATTATTTGGTTAAAGTCTGTTTATCAGATAAAGATTAAAAAATAAATTTTTAAATTAATAATGTATTTATAAAGTTTTTTTAAAATATGATTATTACTCAAATGAAATAAACAATCTGTTATGCAAAATCAATATACCACAACAAAGTGTCATACGATACATCTTATGCTTAATTTGCATTAGATAGTAATGACCACTTTATGCAAAAGAGCATTTATCAATCAGCTAACTACCGTGAAATTAGTTATTAAAATACGATTGTGCTGCTCTCATGTTCATTAATTTAAATTCTTACAAAAAATTTAATTCGGACATGGAAAGAGGGAGATCATTTATTATTGGAATATCAATAGATTATTATAGATAAGATTTTTGATATTAGTCCCCATTGTTTTCTAATCATGAATTAATTATACTTGGATTTACTATAATAACAAAACTAAAGATTATTGATTTTTAAGAGATAACACTATAAAATAACAATGATTGGATATTTTTATGGCTATATAATAGCCAGGTGTTTGTTATATTGCAACTTGTTACAGTGCTAAATCAAAGATTCAAAGCAGTAGCTAACATGCTTAAAAGTAAGCAATTTTTTAATCTATCAAATCAAACAAAAAACATTTTTAATTATATACTTTTCCATTATAATTTTAAAACATTTCAGTGTTTGTTGTTAATCAATTTTAAATGTACCATTAGCTAAATTTTAAGTGATTTTAATTATTAGAATTTACAACCATAAAAAAATTTGAAACAATATTAATCTTTTTGATGCTAATCTCTATCAAAATCATATTTTTAAAAAGTTTAGAGTAGCAACTTACAATGTTTTTAGTGTATAGTATCTATATTCTAAGCATGTATATTAAGTTGCCTTAGGGGATATAAAATAGTGAAACAATTTCAAATTTAAATCACAGGACAGATTTTCTTATCATCATCATCATCCTTTTTGACCATTATCCATCTGCTGCAGGATAAAGATCTCTCCAAATTTAATCCCCCTACTGCAATCCCTAGTTTCTTTACTCCACAACACACCAGCAAACTTCTTTATTTTGTCCATTCAACTCACATGTGGCTTCTTTCTAGATCTTTTTCAATGTCTTGGAATCTAATTTAAAACTTCAAATGTATATCTATTATCCTTTCTTCTAACAATATGCACAACACAGATCCATTTCAATCTCTTAATTGTTTCACTGTCAATGATTATTATTCTCTCACCCATATTTTCAATCTCTTCTTGTTATTGCTAGCATACATCTCTCCATACTTCAGTGAGTGATTGAAGTCTCTTTATTGCTCTTCTGTTTGGGTCTAAGTCTTAGATTTTATATATCAGAACTGCTAAAATATTTCTATTAAAAAACCTTCCTTTTCAAACACATAGCACTCCATCAAGTTTAATTCTATGATTAATTTCATCCATTATGTGTTCCCATCTGTGTTAATGATCCGATAAAGGTATTTGTAATTATTAACTTCTAATTCATGATAAGAAAATACACAGAATATTATTTTAGATTTTTTAATATCCATCTTTAGTCCTAATGTCTTACTTTCACTAATAACATTTGCAATATTTCCTGTGGCTCTGAAATATTATTTGCAAAAACAACCACATCCTCTGCAATTTATAGACTTAAATAATCACTTTTACTCCCTTAGCTTCCCATTTTAATTCCTAAAATACTTCTTGTAAAACTGCTGTAAAAAGTTTTGCAAATATAGAATCAGAATTTTTCTCAATATTAATATTCTTAGTTCACCATGTAATATAATTATTGCTATTGCATTTTAATAAACATTCTTCAGAATATAATATCCTGGGTCTATATCTTGATGACTCAATGATTTAATCACTGTAGAAATGCTTAAAAAATCAAATGTCTTTTAATAATCTACAAATCCAAAGCATAATTAATTACAATTCATATTTACTGGATATTTCTATAATTTCTCTCAATGCTTGAATATGATCTATTGTGCTAAAACTATTTTTATATTCAGCTTGTTCTTTTGGTTGGTCGGAATACAAAATTCTCTGTAAATAAGTTTTAATTATCTTGGTAATAGAAGTGATATAAGAACGCAGATAACTCTGTACTTTAAATATCTTTTTTATCATTTTTCATAAATATTAATATTACTTTAAAACATCTAATCTTAGCGATTGATTCATATATTTTATAAGAATCTTTTTTTTTTTTTTGTCCTATTAATTCAATATTCTATTTTTTCCTCTGGTTAGTAGCAGTAACATTAACTGCTAATAATTTGTTACAAGCATTATTGTGGATATCATTAATTGGTAAAACTGACTTATAGCGGCGTGAACACTTCGCCCTCTATTTTTAAAAAAATTAACTACTTTCCCCCCCCCTAATAACTATATCCAAATTTAATAAGTGTATGTAACTATATCTACGTCTAAATGTCAATAATAAAAAAAACAACTTACATTTACATGCGTATTTTTCACTTATAGCGGTCTTTGCTGTATATATAACTGTAAATAAATTAAGTATATTGACTATAAATGTTTTTACATAAGTCAGTTTTACCCATTAATTAAAGAAATTCATGATTTTAATTTAAGAAAAGTGCTGAATGAGCTTTGGATGGTTGCAGTCAATGAAAAGTACCCACTAGTCTTCCAAAACAATGAATATTTTTTATTATGTCAACTCCAATAACATTTACTTTTTCGGTGCATTTACAAGTATAAAGTAATTTATAGATTTTATAACGTTGAGAGCCGAAAGCTGAGTAATTAGATAATGAAGTATGATAACCAAGCGATAACCCTGATCATCGTCGATGAGAATTTGTACATGAAAATGTTTCCCTAACTTTACATGCATACACCCCTGTAAAAGAAATAAACAAAGTTATTTCATTTAACGTTTTCTATGTCGTAAAACAAAAACTGCCTAATGGTACTGCAAAAAATAGTCGCATTAAAGTATAATATATTTAAGTTAATAAGAATCCATCAGACTTTTTTTTTAATATATATATATATTTTAGTCCTTAGTTTAATTTTACCACTGCGGACGAACCAACTATCATAAAACCTCATAAGCACGAAAAAAAAATCACTTGTTAAAGTCACAATTGCGTTTAGATAAAGTTAAAAAGCAAAGCATTTAAAAATAGAATAACATATTTAAAAATATAAATACTCGAAGTTTATATTTATAGATAAGTACTAATTATGATTTATTTATTTTACAAGAAAAGATGCACATACCTTATAAGCATAACAGGAAAACGTTACTCTCAAAATAAAATCATTTCGAACTTTTATCTATAAAAATATTTAATTATAATCGGTGGCCACAATGAAATTCGAAAGTGGTTTGTGTTACAAGTTAATACCGGCATTTTATATAAACTATTAAAATTACAATCACATAACTAACGATATATTGACTTCCTATCATAAAAACATCACTTTGCACTTTGCAATGCCATCTAGTGATGATCAAAATTATTTATATATGGTATTGTACAATATAAAAACAAAAAATACTTGTCATCTGAATAAAAAGTTTTTAAAAAAATAAAGACAATTTAGAATCAACAACTTTTTCTTTTTAATTATCAACGATATAATAAAAATTAGCGATCAACAAAAAATTTACATGTAATTTAATTTTCATATTGTCTCATCAATTATTAAAATAAAGTCAGTTATAAATTAAAATAGGATAAAAATTATAAAACAAAATTTTAAATAAATAAATAAATCTTCTGTAAATAATATAAAATAAAATAACAATTCGTGTCAATTGTTAATACAGAGAAATATTATTTATTAAAGAAACTCTGTATTAACAATTGACACGAATTGTTATTTTATTTTATAAAACAAAATTTTATGCATTGTTTAAAGAAAAAATATTGAATCCACAGATAACAAAAAAATCAATAATAAAACTTTTTTTTTTATTATTTTTAATTAAATGTATCAGTACTATTTAACAATATAATTTACTTTTTGGCTTGTTTAATATTATCTTTAAGATGCGTCGATCTCATTAAAATTTATAAGCAGCTCTAAAAATTAAGGTGCTAGAATTAGCTGGTTGAAAAAGTTTTTGTCTAATTATTCAATCTGTTTTTAGACAGAGAACAAAGCATATGTTAATTGCGATGATGAAGGCGTATCTGGGAATTAGGAAAATTTGAAATTATTTCAGAGATTCATTATTAAAACATTTAATTGTGAGTCGAGTGATATTTAAGCATCGAAGTGAAAGAAGATTAAATGTAATTATAATTTCACTCAAATGGATAAATTGAAGTTCTCTCTAGTGCCTTCATTTTATTCAGGAACCTTTAGCTTTTCTAGATTACTATAACATACTTTTCATTATTAAAATATGTGTATTTATACATATACATGTATCAATGTAAAGGGATTTAAAGTGCCGCTCTCCCCTTAATCAGTCATAAAATTTCTAGTATATACTCAGAAATCCTATTAGTGAAAATAAACAGTTCCTCCCTTTTAAATTATACACTGCAATAAATTCATCTACGTGCACTAACTCATTCTTCCAGTCCTGATTCATTTTTTACTTTCTATTCCATTTTAATAAAAGCTGATTTATTAATTTTACTAAATTATCTTCATATTTTTTATTTTTTTATTATAAGAACTAAAAAAAACTTAGTTACTTTCTGCTTACCTTTATTTTTTCTGTTCTGTATTCCATTTACCTTGGTTCTCTTTCAATATCTTGCATTCAAAAATAAATGCTCAATTCTCTCTTCCCCATGTCCACATAAATCACATCTACAGTTCAAATTCTTATTCCATTTCTCCCTAACTCTTACTCTTTCATCAAATAATTGCTATATCTATGGTAACATACCAGCTAAATAAACATCAAATGTTCCAATAAAATAAAAAAGCAAAAAAAAAAACACTTAAAACAGTGGCGAAACTTGACAAATCTGGGTTTATTAATATTACGTAGATGAACAGATATAATTATCCATCTTTACAAACTAGTTTAATAGACAATCCTTATGCAATTTCACAAGTTTATAACTGAGCAAGCATCACATGATCACATCTCCAATACTAGCACATAATTATTTATAAACAAAGCAAAGCAAAACTCCATATAGTAGTGCCACCTGTGCTAAACAGAGTAATCAATGGATGCCAGAAGGCTTGTGCATAAAATCTCTCTCTAATGCCTACTCATCCTAGCACAGGTGGCACTACTATATGGAGTTTTGCTTTGCTTTGCTTTGTTTATAAATAATTATGTGCTAGTATTGGAGATGTGATCATGTGATGCTTGCTGGTTTAACACCAATCCTGCCTAATAGGGTAGTGGTGGCTATGGTTGTTAAAGAGCCAAAGACACCAAAATGTATGGGTGCTGAACTGAGTTCAGACCCATATGACTATATAAGCTATTGAGCTTAGATTGAAAATATTTTTGTGTTTTCAATTTCATGCTCATAGTTTTGTAGTTAAGTAGAGATAAAAGGTGTTTGCTAGAGGATTGCATTAGATACTAAGATCTAGATGCAGTGCTCTCAGATCCAAAGCTTCTCACTGACAAAGGCCACAAGCCAGAAACTAGTCTGGGGATATTGGATGAGTAGGCATTAGATAGGGATTTTATGCACAAGCCTTCTGGCATCCATTGATTACTCTGTTTAGCACAGGTGGCACTACTATATGGAGTTTTGCTTTGCTTTGTTTAAGTTTATAACTCACAAATAATAGATATTAATTCTTACTAAATACAGTATTACCATCAGATCTCTGCAAACTTCTGCATACATCTAAATAATAAGCATAATCTTTTGGGGTTTTATCTCCTTGTGATTAATTTTCTACAGTGCATAATCAATAGGAGATTATTTATTTTATACAAACCCAATAACATTATTTCACATCAATTTAAAATATATATCAGAACATGTGTAATATTATTTTATTAGTCAGAGAGAACAACAATAATAAGCTCTTTCTTGTGTTATAGATATTTTCATATTTTGTGCATTTTTTATTTTTATATAACCAAAGTTTTTAATTCATTTTCAATAATTCTTCTTTTTCTTGAATCAATTTATTTAGTCTTTTTTTCCATCTCTCTTCATTATACATCTGAAATATATCATTCACATATTTATCTTAATTATTACGTAAATACATAAAAATAAATTTTCCTATCTATTAAATTTGCTTATTGTAAAACTTTTTTTGGCCACTACGTTTGCTTCTTATACACCTTTAAATCATTATTATGTGATTTTATATTAACTTGTTGTGTCTATGTTTCTGTCTGTAGAACTACATTTTTGAATTTTGTTCTGGCTGAGATTTCTCAATCATTTATTGTTTTTAATGAAAAAAGTTTGATAAAAGATTTAATAAATAAAAGTTATTTTTGTTCACGAGTTTCCACATCACATCTACGTTGTAGTTTTAATTGGTCTTTTTCGTGACTCAATAATAATTAACATGAGAACAGTTTGTCAGTTACATTTCATTGACAATATAAAAGTTTTATAATCATAATTTCATTTTAGAGGATAAAATAGTAGTATGTCAAAATAATTAAATGCTTTTTTTATATTAGTGTTAATTATTTTTTGTCAGATTTTTTTTTTAAGTTTATAACTAAAAAGCAAAAAATAAAATAATACGTAGAAAAAAAGTTTTTTAAAAAAAAAATAATAATGCTTTTATAAAAACAGTACTAGCTGACTAAAAAGTAGTAAAATAACAAAGTAATTCAACTAAAAAGTAGAAAAAAACAATCTTGGTTATTTTGCCATTCTTGGAAAATATCAAAGATCATAAAAATCTTGACTTGTTGTAAAACAATTGGAAATTACAGGAATATTATCTTTTTATAAAAGCATTTAACACCTTTTTGATTTTTATGATTTATTTGAGCCTCAAATGCTTTTATGAAATGACAATATTCCTGTAATTTCCAATTATTTTATAAGTCTAGATTTTTAAGATATCTGATATTTTTTAGATTCAGTTTTTTTTTCTTCTACTTTTTAGTTGGCTAATACAGTTTACATAAAAGCATGATTTAAAAAAACTTTTTTTTTTACATATTATTTTATTTTTATTAACCTATTTTTATTCCTCTGTTATAATCTTCTAAACATTTTCAATTTATTTTTAATTTCCCCTATTAAAAAAAAAATCTACCCCTTTCTTGAATAGCTTTATAAATTGGAGGTTGAAGTAAAATAAGGTAGTTGATTATGAAAAGGTATTTGATTAAAGCTTTATATAATCAAGCCATAATCTATGATATTGTCAAGTTCTGAAAAATATTTATCAAAATAGATTACATGGTGATATTAGATTAATATTGACAAGGGTGAACAGTAGTGACATTCCATCTCTTCAAATTACAGCAGTTTTACAGCAAATATTTTGTGCATTAAAATGGGAAGAGAATAAAAATAAATGGAGAATAATATGTTATCTAGAATTTGCAGATAATGTGATTCTTTTACAATAATATTTTAGGAAATCAAAATGTAGAATTAAAAATAAATGTTAAAAAGATTAAGGTAATATTTAAAATTAATAATAATTTTTTTAATCAGATTATTAATACAGATGAAAAAATAAATAGATGAAATTAATGATAAAATTAATTTTGACCACTAAACATCACATTATCATCATTCTTTATCTTTACACAAGCTATAACACAGAAGCTGCAAGAAGGTTTGTGCATAAAATCCCCATCTAGTGTCATGAATCAGAACTAATTTTGATGAAATAATTTTTGTAGAAGGATTCTGTTAAAAAATAAAATATGTCTTTGTTCTTGAAAAGAAATGTTTTACCAATGCTTACATATGGATCTGAGTCTTGGATACATACCCAACAAGGTATCAAGAGATGTTCATAGAGACTCACAATAATAAATTGAAAGTGAAATACATGGTTGAGAGAACAAAGTGACATCACTGAAAAAATTAAAAAGCTAACATAAAGTTGGCCTGAGAATGTCATTAGAAAATGTAACAATAGATGGGCAATTGAAATTCTTAAGAGCTTGTAAATAACCTAAAAAAACCAAGTGTGATAAGATTGGATAAAATAAAGAAGTTTGATTGAGTTATGAAAAAAAGAGAAATTAGATATCAGAGAACAGGATTATATTTAGAAAGAATTTCGTTATTCTGTTGATCGATAATGGTTGAAAATGACAATGACTTCCATCCATAATTCCCAGGCACATGTCATGTTCTTGAATATTATGAAATATGCTTCTCTATTTTTTTTTGACTACAAAGTGTTAACTATGAGCTGATATAGAATATATTTAGGGACTGTGTTGTCAGGAACTTGTGGCTTGATTTCAGCTTGAGAGAGATCTTTGTTGATTATCTGATCATTAGTATCAAATGATAGTAATAACTAGAAGTAAAAATAATAATAATTACAAATGTTGAACATGATGCTTTTTAATAGTTCATGGAATGCTTAATTTGAATTTTAAACCATTTTTGTTTCTCTTTGGATATAATGTAATATGTAAAAAAAAATGTATAAAATATGTGAATTTTTTAAAAGACATTATTAAGATACAATTAATTTGAAATGCCTATTCCAGAGCATTTTTGGGGTTTGTGAATATATATATATTATTCTCTCATTGTAAACCCAGACTCTGCTAAAATAAAATAAAAAGAAATAGGTGCTTACTGCAATTAGAATTTGGGCATTTACTAAAAGTTTGTTTTTTCTTTAATTTTATTTAAATATTTGAAAACCAGGCTCTCTTCACAAATCTGGAGCTTAATTGTAAGTATAGGGTATTTGAACTCAGATTTTCAATCATCCTCCATCTATCCACACTACCTCATACAACTGATACACATGCTCACACACATGTAGAAAAGATAAATAATCACCAATATATGTATTTTGTGCTAAACTAGCACTCATCAGTTGGTCCAGATTATCATCTCCCACACATTTATATAATCAGTGCTCAGTTTATATTAAGATAGCAAATCTTTATACTTTAATGGACAGGCTTCAATCTACTCCAAGCTCCAACTTTTCAGCCATCCATATTATTAAAAATCTGATGATGAAAACCCAAACCCCATGCTGATGCCAATATTATTGCCATGTCCATGTTGACCTCATCACTCTGACCCCTCATGTATAGGACCCTATCCATTTAAATACATAGAAGAGTTATGGGCAGGATATAAGCTTGATATGTAAATATTTGAAAACCAGGCACTCTTCACAAACCTGGAGATTAATTGTAAGTATAGGATATGGATGGCTGAAAAGTTGGATGTTGGAGTAGATTGAAGCCTGCCCATTAAAGTATAAAGATTTGCTATCTTAATATAAACTGAGCACTGATTATATATGTGTGTGGGAGATGATAATCTGGACCAACTGATGAGTGTTGGTTTAGCATGAAATACGTATATTGGTGATTTATTTATCTTTTCTACATGTCTGTGGTCATGAGTATCAGTTGAATGAGATAGGGTGGATAGATGGAGGGTGCTCGAAAATCTGAGTTTAAATCCCCTATACTTACAATTAATCTCCAGGTTTGTGAAGAGTGCCTAGTTTTCAAATATTTATACATAAAGCTTCTATCCTGCCCATTTCTCTTCTATGTATTTAAATGGATAAGGTGCTATACATGAGGGGTCAGAGTGACTTGAGGTCAACATGAGCATGGCAATATATTTCATCATCAGATTTTTAATGATATGGATGGCTGAAAAATTGGAGGTTGGAGTAGATTGAAGCCTGTCTATTAAAGTATAAAGATTTGCTATTTTAAGATAAACTGAGCACTGATTATATATGTGTGTAGGAGATGATAATCTGGATCAACTGATGAGTGCTGGTTTAGCATGAAATATGTATTTTGGTGATTATTTATATTTTCTACATGTATCTGGTCATGTATATCAGTTGTATGAGATAGTGTGAATAGATGGAGGGTGCTTGAAAATCTGAGTTCAAATCCTCTATATTTTAATTTTATTTCTGAATGTGTGTACAAAATAAATTTATTCATTGTAAAAGATTAAGTCATTTTTGAAATTTTGTTTGGACAATAGAAATCATTGAGTAATAAATGTTTTGATTAATGATGTTTTACCTGCATAAACAAAGTAGTTTGGAATTATTACAAGAGCCATGTATAATTTACTGCATGATCCACTCACAAGGGATAGAATGAGGTTTCTTATAGATGTTAACATATATTTAATATTATTTTTAGTTATCCAATACTGCTATTTGGCAGATACAAAGAGCATTTCATAGTCAGTGATAATGACCTCTGGCCTTCCAATGACATTAAACTGATATATTTTTAAGACAAGAATAATGTGCTTTGTATTATCTATACTGCTATTAATTTTAAGAATAAGTCATATCCTACTACTAAATATTCATTTTCCTGAATGAAGGTAATGAACTATAAAAATCCAAACCTAGCATTTCATTGCAGTTTTGATATTATTGGATTTAAAGGTCCACTGTATAATTTATTTAAGGGTTTTGTTCTCTGTCATATGCCACATTGATTTATTATTGGAAGAATACTTGTATACATTTTTGGCCAAAAGATACAATTTGCTAACGGTTTTTATGTTTTCTCAGCATTATAATGTCCATATACCTGATATGTATATAGGATTAACAAACTTTGGAGCATGCAGTGATCACTATTTACCATTTATTCATATCTTTATATCTATTATATCTTAATTACTTCTTTATTACTCCACAAGACCTTGTTTTTTCACATGGATTATTTTCCCCTTTTATATCTTCATATTTGGTCTCAGTATATTTATTTGCCCACAATTGGGAACTTTTTTTTTGTTTCTTTGATCATCACTTTGAGTTGCTCTCCATAGATTCATTTATGGCTAACTCCATATGAGTGTTATAGAAATTGTCAGCACCTAAGTGTTGTGGATCTGACTGATCAGGATAACAACTTAATATATCCATTGTTATGCTCTTGGAACTTTTGTAATATTGAACCTTATAATTGAAAACTTCACTTAACCAAACAACTAATTGTCAAATAACAATGATTTAGGGATTCAAGGCTCTTGTGATTAGTAATTACAATGATTTCTGACCTCATTAAATATTGATGGAGCTTTTGAAAATCTCACACTATGGCCAGACCTCAATCATTATATAATTTAATTCAGAGCCCTTCAGTAACTTTCAGTCAATTGTCCTGGACATGAAATAATGTAGCTCAAGTCCATAGCCACTGCTGTTAATCTCACATAAAAGGATTTCCAAATCCAGGATATAATACAATAATTTCATTTTAAAATATATTTTTTACAATTTAGAAACTGTCATTGTATCTGTGAGTCCAGTTCCAGAAAAAGTTTTATATCTCATAAAAAGTCTTCATAAAATCTACTATAGAAGTTATATCATCCTATAAATAATCCTTTTTTTTGGTTTGTTTTAGGGGGTTGGAAAATCATGAATAACCTGTAATTTTGGGGAATACATTTTGGATGCACTCCCCACTAATTAAATGTCCTGGAAATTTTACCTCTATGATAGCCAAAATACTTTTCATTTAATTTGAATTGTTGTTTGTTTTTTTGACATTCTTTAAGAAATAATTTTAAATGTGCTGCATTTTTATAAGTTGACTGATGCAATTACCATATCATTTACATATGCTATTATAATTTTTTTTACTTTATCCGATAATCCCTAACCCAGACACTTCAGTAGTCCATTGCCATTATTTTTCAAATCAAAAGGCAGTTATCTTTCCTTTTTACTGCCAGTAAGAAATTATTAAAAGATGGTGAATATTTTGATATATTTTCTCACTCAAACATTTGTATCCATTGTTTTCTTATTTATATTGATGATTGATGGGTATGAGAGAATGCTTGATATGGTTGACTTTCTATGATTTTTATTCTGTGTTTATACCTCCACATTCTCCCTGGAATGTCAGAGAGTACCATTCTGAACTCTTTATTTTTTTAAGTCCTTTTTCTACACATTTTCTTTATTTTCTATTAACAAGCTCATTATCATGTTCATTATATTGCTTGTGATAATATGTTGGACTTTTTTCATCATCTATGAGTAAATGTTGAATGTATAGAAAATTTTAAACTTTATTTAAACTTTTCAAATACAAACAATTTATAATAACATACAAATAGACAACACAGGTTAGTAATTACACGTTTCATATAGTAGTATTCTTCACTCTTCTTCAGGTGTTGCAGACCAGCAACATCTGAAGAAGAGTGGAAAATAATACTACTCAAAATATTGGTCATCACTAATTTGTGTTGTTTATTTGTGTGTTATTACAAGTTTTTATTTGAAAAGTTTAAATAAAGTTTAAAATTTTCTATTATATATTATATGCTTTAAAAATTAAAAAGAATATTAATAAATGAATTACTATAGAAATGACAATTATATGAATATAAAATTATTAAATATTTTATTGAGATGGAGCTAATAAAATAAAGTTTAAGTTTATAAGGAATAGATGTAATTAGATTATTAAAAATAATTAAAATGAATAATATGGTTAGATTAATAGTTGTTCTTGAATATATAATAAGGAATAAACATGTATAATTTATATTTATTTTCTATTTGTATTGTATATTTTATTTTATATTAACTGGATTACTTTATTTGGGTTTAATTATATTTTTTTCAGGTTTTATTAGGTTTTGTTGTATATTTTGTTTTTAGGTTTTTTTGTTTACATTTTTTATATTATTTATATAGTTATGTATTTTATTTTATTCATTATATCATAGCTCTGAAGAAGACTGCAGGACAGTCGAAATGTAGGTATATGTGTATTTATGTATAATAAAAGGTTTTTGCTAAAAAGTATTCAAAGTGATTTGTATAAATTGGATTTATATATTATATTACAGCAAAAATAAAGGAAAAGATGATTTTGGTAATATTTCTGAACAATCATTATTAAAAAAAAAAAGGTTTTTTTTTATTTCCAACTCTCCCATTGTCCATGGATTATCTACTTCATATTCTATTAATTAACATAAAAAATTCAAAAATAATTAACTTTATTTTTGAATCATAACATACAATTTTTTTTTTACTCAATCCCTTACATTTCATAGATAAGACATAATTATCTTTAATTAAAGACAAAACAAAATATATTTTAAAATAGATATACCCAGGAGCAGAGATTTTAATTTATTTCAAGTTGTTTTTCTAATCTCTTAATGTTTTTTCAAAATTCGTTTTATCATTTATTAAACTAACTTTTACTTAAATAATTTTGTATCTTTCCTTTTTAAAGTAAAAGCTGAACTTTCATTTCCTTTTTTAAATTTTACTTTATTCAATTAATCTTTTTTATGAAGTTATAAATGGAACCATAGAAATATATTAATAATGGCTTATATCTATTAAGGATAATGTTTAGACAAGAAATAGCTACCTTCCATCATAATTTTGTAATCGAAGGAATTTGTATTGAACAAAATATAAATATGGATTAGTATGTGTGTGTGTGCAAATTAAATTCTATTAAATAATTTGGATATTAATCCGGAATAATAACCTTTTTTAAAAAAATAATAAGTAATTATAGACTTTTTCTTTGTGTTTTGGTGCAGTAGTAGAGTAATGGACATTGGAGTTAAGGGTCATCAGGTCCCAGCTCTGCTTAGCCATTTATAGTGTTTGAACTTTTTATGAACTAAGCAATTAACCAATCGATCTTCTTTTTGATTTTTTTTCAAAATTTTTTGCTAATATATTGTAAGATATTTTTAACATTCAAACACTACAAAGATAGAAAAATAGTTTAAAACCTAAATAAATTTTAAGATATTGATTTTTTTAGAAGTAAATCCCTAAACACTTGAGAATGAAATATCTGTATTTTATTAATAAATGATATCACGTGATAAAGCATATGATTTATAATTTATAGCCAACGTGATTTATACCTTTTGGAAAAATATAGTGTAAAACTATTTGTTCCTCTTTTAAAAAATATTGCTGGCTTGTCTTTTGCTTAGAATTGATTGGTTAGTCAATTAAACATGTATATATACATATAAAAGTTTTATCAACTGACTTCACCTAATATATAATTAACAGCAATGTGGCAATGTTTTGATTCAATCATACCTATTATCTGGATAAGGACTTTTTTAAAAAAAGAACATTGTAAAGTTACTTAAAGCAACAATGCATGGAAACAATATTATAGGTTCATCAAATAAAAACTAAAATAGAAATTATTAAAATGTGAGAAAGGAAAGGGGATGATAGTAAGTGAGAAAATAATTTTCTCATTTACTTTCATCCCAACTTCTTTAACCTTGTTTCTATGTGCTGTTACTGGCAGCAACTCTACAATGGTTTTTTTTTTTAAATATAATTTTCTTTATCAAATTGATGGCAAGTGCAATCCAGATGAATAACACTACTAAATGTATATGGGCAACCTAAGTAATAGATATCTGTTTAAAATCTGATTGGCTTCCTCTGTTATAATTGAGCATGCGAGAAAGGCTAGCATACTTTCAATTTATTATATATATATATAGAAGATTCATGATTCAGATATGTTGGGATGTTATCATGTGATATATTTATCATCATCCTTTTCAACCATTATTGATCCACTACAGGATGAAGTCTCCCCAAGTTCAATCCATCTCCTGTGACCTCTAGTTTCTCTTTTCCATATCACCCATCATATTTCCTTATTTCATCCATCCATCTCACATGTGGTCTCTTTCTAGGTCTTTTATAATCACTTGGAATTCTATTTACAAATTCCAACTGTCCATTTATTATCAGCTCTTCTAGTTATATGTCCAACCCAACTCCACTTATATGATTTTTTAGAACCTCTCTTGTAGCTCTACTTTATTATGGCTGTTTGAACATGGACATTACATTTAATGGCTAATAATGTCAGTAACATTGGTTTACTCTCTCAACCATGTATTTCATTTTCAATCTCTTTTTATTACTCCTAACATAACATAATGTTTATTATATATATATGTAACACTATTACGAACCTTATTAAATTAAGTCATGTGACATCTGTTTTGATTTTTTTATCATATGTAACACTAATAATATACACTCTATTCATGAAACAGAGTCTGAAAACATTTCTAGGATAATTCACAAGTAAATAATGCACATCTTTTATTGTATCACTGCTAATCTTTGTTATATAGTAATAAATTCAAAAAGGCTGACATTTTTTTATTAGTGGTAATTTTTGTTATCATATTATAATCTAACTGGCTTACAGTTTCAAATATTAATTCAGATAAAATTCTAATGATTTTTTTGAGCACACAAATAATTTTTATGGCTTATCAAATTTGTAAAGCTAATATAAACTTAGTTATGGAATCTTCTCTTCTGAAAGTGTTATTAAGCTATTTCATGAATTATATCCGCCAGAGAATCATTTTTTAACTGAACATGTAAATAACATCCACCTTTTATGTTGGCACATTGATATAACAAAAAGTGGGCGTTATTTACAAGTTCAATTACTAAAAAAAAAAAAAAAGGTTTTTTGGAGAATCTGGCTTTTATCTTAGTAACATTTTTGGACTTGAATGCATGACTATATATGTGTGTGTGTATGTGTTTCAACTTAGAATAATTGTTATGATGTTGACTATATTAATAAACTAAAAAAAAAAAAACATATGTTGAGAAAAATGATCTTTCGTAAAGTATTAAATAAGGATTGTATAAGTTTCTAGTTTAAAATGCTTAGAATTATACACAGAATGACAACTTATGTCTTTCTAATAATCAAGCTATCTGTGAAGTATTTTAAAGAAAAAAACCAAGTTAAAAAGTTGAAAATCGGTAGCTACATGGGAAAAAAAATTAAGTTTCAGTCAGGTTTGAATCCCATTAAAACAAATGTGCTAACCATGTGCAATGATGATGTCTTTAGCTTTTGGTTTTCCATACTGTCTATCAAGTTCAGTACATGAAATAAATAGGTTGTTGGCCTTGATTCAGATTTATTAATATATATATACATTGGATTTACTTTTAATAACCAAGGCACTACTTATACTATCATTTTAAAAAAAATTTAATATACATAAACTCTAATAGACCACAATAATAAATATTTATTCCCAACAATTTTTTGTTTGTTTTAAACTTTATTTGTTCTTAAAAAAATTATTAAAATAAATTGACTTATTTAACTAACCATCACAAAAATAAGCTATTTCATCATAGATAAATATCTTTATTTTTAGCATAATTTATCTGACAAGTTTTGTACACACAGGCACAAATATATGACTAATTGAAAGCAGTTCTTAGTACAGACAAAAATTTATTTTAAGAATTCAGATGGGTTAATAGATTTGAAAAATAGATTGCATTATTTGATAAAAACATGTTTGTACCCATAAAAAAAAAAAGACCATTCTATTTACAGAGCTAGAGAATTAGAAATATTAAATAAGTTAGTTGGAAATTATTTTAACGCAAATTCTTTTTTTTAAATATCCATCTGAACTGATATCATTCTGAATCCATAGAAGGAGTAGATTAAGTTTGAAAAAATTCTTCCAATTATTTTTATTCTAATTTTAATAATAATAAAAAAAGTAATAAAACCTTGAAAAATAGTCTTGCTGAATATTTCCACCTGAGAGAGTGCAGTGGCTAGAAATAAAAAGTTTAAAATGATGATTTTGCTAATGTCCTCCATCAAAGAGAAAGTAATAGATAGAAATCAAGTAGACTGCCAATGTATTCTGTACAATATAGCAAAATATGGACAGTTTTAATATTCAATGACAATCACTATATCATCTATTTCCCATAAGCATAAACTGTGTCATATATAATATACTAGCATTTAAAAGTTAGATGTATCTAACCAATCTAGTTTCTTTTTTAAAAAAAAATCATATTTAATTATAGGTACAGCGACAAAACTAACGAACTTTTAAAAAGCCACTAATCTATTCTCTGATTGGAATCTTTACTTCTTTATATTTCGTGAACAGATAAGCTGGCAAAAAAAAAATCCATATCCTAAATTCTTCTTCAACAATCATTATATAAATATGCTAATAAATGGGATTGTTTTTTTTTTTTGCAATCTGTAGTAGTTTTGTTAAAGCGTTCATGCTTTGTTTCAAAAGACTTTTATTTGTGCCTCATTGCCAATGGTCAAAAAATTAGATGACTTACATTGCTAGTTAACAATTGCCAATTATAATGGCTTCATCTGTCTGCATGAGGAATCCCTACCATGAAAGGAAACCTGTATAGTCTCATTCCATCCACCCAGAGGACCCCATGCACTCAGATTACCGCCACATTACAGAATTTTCAAATGGATTTTCCAGGTAAATTTTATATTGCTTATCCTGATTGTCATAAATTGAATACTCAAGGATCAAACAATATGGCCCAAATGAAGTTATACAAATATATTATATGTCCAGACATGCAGGGACTTTAATCCAACTTCTGCATGTCTGGGTCACAAATCATTTCAGTACGAATGTATCTAAGTTACTAATGTTCAACCAAAATTCTAATTATATAACATAATGCAATCTTTACAATGTAAAAAATAAAGTTGTTTTTTTTGTCCCTCCAGGTCTGCTGTGATTGCATTCCGTCACTTAGCAGTCCTGGAGTACCCATTAGGCACTGTCTTTCATTCAGTGGTTGAGAGTATACTAACTTAATCTGCAAATGTATTTCAAGACCCTAATTGGGGACATGTTAGTTGAATTATTTTGATAATTTGAGACAAATGAGCTTAATTAAAAGGAAGATAACCCACATAATCCAACATTCCATCATTGGTCCAAATATGCATAATTCTTCAATTACACTGTGGGACTGCATGGGAATAGCAATAACTGGCAATTCAATTGTATAGTTTTATTATCTTGGGGAAATACAGATAAACCTAATCAAAGTCCTTAGTTGGGAGAAGTTCAATAGGTTCTTTAAGGTAATTTATTGAGTTACTATTGTCCTGGTGAGTTTGACCCTGGACCAGGTTTGTCCACCAGCCATTGCTGGCATGTCTTATTGTCCTTTTTCTTAAATTCTTTAATTTTCTTGGTAAGTGTCTCTTCAATTGTATCCCCTGTTCCCTCTTGAAAGATTTGTATGTTTCAGGCTGACCATATAGCAAAGTTCACTTGTGTTGCAAGTCTGATCATCCTGAATTCAGCTTTCTTGATTGCTTTGAGAATGTCAATAGCCATCATGTTCTCATCAGAAGTCTGCAATTGAAACCACTTCCATATAGCATTCCATCATTCACAATCTGCCATGATATGGTCAAAATCTTCAGCTTTGTTACAGAGGGAGCAGATAATGTCCATTTTAATCCCTTTCCTGTAATTCAGAAATGATCTAGTGGGAAGGATTCTGAGGTTGACGTTGCGCAGAAAGTCTACCAAATTAGGATCTAATTTTAGCCTCTTGGTCAGTCCTGCAAATCTTGATATACCAAGTTAGAGTTTTGTTTCTTCTTCTATCTTATCTTTGTGCATGAACCCATACAGGTCCCAATAGGATAACTTTCCAGCAAACAAGGCATTGGAAGTCTTGATGTTATTGATCACTATCGTGACCTGTTGCTTCAACCAAATACCTCCTTTAATTGGAGGCAGTCTCAATCCATTGGCTTTACATCAATACTGCGTTCATGCTTTTGATTATGAATATTGTGCAGTAGCAGCTCATTTTAAGTTGTTCATAGACCTAATTAGTATTGCTTCAATCTATCTAACCATGATAATCTGAATCATATTGGTCACATTGTGCATTTTAGAGTGTATGACACATGCTTTAAAATAGATCATGCCAAAGTTCATTTAAGCGTTAAAACAATCTACTAAATGGATCATGTTGAAGTTTATGCAAGAGTTAAAACAGTCTACAGTTCATGCTAAAGTTCATTCAAGCTTTAAAATGGTTTAATGGGCTTATAATAATATGGTTTTCAAGACATCTTTTCTGCTTTGTTTTAATTATTTTGTTTGCAATTTGGGTTTTTGAGAGGATTATCTATAATATATCATAACTGAAGAAATGGAGTAACATTATTATATCTAGGTAAAGGTTTTGAGATGTTCTAGTGATTAAACAAACTAAGTGATTGAAAAAAGAGTGATCAATCCTATCTGGATTTTAGCTAATGGTTAAAACTGTTCTATAAAGAGGCTGCCCAGTTTATCAGAGTAGCAGAATGATGGAATCAACAATTAAAGTTCCCTCAATTAAAGTTTACCTGCCATTTTTGGTGTTTATATCTCATAGAACTTTTGAATGACTTTAATACAAAATACAGAATGTAAATTACAAATTACATTTACGCTATTAAAAAACCAATGTAAATGTTTAAAGTTTATTTTTTGAGTATCTTGAAAAACTGAAGTTAACATTATTTAAATCAGATATTATTTATTTAAAACTTCTTTGTTTTCATAATATGTACATTAATACATTTTTTCTTTGTTATTGTTATAAATATATTTCATTTGTGATTTTAGGTGATTTTATATTGAATGTGTTATTAATAAATCATGAAGAGTATGCTATGAATGTAAATGAAATATAATTGTTGGCATTAGACTTAAATCTAATGTTCAATTATTGAGCCTGCAATGTTTCTCCTATATTTTGCATAAGATTTTAGCTAATAAAGTTCTCTCTCTCTCTTTTAGTGACCAAAGATAGTATTTGCCACTCATGTTGTATTATTAAAGTGAAATCTTCTGAATATTTTTTTTTTGCTCATTCTATATTAAGATTTTTTATAATACTATATTGATTAGTCAGTTATAACATATCTTTCAAGTTACCAGTGAGTAACTGTAAATGACAAACACCCATAACAAGTGATTCTTATAGGAGTTAAGATATATATATATGAAACATCCATGTATTGAATGAAATGAGTGATTCCATAGAAAATTTTATTAAAATTTCAAAAGCTTTAATTAAATTCAATTTAAAAAATTCACTTTAAATTTTTTTACCACCAGTTGAATTGTTTTTATATACGTAAAGAATGAATTTAACTAACGCATTCTCGGTTAATTATAAGAAGTTCAAACAATGCTAAGATCTAATTTACAGTTAAAACTTTTAAGAATGTTAAAAAGATTTGGAAGATAAAAATATATTGATAATGTATTATCTACATTCAAACTAATCACAGTGTGATTAGAATGACCAATTCAAATTCATTATTTTTTGTATGGAATTACTGTTGACTTTCAATTTTTTTTACCAACAGTTGATTATAAAAAGTTCAAACAATGCCAAGATCCAATTTACAGTTGAAACTTTTAAGAATGTTAAAAGGATTTGTAAAATGAAAATATATTGATAATATATTCTCTGATTTACAGATAAGAGTTTCAGATTTTTTTAAATGTATATATATATATTAGGTGCTATTACATAAAAAATTTTGTGGGAAATGAAATAAAAACATTATAAAAAAAGAAGTGTGCTTCCGTTCCTAAAAAAGGCACTCTTCATTACTGATATATATATATATTGTGACCTTGTATTTAACCCATGAGGGATTAAATATAATAGAAAGTACTTTAAGAATTTTTTACTTAAATAAATATAACCCTGAAATAAATAAAGTGTACTATTTTTAAGCTATTTAAAAATTTAACTATACACTCTAAAGTATTAATAAAACATATTTGTTAAATATATTTGAATAATTGCTAAAAGAATATCAATTAATTGATTTAATAATTTCTTAAAATCTGAAGTTGATAAGTTAAACTTGGATAAAAGTTAGTTTAAAATGGATTGTTTGTATTAAATAGTTTGCTTTGCTATTTATTAAAATATTATTTATTAATCTGTATTAAAATGCATTTAAAATAGTAGTTACTAAAGTATCAGATAATTCATTTAATATCTATTTGAAATTAGAATTTAATGTATTAAGCTTAAGGAAAGCTAGTATGAAATAGGTTTTATCTTAAATGAGTTTTGGTTAAGAAAATTTAGATGCTGTTTTTTTTTTGAAATATTAATTATTAATTTGCAGTAAATTTCTTAGTTTCCTTAATCATGTTCAGTATACATGTGTGCGCAAATATTTGTGCATGTGTTAAAAGGGGAAAGTTTAAATGGAATTTTTTAAAAGTGTTAAGTATTTTTAAAAATAAACAGAATTCCATTAAGAAAACAGCATATTATAGAAAGACCACAAGTAGTTTGAATTATGGTCTATCTTTTGGCAAATAATTAGTATTTGTGTAGTATATTAAGAAAACTATTTCCTATATGATTGTTATATAAAACCTTCAACAATTGAAGATAATCATTGTACAATTTTGAAAGTATAATTATCTGGATTTATTGCCTTAACATTTTAAATGTTGTAGTTGCCTACACATGTTAAGATTAAATAACATTCAGATTGGATTTAGCTTAATGCTATCTATAGGTATAAAAACTAATGCAAAACATAAAAAAAACATTTTATTATTTGTTAGTTTTACTATACAAGTTTCAGAATGGCTTTTTAATATTTATGTTGTAAATAAATTCTTAAAAATGTGTCTTCCAGAAATGGCTAATGATGATCTTATCCCTTAAATTTATACTTGTTTCTTTATTTGACTACTTAAAATATTTCATAGGCTTTGTCATATCACATAGCTATGGTAAAACCTTTAAATAGCCCACTTAAGGGCAACAACTTTTCTGACATATTTCATACTGAGGAAGTAAAGTTGTAGACATTACTTATTAAGCTAGTCAATTTCCAAGTAATAAGAAGTGATTTTTCACTCTTGTTTTATTCTCTAGCTCAGAATAGCTAAATAACCATTTACCAATTTATATAAGATGTTTAATTTGATTGGTTATGGGACAGCTACACTAAATAAAGTTTACTCAGAAACAATTCAAACCCAAATCATAAAAATGGCAGGTGAATACATTTCTATTGAAGAATTTGAAAAGATTCTATTTTTCATGTTTAAGGAAAGTAAGACTACTTATAAAAGCTATAATGTCACAATTTCCACCAGTTTCTTTTTGCATTGTAAGGTAGTGACATCTATTAACATCAAAGCAATATTAGATTAATAATGAGTTATCTTGCACATTATTTTTACAGCCATCATAAACAGATTTTAATAATCTTCATTTCAGATAATGTATAGATATAATTCATTCAGCAAAGCTGTCTGCTGAATGAAGCTTAGCCAAAGCTCTAATTCTCATTTCCAGTGTATGAATGTAATATGATTTTCTAAAGAACCATCTATTTGATTATCTTAATGAATCATTTAGCTAGCAACAGATCATGTAGGAAAAGGGAGAATGTGATATGTAAAATGACTTCTCCTTAGCCTAAGCTAAAAGTTTTTATGCATAAACTATACTCAGAGGCATCTTTTTATATTATTACAAACATATTTCCCATCTCTCCTTTTATTTTCTTTCAATCTCCAAATCATACTCCCTGCAACTCATCCCATTCTGACATAAGCTATTTTGTTAGTTCCAATATTATACTCTCACATTTTCATCATAAAGCTCTAAACAAAATACCCCCAAATCTCTTTCCCTTCTTTCATTCCCCAATTCCTATATAATTTAAACAAAGAGATTTGCTAGTTGCTTAACAAGCTTTGTGATAAATGCTTAGCAAGAGAAAGCATTTAAAATATCGCTATCAGAAACCACACTCAAATCCCAGATCAATAGTTTCACGCTTTGGCATTCCTCAGTGAGGCACTAGGATAGTTTTAAACATTAGATCTAAAAATACCAACCCAAAGCTATCATTTATCTAAGAGTTAACCATCGAGTAGAAAATCTGAATTTTTCAGACACTTAAATGTCTTCAAACCCAGCTATCTAATGCAAATAGCTATCTGGGGCTGAGAGATCTTCAGCCAAACCATATATTAGTTGACTTAGCAATATAACATCACTTGACTTAAAGAAAAGACTATAAATAGTCAATAAAAAATAGTCATATATCACTCGACCCATTTCTTTTTTAAGCTTGAATTCATATGATGTATGACTATTTTTTATTGATTACCTATATAATTTATTCTGATTTTTTTTCATTATTGTACACTTCAAAAATAAATATTCAATTGCTTCTCTACTATTTCCACATGAGCAACATCTAAAATCAAAAATCTTTTTTCTATTTCTCCCTTTGATATTCAAATCTTGTCCATAGATGAAATAATAAAATCCCTCTAGTGTTGATATAACATATTCTTGCATAATTTAATCCTATTTTTAATTTACATTCATTTTCTACAATTCTATTTCTTGTTCTCTAATCAATGTTTCTATCCTCTTTTACACTATTCATAATAATGTCCCTTTAATATATTCTTTTCTTATGCAAATACTCAAAATAAATTCAGATTATTAATTTTATATACAGTATATATGTGTTTAGGTGTATCAGTGTTATTAGATAGAGTGGAGAGAGGTGGGTGGTGTGAAAGTCTGTGCTCATATACCCTATATTACATATATATATAGCCACAGGTATATAACAAGCCTGTGTTTCAGTTATACAGTATTACAGAAATGTTTCTAAAGCCATTATTAAACTGCTATTTGGAAATTGTTATTTTTTAACATTCACTTTAGACAGTAGATAAAAATATATGTGTAATATAAGATTGTGGTTTTTAATTAAATAAATTATATAATGGAAATGTTTCATTTAATTAAAAATAAAATCCATTTCTATATGACATCATAATATAATGGTTAGTTCACTATATCATACTATTGTCATAGAGGTAGGTATTCACTTATCATACCAAAGATTTGGGGACTCAATTATGGGTAAAATTTGGAAATACTTCAAAAAGCTGACAATTTTATAAACAAACTTAGAATTTCTTCAGACAGGCAGCTATTCAATTATTGGGAGCAAATAGATTTCTAAATATTTTTAGCTGTAGGATAAAACACAATGAAAAATTCACTCAAAAAAATCATCATCTATTAATAGTTTATTGGCCTGATGAATATTTCTTCTTCACCAGTGCCTCATATCATCTTTGTCCTGCAGTAGGATGCTTTAAGGCTGTTTTGTTTTTTATCTTACCCCATCCAAAACCTTACTAAATTATTTCTGTTATTTAAGACTATTTAGGAGGAAAAGGGGGACATTTTTAGAAACAAAACTGTAAACTGTTATACCAAACTAAATTTTAAAAGTAGCCTCTACATCTTTTAAAATAAAAATATTTAAAAGATAAGTCAAACTGTAAAACTAAAGCAAGTGTTATAAAACGAAATTAGTATAAAATATAAATAAAATCAATATCACATGATTAAAATTATAAATTCTCCAAAATATTGGCCTGTGATATTTAAATTTTATTGGTTACCCCAAGTCCAAGAAACAGCTGTGAAAATATTGTTTCTCTATAAATGTAGAATTACATTTATTTTTATTTTTTTTACAAATTACATTTATGTACGTACATTTTTGAAAAGAGAACAATTTGGTGGTTTATTAGTAATATATTTCTATTTACAAAGCCTAATCACAATCAGGTTTCTAGATAGAGCTTGTTTTGACAATTTGTTCACCTTCACTGTTTCAAAGTGTGTCTGTTTAAACCACAATTTAATATATGTGAAAATAGTTGGCACAGCATTGGATCAAATTCAGAAAACAGAATTTGACATCTGATGTTTAAGGGCTCCATGCTCTGGAAATAACGTTCATGTAGTAGTTTCTTAGCAGCACATGCTTATTAGTTCAAATGCTGTCAGAGGTTCTTTGTATTTTATAGTGACAGCAATCAGTTGTGGTGGATGGTGAGCAAAGATAGCAATGAAAGGCCAAAGACAAAAATTATTTTCTAAATCAGTCCTTTTATATCATTACAAACTGCAAAACGCATTTAATTAAAACAAGCCATTAATTATTTCTGATCACTCACATTTACAAAATGCTTTAGATCTGTAACCAACATGTTTACAGATAACAACTAGCTATAATAACTCCCCAAAAATGTTTGATATTTTAAAACATGAAACAAAGCTTAAAAGAAATCCTTTTTCCAAGAATTTCAATTAATAATGAAATAAATTATTTGAGCAAAATTTTCTTAATTAATATTTAATTAAGCTTTTTTCTATAAGTTTTAAAACAACTTTATTTAGTTTCTTTATCTTTTAAAACTAAATTCAAAATTGACTATAATACAAATCTAAATTTGATAGAAAAATATAAATTTAACTTGTAAAACCTGAATTTTAATTTATAATTGCCAACTAGTTTTATTTTTAAATATAAATTATGAATCGAGATAAACAATGATCTATCTCAATATATATATATTAAACAAATGTGTAAACATGATTAAAGGGGTCCAGCACAATTAGGGGGAAATGGGCATTGTGAGATTATTTGAAACTTTATAGTTATTTTTTTAAAAAATAGAAGGGATTATTGTTTTTTTTAGATTATTTGTGACATATATATATTATGGGAGAAAAAAAAAGGACTGTAATAAATTTAATTATTTGTATGTACATATAAGTACTTCAATAATTGTATTTAATGCATGTATTTTAATAATTATATTTATTGTCATATAAATAATGTCCATTGGGGGAGTTGCTGTAGGGTAATTTGTCATGTGATTGTGTAAAAAGAAACATCTTGAAAAGGTTCCATTAAGGAATGAAAGCTGGATTGATATATTAAATAATATTTTTATTGATATTGAGTTGCCTATTTCGATTTTGTTTTAAATTGATTATTTTTAATTTTTTAAATATATTGAGATGAATTGGTCTCATGACCCACAATGTAGCAAGGATATACATATATATTTATAATTTGAAATGAATAAATATAAAATGCACATATATAATTATTTGTACATAAAGAATAAATAATATTATTAATCAATATTTTGAAAATACTGCAAATTATTTAAAATCAAATATCAAAGATTAAATAAACTGGTGCAGCCCTATAACTTATATGAGCATTTTCTTTATTAAAATAAATGTTAAGTAATATATGCCTAGACATGAAAAGATAAAAATTCAGTCATATTTTGATTTATAATGGTATATCATTTTTATAAATTTATGTTTTAATGGGTAATAATTAATAGATTAACTCTTAAAAAATAGCCAGGGCAGTAAAATAAATGTCTTTTAAAAAAGATTATTTGTGCACTATCTATTGAAAAAAGTTTTTAAGCCACAATTTTTAAAAAAGCAGAATCAGATCAGCTTTTGGAAGAAACCAGTTGTAACTAGATCCACACCAATGAAAATTATAATAAGTTACCAGTAAAGCAAATAGAAGAAAAATAAGCAATATCACTTCACAAAGTGGTTATTGACTGAAACATCATAGCGTTATGAAAAAAATTCAATATTATGAAAAAATTAAGACTAAAGCTCTAGACTTCAATAAGTATACTAACTGTGCTGTGAAGATGTAAGCTTGCCTAGAAATCTTTTGAAACTTCATAAAAGTCTGCTGGACCAGCCTAGGAAACAATTTTAGTTTCTTTAATTTTTTTCCTCATTTATAGATGCAACATCAACTGAAAATTATATAAAAGTGAAAACTACCAGAAATGAGCTTTTAATGTTGGATATTCAGAATTTAAATAATTACTAAAGCTGCAATTAGTTTTATATTTCTCAAAGAAAAGTATCCTGGAAAAAATGAAGAATCTGTTCAAAGAAGAGAAA
Organism: Epiperipatus broadwayi; assembly: GCA_028023455.1. NCBI lineage: Eukaryota > Metazoa > Onychophora > Udeonychophora > Euonychophora > Peripatidae > Epiperipatus > Epiperipatus broadwayi. The sequence continues at coordinate 3,462,798 of JAQFVV010006200.1, read as the reverse complement.
AAGACCGTCTTGTCATTATGAAAACTTAAATTGAGTGCACAGAAGTAATCAAGAGTGTGATAAAACAGTATTTTTTTTATTTCTTCTGTTTGAGCTCAAAGATTCAGACAAGTTGAAAACTAAGTATCGGAATGGGAGTCTTATTTTGTCTAATTCATTACTCAATTTTTATTAATTTTAGATTTAATTATAAGGGATTTAAATTAAGACTTCCAAGTTTCCTACAGCTATCAATCCATTTTATATAATCAATACATATGACCACATACATGCAAAAAAGATAAATAATCTTCTACATACGTATTAAATGCTGAACCACGATTCATCAATTGGTTCAGATCACTATCATCCACCCAATCAGTAAAATAACCTTCTACATACGTATTAAATGCTGAACCACGATTCATCAATTGGTTCAGATCACTATCATCCACCCAATCAGTACTCAGTTTATATTAAGATAGCAAATATTAAAACTATAATGGACAAGCTTCAATCTTCTCCACTCCCCAACTCTTCAGCCATCCATATCATTGAAAATCTGAGGGTGGAATACTCAAAGCTCTTGTTGAGGCCAATATTATTGTCATACCCATGCTGATCTTAGGGCAATATGACCCCTCACACATAGGACCTTAATATGTCCAATTTAATTATACAGAAGAGGTATGGGCAAAATACAGGCTGAAAATATAAAATTTAAATACATGCATATTGTCGATGGATTGGATAGCTGTAGGGAGCTTGGAAGTCTAAGTTTAAGTCTTATAATTTCATTAAGTTTAGTATAAATAATATACATGTATTTAAATATTAATTTTAGATTTTTAAAGTATTTTACTATCATTATTTAGTTTCAATTGTAAACATTTATTATTATTACATGTATTTAAATATTAATTTTAGATTTTTAAAGTATTTTACTATCATTATTTAGTTTCAATTGTAAACATTTATTATTATTAAGAAGTATTTTTTATTAAACTTTTTCCATTTGTATATATATATAATTAAAATGCTCATTTATGTCATATTCATTTGCTTGTTAGTATTCACTATTATTTTGTTTTATTAAAATAATTTTGTTTTATTAAAATTTAAAAATGTTTGTCTTTCTCTTCTTCTGTGCATTATTGATATTAAACCACTAAACATCATATGATCACTATTTCCTATGCTTACACAAGCTGTTAAAACAGAGACAAAACTCTACATACAGTATTGTCACTCAATGCAAGCTAAAAACTAGACTGGGGATATTGGGTAATAGACACTAGATAGGAATTTTATGCACAAACCTTCTTGCATCCATTGATTACTCAGGCTTGCAATGGGTGATACTACTACATGGAGAGTTTTGCCTCTATTATTAATAGTGTAGTACTAAATTAAACTTTATTATTTGATGTATATGATTATTGAATATCAATTTATTAGTTATAAGTATTATAATCTACATGTGAAAGAGATAGCATTATAGGACAAACAGTACATAATGGGGATAGGTGGATTCAAATCATTTCTCACCACATTACTCTTAGGTCACTATTTGGTCAATCAAACCCTATTTGATCTATAAACCTTTTTATTTCAGTTGAAAATGAAGTTTGGCAATATATATATATTTTGTTTAAATATCATATCATGTGATTTAAATATACCTTTACTGTATACCATTACAATATATTGTAACGGGCACACACGCCATTACATTATTTATTTTAAAACTTTAGACATTAAAAATAAAGTTCGCAAATAAAAAAAATTTGTTTTTTTAAAAATTGAAAATTAAAAGTCATTTAAACTTTATATATATAAAATCGCACAGATGAAAAAAATTATTAGAAGAAAACTTTATTAAAAAAAATAAAAAGTTTTAAAACTAAATATTAAGAAAAAGACTTGAAAGATTTAAAGATAAAAGAATGTACAATAAATTAATTAATGTTATTGTAAAATGGAAATGATTATTAATTAGTCCAAGTGAACTAGCCCTTGGGCATTTCAAAATATATAAGAAAAGGTAAGATAGGAGAGAAAAAACAATAGAAACTAATAGCCAATAAAAGAAATCCCTCAGGAAAAGACCAGAATGAAAAGATCATCATCATCATGACGTAATGTCCACTGGATCCAAAAGCTTATTATAAAAGGAAAGAGATGTGAATTAGAGGAGATATGTGTTAAGTCGGAGAGAGTTGGAGAAGGGATTGAAAGATGCACCTTCAATTGTTCTAAAAAAAAAATGAAACATTGTTTTCCCATATTGCGGACTATAGGACATCTGGGCCCGGCAATTAAATACCAGTTACAATAAAGGACCAATGGCTAACTGGATACCAATCTCTTTAGGACGGCGTGGGAATTAACGCTGGCTCCAAATGGCAAGCAACTGTTAAGCATGGATTTTTAAAACAGTAAGAACTCTAACTAATGAACATTAATTCTAAGAAAGAAACTTTTCCAGTATGTTAAAACTGTAAGAACATTAGTTAATTAATGAACACTAAGTATAAACTTTCCCAGTATTTAAATTATTGCAATAGAAATTCCTATCTGACCAAACTTAATCAGTTAATAATAATTGTTTTATTGAATGTATTATTTTTTGTAAATCATTTCCATTAATTTATTTTTCTGTTCTTTTAAGTTTTTATTATGATTTTTTTTTTCTTTTAAAATAAATTATATAAATGTTGGGCGTGAATGGTTGCTTAGATTCGTAAAGTTATGTTAGTTTAAGGGAGGGTAAATCTTAGGTTATTTGTTTCATAGTTAAATTGGGTCAATGGATTGGATATATTGGTGTAATTAGTAAATGTAGTATGAGGTCTGCTACGTGCAGGATCACATATTATGCCGCACACCCCCTTTTTGCCTATGGAATGGGCTAGTAAGAAGAAAAATGCAGTCCCTTCCTATGGAGTTTTTTTAATTGCTCTTCTCATCAGACAGATGTAGTATTCCTGTCTAGATGAGAGTCAATGTCTTCTATAACCATGCTGTTCAGATGTACATTACTGACAGTATGGTATTTGTGCTGTCATATTCTTGCTGCATAGAATACATCGATGTATCAGATGGATTGACGTTAATTTAACTGCGGACTTTTGGCCTACGGTTAAATAAGGGATAGAATATTTTCCTTTCAAATGCAATCTATGTAGTCTATTCATACTCGACACTTTAATAAAATATTAAATTCATCTATGTGAACTTAGAAAATAAAAGTTTAAATGCAAATTAAATTCTAAAAATCAAAGTTAAAATGTAAGTTAAATTTTAAAGTAAAAGTGATTCTAAAATGATTCAAAATTTATATGTGCGTAAATAAATGTTTGTGTGTTAATTACTGGCAGTGGCTGCTTTTATTTATTTTTTTAAGTGAAATATTATTAGATAAGAATTTATATCTTATAAATCTCTGTGTCTCACTGAGATAGTGGCATTGGGCTAATGGTCGGAATAAAATATGTGTAAAAGTTGGATCTTTAACAGTGCGTATCTGCCTACTCTATAAATTTTCTAGGTTCAAGTAGCCTAGTGGTGTTCTGTAGTGTAGATACGGTAAGACTCAGATTGATCTCCAGAAACCCTGATCGTTATAATATACATATATAGTGTAACCAAATATTTCTTACTTCTCATATAAAATTTCTTCTTTAACTGGAAATGAATAAATAGCAATTAAATTTAAAATCATTTAATTAGGCTAATGATCCTATTTTAACCTTTCATATTACACGAGTACAATTTAATACAATCTCAGGTTTAAAAGATTAAGTAAGGCAACTATTACTATGGATATTTATATGAGAGTATCAAAAGAAAAGGAACAGTGTTTCTTTAAAGCAGTGAATCTTTAAAATAACACAACAAAATAATGTGACCATATTTATTTATTCAAATGATAGGTGATGAGCATTTAAAAATAAAGCCAAAGACTAGGTAATTAATAAAATATATTTATTAACAAAAAACAAAAAAATTATATTATTATTAATTAACTCACAATAAATTAATTAATCACAATAAATTCTCAACAATAATTTTTAATATTCTCATGATGTTTTAATTAGGAAAATACTTTATTAACGACTAAATGTGTATTATATCTTAATGTGATGTAAAAAGAAAACACATTAAGCTGAAATATAAACAGTCAACAGAAAAAAAAAGTTTATTAGATCTCTTGTTAAATAATATTTGTTTCCTATAGGCATCCAGACAATAAACTAATATACACTATTAACAAATAGTTTTATTTCACCTAATTTTAATAGATACTAATGGCAGTACATAAGACTTATTAAGTTCATATTATAAATATAACTATAATACAATGTTATCAGGATTTTAACTTTACTGAACAAATAATATTTATTAAAGTATCAGTGTCATAAGTATCATTAATTATACTATATAAATACAATTTCCACAAACTTCAAACACTTTTTAGCAAACTCTTTATTTGTACGTACACCTACGTTTCGACTGACCTGCAGTCTTCTTCAGAGCAATTCTACTTTTTTGATGCAGTTTTCTTCAGAGCAATTCTACTTTTTTGATCAAAAAAGTAGAATTGCTCTGAAGAAGACTGCAGATCAGTCGAAATATAGATGTCTGTGTATGTACAAATAAAGAGTTTTGCTAAAAAGTGTTTGAAGTTTGTGGAAATTGTATTTATATGACATTATGGCAAACATAAAGAAAAAGTGTGATTTTGGAAATTATACTATATATTCTCTGGGAAAATCATTGATGTATCTAAGTGAATAAAATAATATTTATAAAATATTTCAACTATATTTATCACTTTCATTTTATATCTTTAATTATGGAAATATATGACTAACTTAAGAGACTAATATTAAATATATCTTAACTATAAATAATTATTACTTTTTTTAACTATTCAACAACTGATCTCCATGATACAAAATAATAATACACATACACTTATACTAATTTGTAATTATAAAATTTAAATACATTACCTGTATAATCTTTTGTTATATCTTTCTTCAAGTGAGAATTTTATTAAACACATAACACTAAATATGATAATAACTGAGTTAATTCAATAAATATAATATATCCTTGTAATTCAAATGATATTAAGTTTTTTAACAGTTCAAAAATATTTATATTGATGCAATCTAAAATCTTTGAAACAATTAAATCCTTAGACATTTTTATATTATAAAATCCCAATAAATGGATGACTACAATTTATTCTTTATAGTAGAATTAATAATGATGTTTAAGCTTTTTAAATGAAATTCAACGTTTTAAATATTCCATATAACTACAATAAGTTTTTATTTCTTTGGTGTGGTATATAATTCTTACACATTTTTATAATGCAAAATTCCAACAATGGATGGATGAATAAACTTATTTTTTATAGTAGAATTAATAATGATGTTTGAGCTTAAATGAAATTCAGTAATAACAATAAGTTTCAAATATTCCATATAAGTTCAGAAAATTTTTATTTTCTCAGTGTGAGAAATAATAAATAAGTTTGTTGATTTCTCAATTAGTATTTCTTTCAAAAATATTTTTACAAACATAAAAATCCATTATTTAAAATTCATTTTAATAATCTAGCCAATACATAGGCATTTGTCTAGAAAACTTTAAGTTAACTATAGTGAATATAATCTCAGGCAAATTTTAGATAATAAGCAAGATGATATGATGGTTTACATAAAAAATAGCATTCCAAAATGAACTGAAGATTTCATATTTGAATTAAAAATTTCTTTCTTTTAGTGCATTACCAAATGATGAACTTTGTTAAATATTTTAATTATCTGTTTAGAACAACTTCAATGTACATTTGCTATATAGAGGCAAATGTTTGCTTAGTTCTCTATATTTATCCTCTTTATAGTTCTCCTGCAGACAGCAAAAGAACAAATCTTAAGCAGTCTAGTTATAGGTTTGTGTTATATGATTAATTAGATCATCTTGATTAAAAATGTTTACTCTTACTTTTTTTACAGGAAAATCTCATCATTCAATAGGTAGCAGGAAATTTATTAAAACTTTAAGAAATTAAAGCACCAATTTTCAATGAAAGTATTTTTAAAATTACAAAATATTTTTAAATATTTAAATACAATATTAATTGTTACTGAAATTAAAATACACATTCTCACACCACAAACAAAATATGCATATTGTAAATATTTAAATAAATATTATTTTATTTTTATTTATAGTTTCATAATAATATTATTAACATCAATAGTAATAAATTTACGTAAATATTTTGTGACTATATTCTTTTGAATTTATACAGATCTAAAAAATATAAACACTTCTGCATACACAAGTAGATATTTGAATATTATGTTAAAACTTTTTACTACTATTAAGTGTAATTTTAATCGTATATGTGCAATAATAAAATTATTATTATACTAATATTATTTTGAATAATTTATGTCTATATTACCGCGCTAAAAAAAAAAAATTTGACACACACCGAAACGCTATATATAAAATATGTATAGAAGGACATCTTGATTTCATTTTAAAATATTACTTTATAAGGTAATATTATTAATATAATTTTACTATTATTTTCAGCAATGATAATATTAATAACAAATAATAATTGCAATATTGATATGCTAATAATTTTTTTTAAAATTATGATTATTGTTGCCACTTTGTATATTAAATTTTCATTATATTATATATATACTATACCTGACAGCCTAAACAAATATCTATCAATAGAGGGCTAGGCCTTTCTAACCTAAATTTATATATATTACAAATAGTTAGTAATGTGATGAAAAATAGTAATAAAAATAGAAAGGATAATAAAAGATATGGATGGAGAATGAATTATAAGAATAAGATAGAAGAATATAAAATAAAAGTAGAAGAAATCATGGAAGTTTGTTGGCATGAATATAAAGACTGAGGTGGTCAAGAGGGAAAAGCAAATATGGTTTTAGGTGAGAATATTCAGAAGAATAAAAGTAATAGAAAAGTGAGTTTAGTAAAAGTGTAAAAGAGAGGAAAGAAGCATGCAGAGAATGTGTGCTATTAAGAACAAAGAAAGTGAAAAAGATATTAATGTTAAATGGGAAAAGTATTTTTTTAAAAAAAGTTGGCTAAAATAGATGATTATAGACAGAGAAAATAAAATTAAATAGTAAATTGCTGGAGAATATTAATAAAAGTGGAAGAGATGGGAGTAAAAAATTTTGGAAATATATTAAAAGGATTGTAATGGAGAAATAGTATTACTAAATGATAAGGAAAAAGAGTGTAACTTTAGAGAAGAGTTAGACAATCTTAAATAAGCATGTAATGGATATAGAAAAGATGTTAGATGTGAAGAATAGAGTAATAACAAACATAAAAGCACATAATAATGGAAATATTAGTTTTACAGAAAATGAATTGAATGAGGCAGGGAAGAATTGAAAAGTGAAAATGCAAGAAATTTAGATGGATGGACAGCAGAGATGGTGATGAATTTGGCAAATAGGGCAAAATTAAATCTATTATTATAGTTTAATAAGATGACACAGAGGACAGAATTTTCAGATAGTTTGGATAATACAAGAGTAAGACTATTATTTAAAGAAAAAGATAAGGTCAATAGAAAGTTAAAGAATTATAGACTGACAGTGGTAATGTCTGTGTTATTAAAGTTTTTGCTTATATGGTGGAGTGAATGGTGGCAAAATGGATGGAAGAAAATAAAATAGTGGAAGAAATGCAAGGAGGTTTTAGAACATATCAGTGTATAGGAGATAGTTCATTTGTAGTCAAACAACTTATAGATATGAGTAGGAATACAGGTAGACAGTTATAATGTCTTTTATAGATATAAAGAAAGCATATGATAAAGTAAATAGATTATGGGTAAGTTTAGCAAATTTGAAGAATTGGAGCTTTAGTGGATCTTATTAAAAGATTATATGAAAATAATTATTATGCATATCAATTAAGAAATATAGAATCAGTCAGGGTTAAAAATGAGGTGGGACTAAGGCAAGGATGCCTGTCACCTATTTTGTTTTTGTTCTATTTGAGAGAAATGGAGAGAGCAAGAGAAAGACTAGGAAGATGGTACTATCAATAGATGGCAAGCAAGTGTATACGATACCAGGTCTTTTATTTGCAGAGGTAAGATATGGAAGTCATGCACAAGGGTGGGTAAAGAGATGGGGATTAAATTTAGTGAAAAAAAATCAAAAGCAATGATGACAAATGCTGGGGAAAGAAATGAGAAAGAATTTATATTGAGGGATATAAGTTAAATGTGGTGACTAGGTATAACTATTTGGGAATCATCTTAAGTAATTAGAGAAATTGCTTGGATGAATGGGAGAAAAAATTGATAAATGAAGCAAAGAAAAGGAAGGGGCTGAGAAAGTGTTTTCATATAATAAATATGATGTAGCAAGAATTGTATGGAAGTGGCAGTAGCAGAGTTAACTTTGATAATGATGCATTGTGTTAGTAAAGCGGTGTCAGATTACTTAGAAAAAGTACAAAGAGAAGTAGAAAGACATGGAATAAATGCATATATGCGAATGGCAAAGGAGGCACTTCAAGAAGGAGGGATGGTCAAGCTTTTATATGAGAGATGCAAAAAGCAAAATGAAAATATATGACAGATTGCAATTTATGGATAGTAAGAGAATTTAATTGGGTTATGAGTAAAGGGCAGGCAACAAGATGGATGAGAATAGTAGTACAGTATGCAGAATATTTGAATAAAGACTTTATATCCATATACTTGTACTAAAGATGGGATGATTGTGTTAGGAAAATTGTTGAATGTTATAGTGTCAAATAATGGGATAGAAGATTAGATGTATTAATAAAAAATAGGGAGTTGAAGAGATGGAAACTAGTATAGAGAATAAAAAGAATTTAAAGATATATAGAAGTAAACAGATATTGGGTGTGAGTTAATTTACAAAAATAGCAAGGAAAGTAGTTTACTGTTTAAGGCTCGAAGAGGATAGTTTTCAACAAAGGAATATACACATAAATGGAGGAATGTGAATGATTTAGTCTGCAAGTTATGTAAGGAAGATATGCAAAATATTAGGCATCTGTTAATTAAATGTAAATGCTTACAAGCAGATGGATACATATAATGAAATTGTGGGAGAATAAATATAAACAAAGAGATTATACACAAAGTGAGTTCTTGGTTTTTATGCTGGGTTTCGAAAAAAATAGGGGAATCTAGACATAAAGGCTATAGAGTGGACAAAGTTGATGTTGTGAAAATGAGGTGGAGCATGATAGAGAAAAATATGGGAAAAACTTTGGGTGGGTAATGAAAAGAGGAGATAAGGTGGCTAACAGGTTTCTCTGGACATAATGGCTGAGAAATTCCTGATTTCAATTAAGGAGAAGTTATAGCACATTGCAGAATATTGAATATTCATTACAAGTGCCTACATAGGTGTTCATCCATGATATAAATTAATTATTGCTGCTAGATCAGGGAGAGTGGAGATTCTTGATAAAATAAACAATTGGTAGGGCAAACAACAGTAAACAAATGTCAGACAAATCAAATCTAACACTTAACAACACTGTTTATTAATAAAATAACAAAAGTAAAACACAAAAATAATAAATAGCTCACATTAATGGATGGGTTTGAACTTAGTTAGCTCAACCATATAAAAAATTAGTATAAACTCTTTTAAATAATCAGTTATTGTCTCTGTCAGTTGATAGTTTCAATTCTCCCCTTTGAATTCATTTTATTCATTAAATAATCAAGTGTGAATATAATAGAATTCTATATATACTTGGCAATTACGGATGTGTGAATATATATATATCTCTAAAAGATTACTTATTAATTAAGCATTGGAAGACTTTATTGTCCTACAATCTCACATATGCTGAATTTTTATAACACAGCTCATAAGTGGTGCAAGACCCAAGCCATGAGAGAAACTGATAACAAACAATGAGAAGGAACTACAGGTAACCTGTGCTGTAACAGCAAAAAGCATATATAAACAGGGCATGGGGAAAGCTTTATTACAGTTGACTCAATGCAAAAGAATAATGACCACTATTCATGCAGTAAATAAACATGGGTTATGGAAAAATATATAAATGAACACAGGTAAAAACTTTGCTGAACCCAATACTAAGTAAAAATAACTAAAAAGTCAAATAATAAACAAACCTCCCCATAGTATCAAAAAATGATCATTTTTATGCACAGCCACAAGCCAATAATCTGTTTCTTTCAGACAAGTATGATATAAACACACAGAAAATCTATTATTTTAATGGTTTAATATATATATAGTAAATATCGATAAGTCTATCTATATTTTAAAAATTATCATTTGTTATAAAAAAAAAAAATCTCTTTGAGTTGATGTTTATACATGAAGCATTATTATTGTTTATGGTTATTAAGTATAGTTATTGTTTGAAGTTATTATTTTATTTATATGTTGATGGTACATCGTTATGAATATTTAATTATTATAAATAAATGAAGACATATAAATTGTTGATTATATAAAAAAATTATTTTATTTGCAGTGATTATTAAAAAAATGCAATATTATTATTTATGTATATTTTTAAAGCTGTCAAATAAATTTTCAATTTAATATTTTTTATATATATGCTTGATATTTTTTTTTTTTTTAATGTTAATTGTTTAAAATAAAACATGTGTAACAATGGTTTTCAAAACAGCATTTGCTAGCACGTGGAACAACAGCAACAACAAAAAAGAAGCCATTATTATTAGGATAGTGATTAAACAAACAAAAGGATATAAATTTGTTGTACTTTGTTTCTTTGAAATTGCCATTCTTGAGAATAGTGGAATAAGATAAATTTCTGTAATCAATACATAAACATGACTGGCTAATATATATATCGCAGCCAAGAGGCTGCACCATTTTCTTTCATTTATTCCAAGGCAGTTTAAAAAGAAAAACTAAGAAAATTTCAACACATGAATTTCATCGCGTTTGAAGCCGAAATTTGACATAGCTATCTGGAATCTATAATGGTCAATCTAATAATAATCTGGAGGTAACTAGAATTAATATATTGGATTCAACATTTCAATTTATTTATTTATTTTTCAAGGAAAGAAATTTTAGAAGGATAAAAATATACATACATCCATGAATTGACAATTTTCTCTAACGTGATAGTTTCTTCACTTTAACTAGAATGCATTCTAATATTAAACGGATAAAGAAATAAAACAATGGAATAAGTTGACTTTTGAAGGAAAACTAAACAAGTGAACTTTGAAAGGTAGTCAATAATTTTATATATATAAATGATATATAAATATATTTTTGAGATCGATATTTTTGTTTACTTTTATTTTTCATTATAAAAATATAACGTTTTATAAATATTCAATTCAAGCGTCTTGTTTTCTAACAGCAATAAATGTTTAACAGGTGTCAAAATTAACACTTAAGTAATTTAAAATCTTAAAGTATGGCTTATAAGTTTGGGTTGCATATGAGTTGTTATGTATATTTTAATAAGTAAATTTATATTCACGAATTTTTATTATAAAAATTGTTTTATTATTAATTTATTTCCTTTTTTTTTTTTAACTTTATATAATGATTCTTATGCATACCAAAACAATAATTTATATATATTTGCTGTATATAATTTTTTTTATTTTATTATTATTTTAAATATCTGAAAAATATAAATATGGATTTGTATTTATATTAATACCTACTTGTTAAGCACAGATATGTCTTTATCTATTTAATATATATACTTATTGCAAGTTTATATGTATATTTACTATTTGGGTTTGTATTTAAAACATTGATATTACCTAAAATTAAACCCTAATATAAAAATAAAGAATGTACTATTTGTTTTATAAGTAATGCCTTTGTAATTTATTTGAAAGAGTATTAATATTTTATTCTTATTTTTCTTTTAATGCCAGAGTCATTATGAAATTAATTGAATTCACAATTTAATAGAGGATAACTTCATATTTCACTTATTGTTTAGTCTTTAGGCCACTTACACATATTATTATTCATTGATATGTTTAGATATACATAAATTTACATAATAGATGTGTATATTGGATTTAATAGAATTCCCTTTGTTTCTGATATATATTTGATTAGTTAGTCATATCAACCTTGAAAATAAATTATAATGATAGATCTCATTGCTCTGTATGATTTTAGATTTATTTCATGTATAGCTAGTTGGAAGGGCATATAAACAATTTATTTAAATATAACTGGGATAATTTTGTCTTTCTTCATTTAAATCATACAATCTATTATATTAGGCTTTCTCAACAATTGGATTCATTTAGATTATATATATTCCATTACGTTTATCATCCAATGTTTGAAGCATTATTTTCTTCTCATATATTGATGTTCCATTACATTTGAGGTATATGTTTATATGATATATTGTCCATTACATTTGGCACCACAAACTGTTGGTCCCAGTTAACTGATGATTGGTATAATGGAGTAAAAGTATATTCCATTACATTTGGACGCCACAACGTGGTCAGCATATGTTCATTTAATTATTCATTACATTTGGTGTATCAAAGTTAGGGGCTTGGTTAACTAATGATTATTGTTGCAAAAGTTCACATATTTATTTTCATTTGAGATCATATAAAGATACATTCCATTATATTTGGCTTTCCCAATGTTTGGGGCCTTCTTTCTTCAATTTAAATGGAATGCAGCAAGTATGTTCCATTACATTTGGCGCCCAACATGGGGCACGAAATAAGCTAATTAGGACTTGAAATACCCCACATACCTGAGAGATGTGTAGTATATATATATTGATATGAGATGTATAGTTTAAAGAAAGAGAAGCATTTTTGTGTGTTTAATTTTTTTTATATAAATGGAAATATTTTGGCCTTATGTTTAAATGGTGATTGTTACTGTTATTGTATTTTTTTTAATGATGAAAGATATAGTCATGAAGCAGTTTAATTTCAATTTAAAAATTATATTGATGGTGTTAAATTATAGCGTAATAATTTTGTCCATATTTAGAAAGTTTATGTTGTAGAAAATCTATAATTTTGAGGGTTAGATTGGATATTTGATTGTTGGAGTTTGGTTGGTTCTGTTGCAAGTATTGATGTTGGATGGGGAATTTTTGTCATTGTCTTGAGGATGTGATGCATTCATGTCACTTGTGATTGATTGATCTCATTTACTGCTCCAACCCAAATTTTGATGTTTATTATTATTTATCATGAAGCAGTTAACAGTAGTCCTGCCATGATTTTACCTCTAAAACTCCAGAGAGAGTAAGGTATAATTATTTTTGATATATGTATAATATTTGCCTCTAAGACTCCCAAAGATGAGCAAGGAAATATTTTATAAATAATAGCCCCTAAGACTTGGATGTAAGCAGGGCAGTGTAATAGTGTTTTCAGAAAATTATTATGGGTTGTAGTAGCTTGGATAGAATGAAATGTGATAATCATCTAAGTGTTCATGAAACATTGTATGCTTTAGGAGTAGTGATTGAATTCTTTTATCTATATCAAAGTTGTGAAGTGCTAATCAATCTTTTGGCTGTCAGTATCTGTCGGATCTTTGGAGGAATAGATAAGTATATAACCTAAATATATAGCACCAAACTTAAGGGCTTGGTTAATTGATTATTGTTGGTAACAAATAATCTACTACATTATTTATAGGGTTTGAAAACAAGCATATCAATGTTATATTTTCCACTATAAGTGACCTCTAAACATGAAGTTCAGTTAGTGAATGTTTGTTGATAATAAATTGAATTAGTACAATTTTAGTAAAATATTTCGGGCACAAAAGTTAATAATTAGTGAAGTTGATTTTTTTTATGTATATAAAGAATGGTATTAAGTTTCAAAGTCCAGAAAATTTATAGGCATCAATTTAAGCATTTTATATTTAACTACCATTATTTTGAATGAGAAAGTTGTCTCACTATATTATCAAATTAGTTATTTTTAAGGCATGTGAACATTTAGTTGTATTTTAAATATTTCAAGGTTATATTGAATTTGATATGAAGTTTCCACATTTCAATATGGTATAAGTATAGAATATTTATTATCATTAAATATAAATAAATGTTATTTAGTGATATCAGTTGTTACTCTCTACATATATATAAATTTTAGAGAAATTTGTTGATGTTATAGTGATAGATCAGATTTTTTTTAAGCCAAGAAGTTCATGAGTTCAAACAACTGAAATTTAGATTGTCAGATAGCTACTATGAATAATAAAATTAAAAGGCTTGTACTTTGCTTAGTTGAGTAATTGCTTGTTGGGATAATGATTGGAGATGGTGAGCCCTTGATCTGTGGTAATTACTATATCATCATCATCATCATCAACCATTATCAATCCACTGCAGGATGAAGGTCTCTCCAAGTTTAATCCATCTTCTCCGATCTTTAGCTTCTCTTCTCCACAACACCCCTGCACATTTTATTATTTCATCCATCCATCTCACATGTGGTCTCTTTCTAGGTCTTTTACAATCTCTTGGAATCCAGTTTAAAATTTCAATTGTCCATCTATTATCATCTCTTCTAGCAATATGTCCAGCCCAACTCCATTTCAATGTTTTAATTTTTTCAATAAGGTCAGTAACACCTGTTTGTTGTCTTACCCATACATTGCGTTTTCGATCTTTTCTTGTTACTCCCAACATACATCTCTCCATACTCCTTTGAGTGGTCTGAAGTCTCTGTATTGCTCTTCTATTAAGTGTCCAAGTCTCAGATCCATAAGTAAGAACTGGTAAAACACATTTGTTAAAAACCATCCTTTTCAAACACATAGGCATATTTCCTTTTAGTATCAAGTTATTTCTACCAAAAGCACTCCAACCAAGTTTAATTCTATGATTAATTTCCTCCATTATGTTTCCATCTGTATTAATAATCTGACCAAGGTATTTGTAACTGTTAACTTCTTCTAATTCTTCATAATCAATCTTTATTTTCATATTTTGAGCAAATCGATTAAACATTACTTTAGTCTTTTTAACATTTATCTTTAGTCCTACTTTCATCTGATAACTCCTGCAACATTTCCTGCAGCTCTGAGGCATTATTTGCAAAAACAACTACATCATCTGCGAAATCTAAATGACTTAAATACTCTCCATTTACTTTCACGCCTTTAGTTTCCCATTTTAATCCACAAAATACTTCTTGCAGCACTGCTGTAAAGAGTTTTGGAGATATGGAGTCACCTTGTCTTACACCTTTCTCAATGTTGATTTTTCCAGTATCATTATGTAATCTAATTGTTGCTGTTGCATTTTTATAAATATTCTTTAAAATATGACAATATCCTGGATCTATACCTTGATGATCCAATGCTTTAATCACTGAAGAAATGTGTATAGAATCGAATGCCTTTTCATAATCTACAAATCCAAAACTTAATGACAACTCATATTCGTTTGTCCTTTCTATGACTTCTCTCAATACCTGGATATGATCTATTGTACTAAAACCACTTTTAAATCCAGCTTGTTCTCTTGGTTGGTGGAAATCCAAAGTTCTCTGTAGATGAGTTGTAATTATCTTGGTAAAAATTTTATATAAAACTGATAAAAGGCTGATAGGTCTGTAATTTCTAATATCTTCTTTATCACCTTTTTTAAATATTAATATTATTACTGCATTCTTCCAATCTTCCGGTACATCTTTATCATTTAGACATTTGGTATATAACTTTGCTAAAATTATTTCTATTTCTTCACCTGCTTCTTTTAATATATCAATTATAATTCCATCATTTCCTGGAGCCTTTCCTTTCTTCATACACTTAATTGCATGTCTCACTTCTTCATTTAAAATTCTGGGCAATTCGGAAGATGTAATAGATATGAGGTACTTGTTCTTTATTACTATATAATTCTTGATAAAAATCTTCTACCAATTTCATGATGTCACCTCTCTTTTTAGTAATAATTCCATCTTTTTTTCTTATTGCAGATATAAATTTCCTACCAATACCAAAATGTTGTTTAACATTTTTGAGACTTTTATTTTCTTCTACAGCTTTCCTTGCTATTTCACAGTTATACTTTCTTATATCATTTTCAACTCTTTTCCGTACCATTTTACAAAATTCGAGATATTCAATTCTTTTTAATACATCATTTTTGTATATCTTCATATTCCTTCTTTTCTTCATAAATTCTTTAGTCTCAGTAGAAATTTTATTAGTCAATTGCTGCTTTTTTCTATCAGCTATGTTTGTTGCAGTTTTTAAAAGGGTATCAGTTATTTTCATATTAATTTCATTCAAATCTGAATCATGTTCAAAATCTCCTAACACTTGAAACCTATTTGTAAGTTCTAATTTAAATTCATTAGAATGTTTCTGAAGATTAGGAATATCAACTGTAAATATTGTTTTTCTTAATAATTTTTGTCTCTCTAGTTTTACATTAACACGTAATTTACACCTTACTAATCGATGATCACTTCTTGTGTTAAATTTATTAAGAACATTACAATCTTGAAATATGTATTTTCTGTTAGTCAAAATATAATCCAGTTCTGCTGTACCTTCATTTGGATGCTTCCATGTCCATTTCCTTTTAACATTTTTCTCAAAAAATGAATTCATAATATAGTTTTTCTTTTTCTGCAAACTCCACAAGTCTATGTCCTCTCTCATTTCTATTACCATAACCAAAATTACCTACAGCAATTTCATCTTTCATTTGTCTACCAATTCTAGCATTAAAGTCTCCCATAACAATTTTAAAATGTTGTTTACTCTGATCAAAAGCCTTTTGTACATCCATATAAAAATCTTCTACTACTTCATCACTATGAGAACTTGTTGGGGCATAAACCTGAATTATCTGCATTTGGTATCTGCTATTAAGTTGTATAACTAATCTTGCCACTCTGTCCGATACACCATCAATCTCCACAATATTGTTCTTCCACTTTTTATTTATAATGAATCCTACTCCACTTGTATTTCCAATATGTGTGCCTTTATAATAGAGTATATGTCCACTTTTTAAATCAATTGTTTCTTCTCCTTTTCTTCTAACTTCACAAAGTCCAATAATGTCCCATTTAATATAAGACAGTTCTTCTTCTAATTCTTGCAATCTTCCTTCACTTGAAAGTGATCTGCAGTTGTAAGTACCTAAATAAAGTCGTCATCAAATGGCAGCCTGGGTCCGCAATCAGGGAATTCTTAGCACCCTCCACCTTCGGCCACCAACCGCTGCCTTGGTTGATGACTTTACAGCCTCCTGGGAATAAGGGCCATGCTTTATTTTTGTCTGTCATAATTGTATATATGTATTGGAAAAATATTTATCATTAACACAAACATTCATTCTGCCTTATCAGGCACTGAGAAGAAAGACCACGGTGTTTCTTGATCTTAAACTCAGAGGTAAAAAGCCAATAAACTCACGACGCTGGCTAATGTGGGTTGGTGAGCAGCCCATCCATGTTCGTATACTATATGAATAATCACATAGTAATAACAGCTGCAACGACAAGAACGTATGGAGTGGACATTAGGAATTTGCCCTGCTCGGTTCCTTTAAGGCCTCCAAGAGGAATCAAAGGGTCTCCTTTCAGTTAATAGCAAACTCCTTTCTGCAGCCAATTACTATATAGAAATATATATATATATATTTTAGATTTTTTTATGAGTATATAATATTGTAGTTCTAATAATAATGGACAACAGTAGTGAAATGCCAGTTAGTGGTGATTTTGATTTAAAAGATTTTATGGAAAAATTTAGAGCTGAGATAAAAACAAATTATGAGAGACTAGAGTCTAGATTAAATACCAAATATGATGAACTAGAATCTAGATTAAAAACAAATTCTGATGAACTTTCCCAGAAACTAGAGACTAGTTTAAAAGCTAACTCTGATGAACTAAAAGAGGAACTTAGAACTGAGATGAAAGTCAATTCTAATAAACTTTCTAGGGAATTAAAAATGAATTAAAATCTCTGGTAGATAATAGTGTTGGGAGAGTAGAAATAAAATTTGATGAAAAAATGGAAGAATATAAAGAACCCATAGACATGACTAGTGAAAATATTAATGAAAATGAAGAGTGTGTTAAAATAGTTGATAAATCCTTAGAAATAAAATTAAATTCACAAAAGCAATCAGAAGAAGTAGAATTAAGTTGTGAAAGATTAAAGGACACTGTTGAGAATTTAGAAATTGGACAGTTAGGTTTTCAATGGTTAGACAATAGTACTCTAGAGTTAAGAGAAATAAAAATGCATGATAATAAAATGAATGAAGGTGTTCAAACTTTAGAAGTTGAATTAAGTTCACCAGAAAAGATTAAAATTAACTCTCAAAAATTACTAGAAAGAACAGAATGTGTTTATCAAAGTCAATATAAAGAACAGTATCATGGTAATTTTGTGTGGTACAAAGAAAGCATATTTTTAGATATATTAGAGAATAAGTATTTGAATGAGAATTTGTACCATTGTTGCAATAGAAATGACTTATTTTATAAGTATCCCAGCAGGACAAAGTTGGTAAGATATATCTTATTGAAATTTGAGAGGAATAAGAAGGTAAAGAAACCTAAAGAGAATTTTCTTTATGAAAATTGTAATAGAAGGATGAAAGTAGGTAAAGCCAAAGTTAGACTTAAAGTTATAGATGGAATGATAAATAATATTGATTTTCTTAGAGAGAATATTGACAAGGAAAGAGATGTAGGGAAAGCAAAGGTAAAATTTAAAAGATTGAGTAAAAAGATAGTTGATATGAATCTTGGTAGAAGAATGATTGATAAGGAAAAAGAAATTGGCAAAGCCAAAATTAAATTTAAAATAATATGTGGTGATGTGCTTAATGGAGATTTTCCGCAAAAAAATATAAATGAAACAAGAAATTTAAGTAAATCTAAAGTTAAACTGAAAAGAATTAATATAGAATAGGATAATATTAATGGTGTAAAACAAAATGATTTTCAAGAGTTCTTTAATGTTGAAGTTGTATCATATCCATCTGATTTGCGATTTTTAAAGGATTATTTGGAAAATTTGAATGAATACCATTCAAAATTGCCCAGAGAATTGTTTTTAATTGAACATAGAACAAGTGAAATAAATCAAAGACTTGCTCAAGCCGATGATATTTATCATGATATTCAAATGAAAGATAATAGATTGTCTGATAAAGTAGCAACTGTTATTGATAAAATTAAGAATTATGTTAGTGCTTATGATCAAGTTACTATTTATGTAAAGGATATAGATGCAGAATCTAAGGAGTTCATAGCAAAATCTTTAGATGCTGATCCCAAAATTATTCTAAAGCGATTGAATTATACCAAAACGTTATATAAAAATCTTGTAAATCAAAGCAAACTTCTTCACAGAGTTCAACATACTGGAAATTCTTTTCAAGAAGAATTTAAAAGGCACTTTTGATTATTTTTTTTTTTAAAGAAAACTTGGACAAATATCTAGATGATCTGAAAGATAGATATAAATAAATGAATATGGTTATTAATAAGAAAAATAATATTCTTTAAACCATGTTAGTCCTTAGAAAGATTACAAATTTGAGAAGTTTTTCGATATCTCATAATTAATTAGTTATTTGCAAAGACATTTTTTTTTTCGGTGGATTAGGGGGTATTGTAAATATCGATAAGTCTATATTTTAAAAATTGTCATTTGTTATAAAAAAAAAAAATCTCTTTGAGTTGATGTTTATATATGAAGTATTATTATTGTTTATGGTTATTAGGTATAGTTATTGTTTGAATTTATTATTTTATTTATATGTTGATGGTACATCGTTATGAATATTTAATTATTATAAATAAATGAAGACATATAAATTGTTGATTATATAAAAAAATTATTTTATTTGCAGTGATTATTAAAAAAAATGCAATATTATTATTTATGTATATTTTTACAGCTATCAAATAAATTTTCAATTTAATATTTTTTATATATATGCTTGATATTTTATTTTTTTTTAATGTTAATTGTTTAAAATAAAACATGTGTAACAATGGTTTTCAAAACAGCATTTGCTAGCATGAGGAACAACAGCAACAACAAAAAAGAAGCCATTATTATTAGGATAGTGATTAAACAAACAAAAGGATAAAAATTTGTTGTACTTTGTTTCTTTGAAATTGCCATTCTTAAGAATAGTGGAATAAGATAAATTTCTGTAATCAATACATAAACATGACTGGCTAATATATATATATCGCAGCCAAGAGGCTGCACCATTTTCTTTCATTTATTCCAAGGCAGTTTAAAAAGAAAAACTAAGAAAATTTCAACACATGAATTTCATCGCGTTTGAAGCCGAAATTTGATATAGCTATCTGGAATCTACAATGGTCAATCTAATAATAATCTGGAGGTAACTAGAATTAATATATTGGATTCAACATTTCAATTTATTTATTTATTTTTCAAGGAAAGAAATTTTAGAAGGATAAAAATATACATACATCCAAGAATTGACAATTTTCTCTAACGTGATAGTTTCTTCACTTTAACTAGAATGCATTCTAATATTAAACGGATAAAGAAATAAAACAATGGAATAAGTTGACTTTTGAAGGAAAACTAAACAAGTGAACTTTGAAAGGTAGTCAATAATTTTATATGTATAAATGATATATAAATATATTTTTGAGATCGATATTTTTGTTTACTTTTATTTTTCATTATAAAAATATAACGTTTTATAAATATTCAATTCAAGCGTCTTGTTTTCTAACAGCAATAAATGTTTAACAGATGTCAAAATTAACACTTAAGTAATTTAAAATCTTAAAGTATGGCTTATAAGTTTGGGTTGCATATGAGTTGTTATGTATATTTTAATAAGTAAATTTATATTCGCGAATTTTTATTATAAAAATTGTTTTATTATTAATTTATTTCCATTTTTTTTTTACTTTATATAATGATTCTTATGCATACCAAAACAATAATTTATATATATTTGCTGTATATAATATTTTTTTATTATTATTATTTTAAATATCTGAAAAATATAAATATGGATTTGTATTTATATTAATACCTACTTGTTAAGCACAGATATGTCTTTATCTATTTAATATATATACTTATTGCAAGTATATATGTATATTTACTATTTGGGTTTGTATTTAAAACATTGATATTACCTAAAATTAAACCCTAATATAAAAATAAAGGATGTACTATTTGTTTTATAAGTAATGCCTTTGTAATTTATTTGAAAGAGTATTAATATTTTATTCTTATTTTTCTTTTAATGCCAGAGTCATTAAGAAATTAATTGAATTCACAATTTAATAGAGGATAACTTTATATTTCACTTATTGTTTAGTCTTTAAGCCACTTACACATATTATTATTCATTGATATGTTTAGATATACATAAATTTACATAATAGATGTGTATATTGGACTTAATAGAACTCCCTTTGTTTCTGATATATATTCGATTAGTTAGTCATATCAACCTTGAAAATAAATTATAATGATAGATCTCATTGCTCTGTATGATTTTAGATTTATTTCATGTATAGCTAGTTGGAAGGGCATATAAACAATTTATTTAAATATAACTGGGATAATTTTGTCTTTCTTCATTTAAATCATACAATCTATTATATTAGGCTTTCTCAACAATTGGATTCATTTAGATTATATATATTCCATTACGTTTATCATCCAATGTTTGAAGCATTATTTTCTTCTCATATATTGATGTTCCATTACATTTGAGGTATAATATGTTTATATGATATATTGTCCATTACATTTGGCACCACAAACTGTTGGTCCCAGTTAACTGATGATTGGTATAATGGAGTAAAAGTATATTCCATTACATTTGGACGCCACAACGTGGTCAGCATAATATGTTCGTTTAATTATTCATTACATTTGGTGTATCAAAGTTAGGGGCTTGGTTAACTAATGAGTATTGTTGCAAAAGTTCATATATTTATTTTCATTTGAGATCATATAAAGATACATTCCATTATATTTGGCTTTCCCAATGTTTGGGGCCTTCTTTCTTCAATTTAAATGGAATGCAGCAAGTACATTCCATTACAATATATAATGATTATACATACATCTACATACAGCAAGTAAAAAAATGAATATGTTGAGTTCTGAAACATTATTAATTAAAATATGCATTTCAAAATATTAATCCCAAGTTTATTTTAAAACTTACTTACAAGAACTCTTTTACTTTTGTTCTGAGAAGAATGATAAAATTGAAAGTGAAAAAATCTGTTTAAGATTCTTTTTAATAACGTTAAATTTTAAAGTTAAAAAAAGACTAATTTGAAAAACTATAGCATTTTATTAACTGATTTATCAACTATCAAATACATTAAAGAGCTGAAACCAGAATATTTACAAACTTTAACAGAATAAGATCAATAAAATAAAGAAAGTTTGAAATAAAAAACAAGTTATACCTTAAGAAAACATAAGTATAAAATACAAGTTATACAAAACTAAATTTACATACATCCTTTGATCACTGGATTACCGATACATATATAAAAAAAGTTCATATAAAGATTCTACCATTAGTCCATAGTGATGGAGTAGAGCTCTTACTTTCTGTACAGATTAATCAAATAGTATGTATTTTTAGCAGATTGATATAATTTTACAGGGTCTTCTTTGTTCCTTGGTTGTCAAGAAGTACTTTGCTATGAAAAGGTTGGCAATCGAATCTAGCATGTGCTGGTGAAAGAGGAATTCATGCTACAGAAAAGTTTATCTTTTGGGGTGCCTTAGTCACACAGGGCTTTAGATACAGCAACTGGAGTGAGTCCAGATTTCATTTTACAAACAGGCACAGTGCAGGCAGACTAAAGCAAAGTCTAATGAAGTTAACAGAATTGAATAGATTAGAATAGTATAGAATGAATAAATTAATAATTTTTAGTTGGCCTTATATATATCTCAATGGCTTAATGTTTATCCTATTCGGGAATTTAAAGAATCTCCTCAATCAGTAAACCAGTGATTAAAATATTTTATTTAGATAAGATAGCATTTTTACATTAATTACAAAATTCCAGATTTTTTTTTTTTTAAGTGTCATAGCATCGGCCGGGACGCGAACCCGCAACCCGGGCAACTGCCTGCAAGTGCAAGGCAGTCGCGCTGACCTCTCGACCACCAATGCACGACACAAAATTCCAGGTTAATTACTTTAATTAAAGGATTTTACAGATGGTAATGCTTAATGAAAATGAAACTTTTTTTTATTAAACTCTTAATTAATAAAAGGAATTAAAGTCGATAAAGAGAAAATTTTACAAATTAGACATTGTTTCTGAACTCAATAAGAATTTTTAACAGAAAGATATTAAAATTTGTTACAAAGTTCATTTTTTAAAAATAAAAATCATTACAATAGACAGCTAATTTTATAATCTTTTATGATATATATACATAATACTGCACTCTCTAAAACACAAATAAATACAAAAAAACACAATTTGAATTAAAATTAGGTTGGCTTAGTCAACAGACATACAAATTAAATTTTGAGATGGCAAAACATCTCAATACATATTGAATTCCATTAGGATTAGTAATGAGTGCTCAATTATTGAATAAAAAAGTAATTCTCTAAATTCCTGAACTTATCACTATTGCTTTTTCATCGGAAGTTTGAACTAATATTAAGTACGATGATTTTTTTTTCTTATTGCATTCTGCTAATTAGATCAGATGTACTAAGTTTCAATTAACTATCAAAGTTATTCATTATATGCCAAAAAAAAGAAAAGGTTGAATAATCATTAGATAAATATAATTAATATAAAAAATAAAAAAGATATAAACAATAGATATTAAATTTAACTACAATAAGTATCTTATAAATAATGACTTGGTTCAAAGATGCCAGCAAGAAAAAGGATCTCAGATTCTACAAAGTTTATTACTTTATATCTCTTTAACTCTTGCATTACATAATCAACAGAAAAAATGATAATGTCACCACAGTAAAAAACGTAATTCAAGTTAGCGTATACTAAAAATCTCATGGAAAAAAAACCCTATCAAAAAGTAAGTGTAGAAAGACAAAGTATGACAATATTATCATAACATATGCAACACTATGGTTTGACTAATGAAAAGAAGAAATGTATTCATATTAAAGTTTTTTTCTTAAGATAGGTTAAAGCTATTAGATGTTACCATTACCAGTTATGCTTGGTCACAGTAGTCATTAATAAGATTTTTCTCTTATTAAACTTTTAACATAATTTATTTTAGCATCACAGTTTTAAAGCTGCTTTATAAATTTTAATGAGCTCTTTGTTAATAGTTGCAATAAATACAGCAACCCAAATAATTCAAGAAGATAAAAATAAATAAGTAACCATTATCTTATAATAATCTCAAGTGCAAAATCGGTTACATAGTTACACAAAGACAATAGTCATTCAAGTTGCCATTTGCATGCAGCTGTTATTAAAAATTTAGCATCTATAGTGATAAATAGGTCATATTCCTACGTCTTCCATTAGCTTCTTTATTGCTTTCTGGATTGATTCCGAATATTTTGAAGATGATAAATAAAAATAAATAATAAACATAACTTTAGAATTCTTACTATCAAATTATAAAAAATTATAGATAAACAGTAAAATAATCTTAAATAGATTAAGACTTAACCTCCACCTCCCCACTGTTTTGCATTTGAATCCAAAGTGTTTTTATAAACTTTGGTTTTATTTTACTGTGTCTTATCCAGTCTTTGTAATAATTAAAAAAATAATTTTAATACAAATATTAAAATGTATTATTAATAGTCTTACACATATTATATGACTTTAAAATATTAACATAAATTATGAATAAATTTATCATTTAAAGTGCACATATAACCTATCTCCATGCATACATACCCAGATGATATATGTATATAGATTACATACATATAACATTATATGTATACTATATATTTATGTATCATCAAAAATGAAAATTAATAAAATCCATTATGCTGTTTTTTCATGTAAATTATAAAAAAATAAAAATTATATATATCAGCTATATAAATATATTAATAAATTATACATAAAAAGTCTTTATTTGTTACACATACACAATTATATGTGTGTATATATACATATATGTTTATGCACCATGTGTATATTTATGTACATATGTCTATATGTGCATGTATGTATATGTTTATTATATATGTAAAGGGATAAATTTTACATATATATTAAGTGGCTAAATTTATTTATAATTTATTTTAATATTTTTATTAAATTTATTTAATCAGCTAATATGAAATCAAAACTATAAACAAACATTGGATTTCAATACATAGGAATGAAAATTTTTTTGAAAGTTTTAATGATGTTGAAATAAGGATAAAACAACGCAAAAAGACATTTGGTTTTAATCTTAAATCATTTTCTCATAGGCAAAGAAAGATCTTATCAATATTCCTTCACAAAAAAATAATGGAGGACACTACCTAATCAGTTGTTATTTGTATATGATTTTATCATCTACTTCAAAACATCTAAATATTATTTACTAAACAATAATCAAAATATTAGCTTATTTAACTATGACTCAGTTATTCAAAAACAATTCTTAGTTTTCTTGGAAATGGTCAGCCATATAAAAATAATTTCTTAAGTTCCACTTGGATTTAAATCCAATCTCTGTGAATATTCTTGTGAAATAGATTGTCAGTGTTTGAAATTGATGGTGGTAATAAATTTAGATGGGAAGCATGAAAAATACTATTGACAATGATCAAATCTTTTTTACATATCATAATCTTGAAATAAATATTGTTTGTACTATGTCCAGGCATGGGCCAACTAGTTGCAATCAGGTTTACTTAATTCTTCCAGTTAGATATTACAATGGAGCAGCATCAAGTACATATTTACTAAAATGAGTGAGATAGTGATGTGGTATTGCTTAACTGGTTTCTTTAATAAGCATTTTATCATTTACACACCTTATAAAAAAACAATAAGGAATACATAAAATAAAATAAGGTTGCTATGACCAGTACATTTTATCTTAGCATTGCTTTGGTACTTCTAGAGGCATGGTCTTTTAAGAATGTGTTTCAATAAGCCCACTCCTTTAGATAAATACTTGGGTTTATATCCCTTTTGTTCTTCTGGAATAATAATGTGCCTAGTATCCATTTATCAAATGTGGATGTATATGGTCTCTTGATGACCATGGTCTGACTTGTTCAAATATCAGTAATAAAAAAAGTCCTTAGTCACAATTAGCTAATTAACAAAACACATTTTGATTACATAATTATTCATGGTGCTTTACATTATTTCTAAATCTAACACAATATACATTATCTGATTATTGCCAACACAAATGCAATTAGTACATAGTATTTTATTTTATTATTTTAATATACATTCATATATATTCACACAATATATATTTTACTTCAATATATATCTACACACATGCAAATATATTCTATCTTAATATATACATATACAAATGTGTTAGCCTGTTTTATGCTCATTACATTAGATACAGCATTCTCCCATCACTCCAGAAGCTATGGTCTTGTTGCATATATTCTTGAAGATAATTTAGCAGTCTCCTAAACTTTGATGGTTGTGCTTATCAATTGAACCATTACACATTTGGGTCTCATTTGGCTTGGTTCACACTGACTTGGTCATCAAACATCTTCTAGGTCATTGGCTCCGAGTTTTGCAACTTTGGACTCATCTTCTGTGTCTGGATGAACATGTTCATTCATGTTCTCTTGATTAGCTTCGACTATAGTATTCTTTGAAACTTTACTTGTCATTTTTTCATGATGGTATCATCTCGTGTAATTCAAATGTTTCTAGAATATCGTACCAGCTTCTGTCACAACTTCTGCTAACTGTGCAACTACTGATCTAGTGATGGTTACCTTTCCCATCTTCTATTTAGATTGTTTCAAACCCATACTGATGTTCAAATTGTTTTCTATGTACAGATTTAATTTGAATTGGTTTTTTTTTGTTTCAATAATAATAATTTTAGTTCTAATTTTTCTTCTGCACAATAGTTCCTCACAAGACTTTCCCATAGTTTCTAATGGTGTATTGATGAAATGCCATGACATGTAGAACTTCATTTATTTTAATTATGTACATTTTTAAGAGCTATTTTAACTGCTGGACCACTTTTTCAGCAAGTCCATTAAATTCAAAGTAGTAGGTGGTGCACATATGAAGTTTTCTTCCCATTCCTTCAGATAGGTTTCAATTTTTTTCAAGACAAAAGCTATTCTGTTATCAGACACAAGTATTATGGGAGTTCCATAGTGCTTAGCAATTGATTTTTCTGCATCTGTGTCTCACAATACTCTATATTCAATCCATTAGGAATAAGCATCAACCAGTACTACAAATGTGCACATTGTGATCTTTGAGTGAATGGCCATGCAATATATTTCTTTAGGCAGAAGATCTGTCATGATTTGATATGCTTCAGTTCCTTAAGCATTTCTCCATATTGTCATTTATTCCTGGACAACAGACATAACTATGAACCAGAACACTGGCTCTAACTATATTCAGATGATCTTGATATATCAGATTTAGTGTACTTTTGTGACAAACACTTGGTACTAATATTTTGTCATCCACCAGAGTGCATCCTTGCCTTATTGAAAATATTTCTGTATCTTCCATAGGCTATTATGCAGAATCTGAGGAGATTGTGAAGTTCAGACCTTTAAAAAAAAAAAAAAAGAGTTGATAATCTGGGTTGGCTTTAGTTCAGTCTGCTATTGTTTTACTGTTAACTGTTTTTGAATCCCAACCATCAATGCGATTTATGCAGATATAATGAATCCCAACCATCAACGTGATTTATGCAGATATAATTTTCAGGAAGCTCTATCATATCTGGGCATTCATATTTTGAATGACACTGACTTTTCTATAAATTAGCTCATAATTGCATCCAGATAGCAAGATCAGCCAATGTATCATTCTGGGACTTAAATGGTCTGTGGTCATTTTGGTTTTGTTGAGTAGCACCAGCAGTAGTTTGTGACTCATAGTTATCTGGAATGCTCTGCTATATATGTATTGGTGAAACTCACCTCCATATGAAATGGCTAATGTTTCTTTTGTTTTTAAAAGAGTCTGAGATACAAAAGCTATTGGTTTCTACTAAATTTTGTGACACAACATAGAACTACCTCTACTCCATATTCACATGCATCAGTTGTGAACATTGTATCCAGATTGTTGTTGAAAATGGTGAGCAGGTTGTTGGATCCCACTTTTCAGTGTTAATCAATTACCAGTCCTTCTTCTTTTACATTTCTTTGCTGTGCAGATATTTTGCTGGGTTTCCCAATTACAGGTTTTTGCTCCTTCTTTCAGTTTTCTCAAATTTTACTTCTTCTTTCATTTTTTTCTTCTGCTTAAATGGTATTTTATGAGGTTTTCCAATCACAGTCTTAGCTCCTTTGTGTAGATCTAGATCAACCAGTGCCACTTTTAATTTTCTGAATTAATTTTTAAAAACTAGAGGAAACTTCCTTTCAACTTCATTTTGACATTGATGTTTTTCACAATACAAACTTCAATTTTTAATAGTTTGAACAATTCAAGGTCTATGATTGGGCTAATTTCCCCACTGATAATACAAAGTGGTAGTGTCTCACCATATTTTCTAGTTTTGAAGGATACTCGAACCATCTCCATTAATTTGATTATATTTTCTTTTACATACAATGTTCTTAGATCTGATTTGATTGACTTTGATGGATTTTTACAACTCTGAAGTGCCATTATCAATTTCTGTAGTCATTGGTTTGTTAAGGATTTTGATCACATTTTGAATTACAAGTGTCAAATTAACTCTATCCAGATCTTTGACACCATCCACTTTAGATAAATATAGCAATGATTATTGCTAATCATTTACTAAGCTATAGATTGTCTCCAGCGCAGATATAAATCACAATTAAAGATTAATATATCTAATTTTTTTAAAATTAAGCACACACACCCAGTTGTTCACATTTCTTTTTCCCTCATGTAATATCTTTATAAATATATTAAATAATCTCAATACTACCATACATTCTTTTAAATTTATATAAATAAAGATTTAATAAAAGACAAAATGCATCTTGGGGGTATTGTATCCTTATTTATATGAATTTTAAAAAATGTGTGGTAGTATTACGGTTATATAATATATTTTTAAGGATTTTGACTGTTAACATAATTTGATACAAATTACTGGGTAGATGCATTTTTTACAAAGTCTGATTTATGCTTTTCTGCATTTTTATAAAGCTTTATTTATTTAAGTGTTTGATTGTTCAGCAATTTCACATTACTTTTCTTTCTGTTTGAATGAATAGCAGATTATTTGTTCTATAAATAAACATTATTATTCAATCCTGTGGATTTGAGGATTATTGATTGATAGTCATCTGGCCTAGAAAGTTTTTTACTCTTTAGCCTGGTTCAGGGCTTGTGATCTATTCCCCATTTAACAACTTTATACTAGCGTAAATCATTAATGGCTACCTGCTAATCGACCATTCTCCACAATAATGGCCCAATGAGTTGAATGACATATTTAGATGAATGAGAGTTGAAAAAATTACTTAAATTTCATTACTACTGTATTGTTTATGTTTTTCTGGCACCTTACATTCATATAATCTGTTGTGAATTTGATAATTCACTGGCCAGAGACATATAGTAAGGTGGCAATTTTAATATCATCATCACATGCCAATAATCATGAAAATTTTTTCTCTAAGTATTTTAAATACAAAGACCAGTCTACAAGTTTGCAAATATTGATTTGCGGTGTGACATTCTGCTGATTTTTACAGGGATATTGTTTCCACTAAGACTGCCAATCTGCTAGTTGCCATCTATGGGTTTTGGATCTGTTGGACTATGCTGGTCCACCTAATTCCACTTCTGGGTAAATTCTGTCAGAACTCTATTGTCAAACTATCCTGTCAAGCAATCATGGTCAACAATCCTGTTGAATGATTATTCCTAGGTCTACAGATGATTTGTTGCACATTATCTATTAACTCTCTCTACTGGTTTCGTCTTTAACTCTGCTGAGCTGGACTTAAAAGAGCTGAGGGAATTCATTTTTATTTCTGCTTCTAATTTCACTTTTTTAATAAATTATCCTGTTCTCCAAAGGCTTAAACCAGTTACATCTCAATATAGATCTAATATTCTTATTTCCCACATATATAGATAAATTCTTTATAAAGCTATTTATGTTTACCAGTAACACTATTCCATTGATATTAATAAGATTCCAATTTACATCTATAGCTACTAAACTAGCCTTTTTAATTTGTATTTTATTGTTCATTTTCTATTAATGGCTGTCCAATCTTTACAAGAAATGAGTAAGATATCTGCCCGTTTATCCATTTTTGTGATTTTATTACAAATTTTGACATCTAAAAGATTTGATATATCCTCATTTTCCTTTATTTTTTTCCCATTGATAGCATTCATAACTACTATTTCGCTTGATTTACTTTAGTCATCTGTCATTTGTTTGTATAAATTTTTGATGATTTGTCAATCCACAATTAAGGCCCTTGTATGTCTTAAATTTACACATCTTCTAAATGTATCCATGTTTCTGCAGCAATAAAAAATGCTGGACTTCTGTTTATTAATCTTCTCCATTGTCTGTGCTTTTGCCTTGTTTACATGTGTATTTGGCTTAACTTCATCTGCTGTATTTTTAAATTCTAGTTTGTGTTCAAGAATGGTTTTGTACGCTATTCCTTGTTCAATGGCAGCATTATAATTTAGTATAGACTTGCTTAGCAATATTTATCTAAATTTCCCATCTCAATTAGTCTAATCTCTTCTAGATAGTCTCTAAATTCACATTCCTTTGCTAATTCCTGGTACTATATCATTCTCCCATATATTTTCACTTGTGCATTTTGTTATGAAAGCAAAGTTGCACTATATATTTTGAAGTTATTGGTTTGAAACAACAATTTAACTTTTGCAGGAACTCCTCACACGAAATATTTTCAGGTCACAGAAACAATTTTCTAGTTGCAGCGCATCCTTTCCCAAAATCCATAGTAGGATAGAAATTTTTCAATTTGTTATCAGTAATACATGTATTTTTTAATATGACTGATATATATCAGCCATTGCCCCAGATTATTTATATGTCAAATAGCATTATCACACTACTCTACATTGCCATGTTATATGTCCACATTAGTAACTAATACTTAATACAGTTTCTGAAGATTGTGCCTAAGGCATCTGTACCCTAATTAAATATTTTAGAAATAATATACAAAGGTTTTACTAACTTTATGAGTTCATTTCTCAGATTATACCATTAGTAGTTGGTTGGTATTTTCAACTAGCAACTTACTGGTTGAATTCTATAAAGGAAATCAATCTTAATCATGCATTATTTCATTCTGTCGTCAACTTTCCATCATAATGCTTTTTTCAGCATTTTTCATTGTTCATAGATTGTGGATTTCGCAAGCACTTCACTGCTCACAGGATACTTAGCACTAAACTGCGGACTCCGTCTGATAGCTCAACTAATTTGCAATAAACTTTATTATTATCTTATGCAAATCGGCATATTCAGGTTAAATTGGTAATTTACATAATTTTGCTTATTAGGTATTTTCATTATTTCTTGAGTGATCATAAATGTCTTTTGTATTGACCAATTATGCACACATATAAGGAACTTTATTTATTTATTACATAAACTAATCAATACACGGCACCTAAGTTAAATAATTTTTGGGGAGTCTATTAACTAGTTTTCTAATAGATTAGTTAGAATCAATACATATGCAGCATTAAAAAGTCGTAGTAAAATTCGAAAACACAAAATTAAATCTATTTTTCACACATTACAGAACTTTTAATAAGATAAAAAAGATAAATATCTGGGGGGGAGGACATATATGTGTTTTATTAGAAAATATAGTGTGTCATTTTTAAGAATAAAAACATATAAGGAGGGGTATGTTGTTTTTTTTTAAAAAAAAATGAAAACAAAAAAACTGCAAAAATAAATGAAGAATATGAAATAAATTAAGTCGATTTAAATTGAAAAGATTTATAAAGAGAAAAGCGGAGAGGATTGTAAAAGATATCAAAGAAGGCGGAAAAGATTATCCAGACTACTTTTAAATTATGATAATTAGGTGATTAACAAAATGAAAAGTTGATTATTTAAAAGAAAACCTACTTATAATAAAAGGTAATATCTCCATGTTATATTTACATTCATAAAAAAAAAAAAAAAGGAATTATTTTTCAACAATATATTTGCAAATATCAATTTTTGTTTTAAGTAATAATAAAGTATTTCACAAAACTGTCAAATAATAAGCTTACGGGATTTATACCTTTTTTAAATTTTCTCCATCTCAGAAAATTATTTCTAGGTGGCCTTAAATTTATGTCACGTGTTACTGTTTAGGGCGCCATATTTACTTTCGCGGAAAGAAGCATACGAGTAAGCTAGCCGGTTGAATCCTATATATTTTTTTATTTTTAAAAAAGTACGTACTATATTGAAATTAGTAATTCAAATACTAATTAAATATCAATAGAATGTCTGAAGAAACTGCTGCATCGCCCTCAAAAGCAGATGATGATAAAAAAACAGCAAAGAAATCTACTCCTAAAGAGGTGACGGCTTCAACCACCGATAAGGGGAAAAGAAAGCGATATAGAAGCACACATCCAACAACTATTCAGATGGCGATTGAGGCGATCGAAGCTTTGCATGAATCCGAAGGATCTTCCGTTCAGGCTATTAAAGGATGGATTTGCGATAATTATCATACAGTGCGTCCTAATATGATCAAATCCATGCTTCGTCATGCTCTTCATAAAGGTGTGGAAGATGGATTGCTAGTGCGTCCCAAAAAATTAAATACAACCGCAGTTCTTGCCGGACGCTACAGCCTTGGTGCACCTGTAAAAGTTGAACGACCTGAGGGTGTACGTACATCTTCACGCATAAGCCGAATTGAACGTAAACTTCAAAAAAAGAATACTCCTAGCAAAAAAAGGCCTTTATCATTGCCTTTTGGAAAACGAAGGAGGAAGAAGAAAACCAAGGAAAAGGTGTATATTGCTAATGGTTCTAATGAATCGAATGCTACGGAACCTTCCAAAGCAAAATCTGCTAAAGCAAAAACTGCAAAAAAAGACAATGTAGTCGTTACTGATTCAGCGCCAAAAGATGACGAAAAACCGGCAGTGGCGGCGGAAAAACCAAAGGAAGAAAAGAAAAAATCCGAGCCTGTAAAAAATGAATCTTCTAAAAGTGAACCAAAAAATGAAAGTATAAAGCCTCCTCCTCGTAAAAGTCGCAAGAAAACCTAGTTATATGCATTGTTATTATTTTATTTTCTTCATCATATGTGAATGTGTCTTTTTAGTATATTTTTGTAGTTTTTAACCGCCATTGCTATTGTCATTTCAAATACAAGCAGGCGCAGTAGATCAGCATTTAACCCTTTCGGTCATGTGAAATTGTATTTTGATGTACATAAACATACGTATTCATTTTTATTTTTTAATTATATATTTTTTTTCTTGGCAGCATTTTAAATCATATGGTAAATTTTGACTGCGCCAAATAAATATATTTTCAGTTGATTTTTATCTATACAAATATCCATTGCTGAATTATTTCTGTATTAAATAAGTGAAACCTAAAGAGTTATTATTTGCTTTTATTTATAAAATTATTGAACCTAAATATTTACTCTACAAAATTTTAGTACAAATAGATCTCTATTGTTAATATCAACGGTCATTTTACGTAATGTAAATTGCAATAGGCTTCAATGCCTATTTAAAAAAAAAATTAGTATTTCATTATTAATAAACTAAATTGGAATAGTTTGTTTAATGAATAAGTCACGTTCATAATCATTTTTTTGGATGATTTCAAATCTAAAAGTTGTATATATTCTCGAAGTTTTATAATATATATTCACATAAGCCTGTGTTTAAATTATCGGACCTCATTCGGATTTTACACAATTTATGTTCTCATATCCCGGGTTTTTATCCTTTCACTAGGGATTAATTTTTAAAATTTGAAATACAGAAGCTTTATACGTAAGTAAATTTTAGTGATGTATTGCAAATAATATGACAAAATTGGTTGCTGTAATAAGTAAGTAATAAGACAGTTCTGTTTATCAAATGTAAGAGATAAATATAAGAAGTGTTTCAAAAAATTATCACTAACCATAAAGTGATCTATTATTGCAACATTTTGTTTTAAAATTTTTAAACAAACAAAAAAAAAAAAAAACTAAGCTCAGGGTCAGAATTACTGGAACAAAGCTGAAAACTCCAGATGAAATTAGCCCCTGAATTTGGATTTCATTTTTGTTTTACTTTGTTTATAATTTTTCTTTTTTTAATGCTTTACTTTTTTTTTTTTTTTGCCTTTTCATTTAGTTAGCCAAAATAACCTCATCTATGCAATCTTAAGGTGTTTGATTTCCCATGAGATACATTCTTGGCTAAAACTTTTTAAGTTATATCATCTACCCATATATCAAACTTTTTTTTTTTTTGTAATAATATAACTTCATTGATAGGGACTTCCATTTTCAAAACTATAATAATATATGCACTGAAATTTTTATTATTATTTGATAATGCTTTCCTTACCTTTTTATTGGAATATATATATATTAGGGTTTTAAATGTATATAGCTTATTCAAATGTATGCCAGGTTTTAGTGATGGCATAAAAATGAAGCTGGAATAAATCCATTCTTAATCCATTTTTAAGTTATTTTCTTGTCACAAAAAAAAGATAAAGCAAGACAAAATTATACTTGATTGTATCTCTACTAGAGAACTTATGTAGGTTTTTAAATTATTTGTATACTAATATTTTTCAATTATTAAATTCGTAGTGGTTGCTATATTGTTTTATTAATCTCTAAAAGAGTTTATTGTTTGCATATAATGGTAAAAGCTCTTTAAAGTTTATGATGTAGTTCCAAAATTGAGATACTAGAATAGTGTTAAAAGAAGGGCAACTACTCCATGATTAAGGCTTATCACTTGGTTATACTACTCTATTCTCTATTTAGTCTACCTGTTTTCAGCCAGAGAACTTGCATACATTTAGAAAACATCAATAATCTTAAAACATTGCCTATTTTATAATTTTAGTGTATTTGAATGCAAAGACAATTGTTAAATTTTTTGATGGAAATAAAGTTTGGTAACTTTAAAGAATCTTAGTAATATTTTGATTACCAATGGTAGTAATTTGGGTTTTCATTTCATGTAATAACATATAAAAAAAAAAAGGCTTTTTAAATAAAATCTAATTTCACTGCACAGGTCATGTGACCAGAACTTCTTTTATCCCTCCTTAACATAAGTTCACCCTCTAGTATTGCAAGATTCATCAGCAAGATAATTTTTTTATTATAAAAATTGACCATTTGGGTAAAATATTCTAAGATCTGTTTATATTGAGATTATGTTGAGAAAAAAATTAAATATGCTAAATACCAAATTTATATTAGCAAAAATGATTATTCATATCTAAAAAAAAATGTCTTAATTTTTTCATCTTTTTATTAAGTAGATAAGTTAGGATTTATTATTTTAAATTCTCCTATGACTCTTTTAAAAAAACAACTGTTTTAAAATTATAATAAAAAAAAAATTGATTTTAATTTTTAATACAAACATTACAATTTAAGTGTTATGTAGATTGTAAATCTGTTTGGAGTATAAACTCAAATGCTTTCTCAGAATTGTCATGTGATTTAGAGATGAATTTTGTAGGTGTGTTTTTATATATTTTTAATGTTATAATATCACAAAATGTGATTTTTATTATTTTTTTTGGTGTTAAATTTTAATAGCCATTTTGTTTGATATTTTGATAGTCTCTGAAAGATTTTTCTGTGTAAAAGAAATATTTGTTTTATATATATATATTGTACATATATATGTAGTAATGATTTTTTTAAAAAAAAAATTGTTGAACTGTCATATATTTGTTTTTAGATAATTCTGAAGAACTGAGAACTTATGAATAATAAAAAAAATATTTGACAAATGTACATTTTGAGATATCAATTGAAATGCATATCATCAAAAAATTCAAATAAATTAAATATAATTATTGCATTAATATTCTTTAAAATCAATCTATATAAACATTAAGTAATTAAATGTGAATCAGAAGATACTATTGTTTATACAAAAAAGCTCAACGATATCTATATTTAGTTTAGATATGTCACTAAAACATGTAACTGAACCTGGGGTCATTTATATAGTTATACAAGTGCCTCTTGATTTCAAATTTTTTGGATGTTTAAAATTTTAAGCTATTATTTTAAAAAGCTTAGATATACATTAAAGCATTCTTTCTGAAGAAAATTATCAAAAATTGAATATTTATTTAGTCTTAATTATTTGATGCATATTAAAGATTACTTCTAGAATAAAAGTCTAACAAAAAGTCAAATCTAAAAATAATTTTTATCCAATCATTATGACTTGAATTCTATTACTTTAAAAAAAAAAAGGTAATGATAAAAATTTATATTAAATAATATGGTAATCTTTATTATCATCTCCCAAATAGGGGTCTAATATTTTTCTAAAAAACAACAATTATTCTTGTCCATAAATAATAGATTTTAGTAGTCTTCATAAGTTGATATGTAAATAGCACAAACAGATTTTATATCAAAATTTTCTATCACAATTTTTCCATGAGTCTATATTCGACCAAATAAACAATCATTATTAGTTGAGTCATACATATTAAATACAGCAATTCAAGTAGACCTACAAGACTGGTTCTTGGCTAGCTACCATTTTCACAGTAGAATGTGTTTGGGAGACCTCTCTTAACAAAAGAATTACCATAACCAAATTATTATAATTATTTGTATTGTAGAGTTTGTGCTTAATCTACAGATTTATTTCACAAATGTACAATAATTTTACTGAGTAGGCTGACTGAAGGATCTTTTGTGTTAACGGTTAATACATCTTATAAAAGAAAGTCTAATAATTGCACTTGCAATTTTGATAATATGTGATTAATATTTCCTGACCTGTAGAAGGTGATAAAGTGTGCATGAACTGAAAGTATAGAAAACTTTTAAAAAATGTTAATAAAGACATTTGGAAGATTTTATAAAGTGCTATGGTAGATAGTGATTCCAGTACTTGCAGATATGATAAATTTAACAAAAAACAAGACAAAACTCTCCATACAGTAGTGCCAACCTGAATAATCAATGGATGCCAGAAGGCTTGTGCATAAAATCCCTATCTAATGCAGATAGGGATTTTATGCACAAGCCTTCTGGCATCCATTGTTTACTCTGGTTGGCACAGGGTGGCACTACTGTATGGAGAGTTTTGCCTGTTTATAAACAATTATGTGCTAGTATAAGAGATGGTGATCAGGTGATGCTTAATGGTTTAAATTTAACAAAATTAATGTAATTCCTAATATGTTCATTTGTGTGGTCATTGCTAACTTAATTTTAGCTTTTCAGTCTTTGTTTTTTTATATTTGTTTCTTTTTTCTTCTAGATTGAAAATAGCCTAACTCATTTACAAATAGCTATTAATGAATAAATGAAGTCTAGTCTTTAAGATGTATTTCTTTAATATTCAAGTTTGTCACCTAATGTTCAAATTGATATATTCATTAGTACAATTCATTTTGTATGTAGTGTGATAATTTTCTAAATGCTATTGGTCTTAGAATTATAATTTAAAAAATTGAGAAAAAAATAAACTGATTTTTTTTAATTTTTTTTTTGTATTATAATAGAAACTATGTTTAAAAATAAATTTGAAAATTTAAAGAAACTAAATAAAAAATATATATTTTAAGAGTTTATATTAGCCTCATCAAAAAATACTACAAGTTGAACTATCATTATTCTGAACATTTCTAATTCAAAAACATTTATTATCTGGGCAAAAGAACAAAGTATTGCTTTAATTAGTGCTATATAAATATTTTAAATGATAGAAATATAAGCCCATTTTGTATTTCAAAATATTAGATTGTTATTAATATATTTATACAGTGCACAAAAATATTCATACAAGTTATTGATAGTAAAATTAATGCTTATTTAAATTTTCAGCAGATTTGAATTATAATGAGGAAGATGCTTATTATTGAAATCCAAAAAAGCCCTGAACCAGGGATTTTGGATTATTAGTAATCTACTTGCATATTCATTACTTATAAAGACAATGAATAATAATAAATTTGCTGTGCTCAAACAAGAATATGCCATATCATCATCAACCATTATCAATCCACTGCAGGATGAAGGTCTCTCCAAGTTTAATCCATCTTCTCCGATCTTTAGCTTCTCTTTTCCACAACACCCCTGCACATTTTCTTATTTCATCCATCCATCTCACATGTGGTCTCTTTCTGGGTCTTTTACAATCTCTTGGAATCCAGTTTAAAATTTCAATTGTCCATCTATTATCATTTCTTCTAGCAATATGTCCAGCCCAACTCCATTTCAATCTTGTAATTTTTTCAATGTCAGTAACACCTGTTTGCTGTCTTACCCATACATTGTGTTTTCGATCTCTTCTTGTTACTCCCAACATACATCTCTCCATACTCCTTTGAGTGGTCTGAAGTCTCTGTATTGCTCTTCTATTAAGTGTCCAAGTCTCAGATCCATAAGTAAGAACTGGTAAAACACATTTGTTAAAAACCATTCTTTTCAAACACATAGGCATATTTCCTTTTAGTATCAAGTTATTTCTACCAAAAGCACTGCAACCAAGTTTAATTCTATGATTAATTTCCTCCATTATGTTTCCA
Source organism: Epiperipatus broadwayi (assembly GCA_028023455.1). Classification (NCBI taxonomy): domain Eukaryota; kingdom Metazoa; phylum Onychophora; class Udeonychophora; order Euonychophora; family Peripatidae; genus Epiperipatus; species Epiperipatus broadwayi. Next base: position 3,423,811 of record JAQFVV010006200.1, on the reverse strand, counting down.
TCTGTATTAATAATCTGACCTAGGTATTTGTAACTGTTAACTTCTTCTAATTCTTCATAATCAATCTTTATTTTCATATTTTGAGCAAATCGATTAAACATTACTTTAGTCTTTTTAACATTTATCTTTAGTCCTACTTTTCTACTTTCATCTGCTAACTCCTGCAACATTTCCTGCAGCTCTGAAGCATTATTTGCAAAAACAACTACATCATCTGCAAAATCTAAATGACTTAAATACTCTCCATTTACTTTCATTCCTTTAGTTTCCCATTTTAATCCACAAAATACTTCTTGCAGCACTGCTGTAAAAAGTTTTGGAGATATGGAGTCACCTTGCCTTACACCTTTCTCAATGTTGATTTTTCCGGTATCATTATGTAATCTAATTGTTGCTGTTGCATTTTTATAAATATTCTTTAAAATATGACAATATCCTGGATCTATACCTTGATGATCCAATGCTTTAATCACTGAAGAAATGTGTATAGAATCGAATGCCTTATATCCCTATTAAAAACTACCAAAAGCTAATACTATTTTTGACATAGTCTTTTCTATCTCTTCCCACTTTTTCTTCTCCTTTATAGTCTTTGTTATTTAAGTTATTAACTGGATGCAATAATATTTCAATCCTTTATTTACGTAATCTTTTTACATTTATCTTTCTGATTTTTTTTTATCTTCTGGAGTTGAATAGGCATACTCATTTAAAAGTAGTAGTTAATGAAAATAAATGAAAGGTGCTAAAACTTTTTTAATATCTTTTTTCATACATATTTAGCTATTTATAAAATCAGCTTGCTATTTAAGCATTTTAAATATGACTTTCAAGTTAAACTTTACATAATTACTTATTAATTTTATTTATAAATTATTAGTCAATAGCAAAAACATAATTTGTAGACACCTGTACATTATTCATCACTAGCACTTTACAATGCTACAAAAAAAGATTTTGAGTCAGAAGGACTTACCTTTAAATCTAAGAACAAAATTAGTCAAGATATCTGTGAAAATGAATGTTGAAAAAAACAGAATTAGGAAAACATACCTTTCAACTAAGGCATTAAAAAAGATACAAGATTACCACAGACAGGGAAGAACACAAGTGAAGTCCTTAGTTAGAATTTTATTTAAAGCACGAATGACGAGAAATTAATTTGTATTCATTGTTTAAGATAATGTGTGATTGAATGTAACATATAGAGTGACGGAGTTCAAAGCCCATGAGTTGCAGCCTAGCTCTATCATTTACTGTGCTCAAAATTCTTATAAATTTGTGAGCAATAAATTATTTTTTATTTGATTCATTGGAAAAGTTGAAAATAAAAAATGAGGACAGCAATTCCTAAGATAAAATCAATCGTAATATTATATCATATGATCAAGTGTTAAAGAACTTTAAGCACTAAAGATAGAAATTGATCTAGGAGCCTTTTACTTTAGAGTCTGATATTTTCACCATGGTTTCTAGGATATTATGATTATGCAATTGAAAACCTAAAGATCCAATCAAATGCATTCCTAGACATGCGATTTAAAAAGCTCTGAAATGGAGCATTGATTTTACAGTGCTAAATTTAATAATGTTTATTAATAATTTGGATTTAAACATTTTGATATTCAGGAGGTCAAATAATTTTTGAGCTTAGAAAAAGTTTTTTTTCAATTGACCGGACTAATAGGATTTTGTTTTTTTACTTTATCTATTGGGAGACTATTAAAAACTTTTGCTCACTAGCAGACGACTGAAACAAATCCTCAGAAAAATTTGTGTATTTTAAACTTTAATTTTTCATTGCCAACAGCGTTGCTTTTATTTTTAAGCCCTAAAACCATAGGAATTTAAGTCTTAGAAAATGATTGTTTTAAAATAAGAATATGTTAGCAATAAAATACATTTTAAACCAATGACTTATTATTGTTACTTCACTCTGATCTATTGGATTGTTATTTTTACATTAGTGGGAAAAGGTCATATTTTTTTGTTGAAAAAACTTAGGGAGAGTACATTGTGGATTTTGTTAATATTGAAAAGTGGAACTCGTACATCAATAAAAATTTAATTACTTATGCTTCGTCCAAGTTCACATTTAACGTTATCTAATATTTCCATTTATAGCTCTATTTCAATATTAATGCTTATAACAAATTCATTGTAAAGGAATTTCTAACAATTTGCAAATGACACTGGAGCTTCTTCAAATCTGAACAACAATCTTGGGACAATAAATCTTTCTCTTGTTCTGCGAATTCGGAATTGATTACTTAGATTTCTTCAGAAGTTTCTAATCCAGTGAATTTTTTCTTTCAGCTTTATTTTTGTTAAATCTGTTTAATGTTTCCTGATGACATCATTTTGTCCGGGTTTATAATTCCCAATGTAAATAATAAGAAAATCCATGTTAATTATTTGGCAATGCCATTATATTTACTACCATGTTTCCCCGAAAATAAGACCTAGTAATAATATATGCCCTAGTTAACATCGGCAGTCCCATAGGTGGCTTTTGTTTGCACATTGAAACATTCGATGGACATATTAAATTATAAAGTAATGGATGTATAAATAAATATTGACATTAGTGCTTTAAATAAATGGTCATATAAATTATATAGTTTTTTTATATTTTCCGTCTCTTCGCCAAACATAATTCTACTTGTATAGAGAAACAATTTACCACAAGCCAATATAGCAGACAATTTATATATATTTTAGGTATTTATTTTGGTACATCTGAAAATAAATCCATGTCTTTTGGAGCAGAAATTAATATAAGATTAGGTTTTATTTTCAGGGAAACATGGTATAAATGACTCCTAGATAATTAGCCTTCTATTAAAAGGCCCTGGAGATGACATTGTCCATTAAAAAGACATTTCAATATTATCATAATCTGAAGAGAGACGAATACTTCCACATTCATGAGCTTTTAAAAAACTTCTATTATTTTTTAATGAACTTTTTTAACTACATAGGTTGAGACAGTTATTTTTACTATTATATTAAAAAAAAATTTCTTTGCATTTTAATATCTAACACTTTCACAATTCTTTTAAACTTCATCCTTTCTTGTTTGCCACTAAGCATCTTAATTCAGCTAATAATCTTTTCATTGTAATTGGCCAGAAATGCTGTCTTTATAATTGATCTGTATGCTAAACCTATCGATTTTGTAGTAATATCTCTGCTTAACTTGTGATGAGATCTTATTGTTATCCTTAATATTCTCAATTTTATTCCTACTTGCAATTATGAAATCAAGATGTTTAAAACAAAAGATAACTACAGTAATAGGAGTTATTATTAGTATGTAGTTCATAAATTCTTTTTAGCTAATACAAAACTCCAGTAATAGGTATCATCTATTGCTAGTTGATGCTTATTATTAATAGATGCCCTAATCGAGATCCATAGTTCATAGCTTGGTTCTGTTTCTTTTAATGTTCAAGCTTATGAACTTTTGAATGATAAACCAATTATTCTTTTTTTGTTGATAGATTTCAGGATAGAGGATACCTGCAACTTATAAATTTTGGTTTAGTTAATTAATTTCCAATGCTTTTTCATAACTTCATTTGATTTGTAAAAAGTTCAGCTTTTGTTACAATATTTTCTTTAAAAAATATATTTTACTAAATTTTTGCAGACACATTTATCTGGACTAAAAAAATACACTGTCTCAAAACAGATTTCTGAAACAGACTCAATCTAAACCCAAATTCATTTGCACTACATAATAAATTTTATGTTGGTTATATTTTTAAGAAGTAATCTGTAATAGCTTAATTGTCATATAATTAATAACAAAGTTACTGTCAGTTTCATCAAATTAAAGATATGTGCAAATACACAGATCCATATATAATTTTATTAGGTGTTTTGTCTTAAGCTTTCTCTGGATCAAAAGCTACATTATTAATATTATTAAATGCTATTATTTGGGTGCTGAACTCAGGCTACCGATGGGCTCCACATGTGGCTGACAATGGAATGGCCTTTAGATATAAAGGCCAACTGTAAATATCAAATAAACTGCCTCGCCAAGAATCCTGCTGTCTTATAGGATAGGATATTGATTCATCAACGATACGAACAGTCTTTTTTTGTCTCCTGCTTTTTCTTTTTAAGTTATTGTAGGACCCAGTTGTTGTGAGCCTCTCATGCCATCAGACTCTTATAATTTATGTTTTACAGATTGGTTTATATAATCACTGCAAAACTCATTTTAGAGTTTCTTTCCTCACTTTTTTTTTTTTTTTTGATGGTGGAATGGCATACCTTTTTTTTGAGTGATTGTTTAATATTTATTATTATTAAATGCTATCAAGTTGACACTGATTCCTAATGATCCTATGAATAGCACTCTGCTTATTTATCAAATTGTCAATATAGCATATGGAAGTAGTTTATCATTATTCTCTTCGGACAACTTGAAATATGATTGCTGTTTTCAAATATCACATCATATAACACTACTGCCTAATATAAATAATAAATTAGTAAGAAAATATAAACAAAATAAAACTAGAGAATTAAAAATAAAAGAAATAGGATTTTTAATGAAGATTATTAGTGAAGGGAAGGTGAACTTTGCTATAGATTTCAGTGTAAGATGAAGAAATAATTAGTAGGTGAAAAATATCTTATGGTACCTCAGAATAACTAAACCTATACTTACTTGTGAGCCCATAATTGGGTTTTAACAGTTACCACATAACCTTTCCATGAGTTTATTCAAATATAAGCTCATTAGGACAAATGGTAACTTTCTATATACTTGTGTGTGCTCACTATAGCAAATTTCTAACTTTCTGAAGAAATAATAGCTTTCTTGTTGTATTTCATTTCTATTTTTCTAATTAGTAAATAGTGATTTTTTTTTTAATAATCTGGTACTTCCGCTTTTTCTTAATTTAAAAAATGTCAATATTTGTTACACTTCTAACTTCTTTTTGTATGAAAACAATATTTTATTTTACAAACAGTGTCCAAGTTTTTGTTCATTTTGATTAGTTTTCTTTTTCACATCAGTGTATCTAGTTTGTTTACATATTTCTTTTTGACTTAATGATTACTTTTTTTTTTTAGTTTTTAGATACTTTTGAGTCCTATAATTTTGTTTTTTCATCACCAGCTTTTCTTGACATGTTTTTATTTCTGCATGATGACTATTAGGAATAAATATGAATATGTTAGGATTTGTCTACCTGAAGTGAAAATTAATGATATAAATAGTACTCACAAAATCATAATAAAAATAATGATATTGTAGTAATTGATTTAATATATGGATTTTATATATATGTAACTAAACAAAATATTACAAAGAAATGTATAGAGATTCCAACTAGGAAGAAGATTCAAACCTGCCATTTTCATAGATTTGAGTGAGATCAGTTATGTGTAGAGGTTTGTCCATATCTATGTAGATCAATGGATGTTGAATCCTTTTTTGAAGCAAATGAACACAATGTCATGACTTGTCCTGAATCTGTTGATGAGACTCAAGTAATGCCTAAGAAAGTCAAATCCAGTTGGCTTTACTACTAGATCTATAAATAATAATGATAGCATCCAATGAGGTAGGGAGAAGTTTGTCAGAAAAAAATAAATGAATATTAAAAGATACTAAATGTTCTTAAATCTAAGGTTGAGATAAACAATATTTTGTGAAATGTCATTAATGGAAAATTTTTAAATTAATGACAGATTGGATAAAATGAATGTCAATGTAAAAATAAAACTGTCGGAGAATAAAAAAAAATGGATTGCATTTAAACTGAAAGAATGAACTTTTATTTGACTTGCTTTTTAAATATTTTAAAGTAAGAAAATAGTTAAGGAAGAATTAAAATTAATGTGTTTAAATATGAGATGATTATTAATAAATATAAAAAGATGGAAGTGGTTGTAGGAAAAACAGAAAAGGATAGAGGAAATTAATATACACATAAAAGAAATACAATAAATTAAAATATTAGAATTGGATTTTAAATATGTCAAGAGGAGGGGAGGGCTAAAAAATATAACAAATTTGAAAATGTAAAAATAGATAAATTAGATTTAACAGCTAGCTATTTTAGAAACATATAGGAACATTAGACTATTTTCTATTGGAAAGTTTAAATGGAATAGATGATATAAAAAAAAAGAATGTTAACTATAAAAAGTATATATATACTAAGGTTTTCTGAGTATGGGAATAGTTAGATTATTGCATGATTAATATACTCACAGAAGTGAATGAAATATAATTATTTATAGGTGTTTGATATAGAATATTAACACTTAAAAAAAAAAATCTGTTAAAGAAAATGAAAAACGTTTGTAAAAATACTGATCTAGAAATGGCAAATTTATTTTACATTATCAATAATATTATCAATTTTGTAGTAATTTTAGACAAAAAAAATTTAAAAAGATACAAAAAAATTTTTTTTATTTTTTTTTGGTGAGAATTGTAATCTTTTATTAGTAAAACTAAAGAACAAATATTTGCAAAATAAAGTAAAACAAATGAAATTAAAAATTAAAGCTGAGATGTAAATAATGAAGACAAATTTACAAAGTATTTTACAGTTTTAGAAAAGGAAGTGGTAATTAGCAATATATTAGATTGTGAAAATAAAGATTATAACGTTAGGAAAGTAACTAATAATTGTTTTATGGGAAAAGAAAAAAAAATAGGAATTTACAAAACAATACATTAATGTAAAAAAAAAAAGATAAATAAGGAAAATAAAAAGCAAAGAAAAAATTAGGTGCAAATATAAATCAAAAATGAGAAGACTTAGAAAATAAAATTATGAAAAGTAGAATTGAAGGAGAATAAATAAAACTATAGAAGATTTATAATACAGAAAAAATAATAATCGAAAATCTTGGAATTATGTTAAATATAGATTTGATAAGATTAAATTGGTATAAAAATAAGGTTCACAGAAAAAAAATTCAAACATCTAAAAGAAATATCATTGAAAGAAAAATAATTAATTTGATGATAATAATAATCTTATAGTTGAGAAAAATACATATAATTGAAGAAGACAAAATAATAAATGCTTTAAAAAATTAAAAGTGAAGAAAGTTAATAATTTATATGAATTATCAGATTAAATGGTTTTAAAATTAAATAATTTAGTCTCATTAACGAATTATATTAACAAATGAAGGAGAAATTCCAAAGAATTGAAAAATTAATAACATTTACATTATTACTTTGACAATGTTTTTTATAACGCACTAATAATAGATTTGATTGCACCAGCAATCTTCTTCAGAACTTCCACTTATATTTTCAAAAGATTTGAAAATATAAGCAGTTCTGAAGAAGATTGCTGGGGATATAATTATAACTCACTATTGACAATTTTGATTGCCTTAGCAATCTTCTTCAGAATTTCTACTTATATTTTCAAATAATAATGGATTATAAAAAGCATTGTAAAATTAATAAAGAATATAAATGCTACATTTAATATTCTATGGATTTGGCAATGCAATAAGAAAGATAAAGAATTGAAAAATTGTAAGAATGATTTATTTTTTAAAATTAGAAAATAACGAAGTAAAAAATGGGGGAAAAAAAAATAATAATTTATGTTACAATTTATATGGGATTGAGACAGAAAATATTGAAGATTTATTATTATAAAGTAATAATTTTAGTAATTATAAGGATAAACAGGCAAAAACAAACTCTCCATATAGTAGCGTCACCTTGTGCTAACCAGAGTAATCAATGGATGCCAGAAGGCTTGTGCATAAAATCATGTGAATTATAAGGATGAAATGATGAATTTATAATATATGTATAGCTTGACCTTTTTTTTTTAAACCAAAATAAATATCCTAATGTAATTTGTAATTACTACCAATATGTAGAAAAATTGTATTGTACATTTTAGTTCAAATGCATGCTAAGAAAAATAATTTCTGGCATAAAATTTAACTAATAAAATGAAAATTTTAATTTATTGAGGATTGCCATAAATATGCAGGCAATCCCTTCATTAAATATGAATTCCAATTTAATTTCAAAAACTGAAAATGTCTCTATTGAACTATTGGTTTATTTTACCATTCTTTTATAGATATGAAGCAGATCGTCTAAGAAAAATAAAAGACATATATTAGTAGATGAATTTCTTCACCACATACTGATAAGCAATTGTAAATATTTAACAAATGAATAGCTTTTAGTGATGAAAATATTTTTGCTTCTCAATCTCTTATAGAAATTCAATTCAAATTTTGTAAACTTAAAATTCAAAAACAAGGCAAGAAATTGTAGAAGTCATTTTTTATTATTATAGGGATAATTAAAGGCAGGACCACCTTGGTTTCAAATATTATTAAATTGAACAGGCAAAAACTCTCCATATAGTAGTTATGTGCTAGCATAAGATGGTGATCGTGATGTTTAGTGGTTTATTATTAAATTGACATAATTCACATTACTCTGCAGTATCTAATACACTATGTGGAAATAAAAGAGATGATCTCAAAATGAAGTAGAAAAAAGAAGAATTAATAATCTAATTCTAAAGTTTTAATAAGAGAATTCTGGATCATTCAGACTGTCAGATATAAAGTTAGGAACAAAAACCAATTGTTAAAACGTAAATTTACTTTAATCTTTTAGAAGAAATTGTTCTTTGATGCATAAAATTATATTTATTATTAAAATAGCATTTTTATTACCAAAAAATATTTTTCCATCAATGTTTTCTTGCTTTTCTCAGCATAACATGTATATTGTTGTGAACATTTACAGGTCTTTATATAGTGACATCTAGATATTTTTATGAACTTTAATACATACCTTTTCCATTTCCTTCTTCTCATATAACTATTATAAACATTATACAGCAAAGAATGCATAAAATCCCTATCTAGTGCCTACTCATCCAATATCCTCAGACTAGTTTTTAGCTTGTGGCTTTCATCTGTGAGGAGCCTTGGATTTGAGAGCACTGCACCTAGATCTTGGGATCTAATGCAACCTCCAATACAAGCTAGAAACTAGACTGGGGATATTGGATGGGTAGGTATTAGACAGGGATTTTATGCACAAACCTTGCATCCATTGATTACTCTGGCTTGCACTGAGTGGCACTATTGTATGGAGAGTTTAGCCTTTGTGTAAGCATAAAGAATGGTGCTCATATGATGTTTAGTGGTTTAATACCAATCCTGCTCAATAGGATTATGGAGACTGTGGTTATTAAAGAACCAAAGACACCAAAAAGTATGGCTGCTTAACTGAGTTCAGATTTATATAATTATACAAGCTAATGAGCTTGAACTGAAAACATTATTGTGTTTTCATTTTGTACACAAAGATTTATAGTTAGCTAATAAGATAAAAGGTGGCTGCTGGAGGATTGCATTAGATCCAAAGATTTAGGTGCAGTGCTCTCAAATACAAGACTCCTCACTGATGAAAGCTCAAGCTAGAAACTAGTCTGGGGATATTGGATAAGTAGGCACTAGTTAGGGATTTTATGCACAAGCCTTCTCATATCCATTGATTACTCTGGCTTTTACTGAGTGGCGCTGTTATGTCCTCTGTGTAAACAGCTTGTGTAAGCATAAAAGAATGGTGCTCATGTGATGTTTAGGGGTTTAATATATTATTATAATCATACAACTATATTAACAAAGTAATTAAACCAGGCAAAACTCTATATGTATTGGGAAATGCATGCGATAATTTATTGGCTTTAACAAAGTAATAATGTTTTTTATTTATATTTTACATTATTATTTGTCATTATTATAGATTTGAACTTAAAAAATATATCTATTTATAAATGAAATATACTAATTATAATGCACAGTTGTTTATTCATACATCTTTATATATATTGAATATTATAAAAATCTATACAGACTTACATTATATAATTTTCTGTTCATGTTTAAATGATCAATTATTAGTTAATTGTATAATTAGAAGTTGTTGTTTTTATTGTTGTATAATGTATATAATAGTTATATGAAAAGAAAGATAAGGAAAAAAAAAAGAGAATTGTAATTTTTAAAAAAAAAATGTCTAGATGTCATCATATGTGTCTATAAATCTTGTTACACTGAAGAAGGCAATAAAACATTACCAAAAAAAGCTTTTTTGCATTAAAAAAACATTATTTGTTGTTATATAATCTTTTTCATTTATTTATATATATGTAAAACATAATTTACATACATAATAAATAATTTATTGGTATCGTAAATATGAAACTAACTGATATTAGATATGCATGTGTCCTGTGGATATGACAATAGAATAAAATAGAAAATATAAACAATGTCTTGAAGATTTAAATTTAGCTCCAATTAATATTATATATGTGTATTTACATTTATATATATACACACAAGAAATCATCTACTTGTGGTATATATAAAGTGCAAAATACTTGAAAAATTTAATGCACTAATTTGTTAAAAACTCTGCAACATGTACCTAAGAGAAAATGCAACTTATGTGAAATGTCACAGAATAGTTTATTTTATATTTAAAAAATTCAAATTTGAGAATCAAAAGTCAAAATTTTAATTAACTTCTTACATATATATTGTTTTTTTTCTACTTCTGTTTTTAAATCTTTGTAATATTAATTTTAAAATCAGTTAACTTATAAATGACCTCAATCAACTTTGACCTTCTTGGTAAAATAATATTATTGTATAACAAACTTCAAAATCATATCACATGATTAGACCTGATTGTTTTGAAGCAGTGTTTAGAGTGGCATACTGGAGCTTTCCAAAGTTTATGGGTCACAGCACAGTTCTACTACTTTCAGTACTAAACTTTTTAACTCCCAAGCAACAAAGTATTTGATAATTTGTTTATTAATTTTATATTAGATATCACTTCTTTAAATTAATACGGAATTGCTCAAATTGGTTATCTCTTCACATTAACTTAAATTATCATTGACATAAATAATGAAAAAGTATACAAAAATCCCACATCATAGGATTAATATATATTTTTAAAGTTAATTCTACTTATAGAAAATTAAAGTCAAAAAAGAGCCACTGGAAGTTTTAATATATTGCATTCGGATTATAAACCAATAATGCAAACTATTTTATCAGAATTGTAAAATTTAAGAAAACAGAATCCATATTATATTATACTTTATGGCATATAATATACATTTGTGTGCTAAGGATAATATGGTCAGCCATATTGAGTATTTTTTCTCTAGGATTCTTGATTTATTAAACCAGCTGCATCCTATGTCAGGGATACACTTTGAGATTATGCCAATGGTCTAATAATGTGGTGTATTAAAAAAAAGTTATATGAATCTTAGCTTATACAATGCTTTAATGGACAAACTCCATTTATTCTTCTCAAGCTTACAATAGGTGGCAGCAGTAGAGTAACAAAAAAAATCTTATAAACTTACTAGCATTTTCATTAACATTTGAAATGTTTTGAATTATAATATCACACTCCAATTTTGATTCTTTTTTATTGTTGATGTTATTTATTTGTAAGAAAACTTTTTTAGAATACTAGGAAATAAAACATTTTTAAAACAATAAAAATTTTAAAAAAAGAAAATAATAAACTTTTTTTTTTATTTGAAAATAGTAAACATTTTAAAGCTTTGGTTATTCTATTTTTAAAAACAAAGCAAAAAAAATTAAATAACTCAAACACAATTATTATTTTCCTAAAGGTTTGTGATGATGGTGTTCTAGTTGTATATTTATATTGGACTACTTCCATCATCTAATATGTGTATTGAATGTCTTTTAGAAAAAATAACTTCTAAATACATTCAACTGTTAGTAATAGCATATCAAACAAGTTAGTACATGCACAATATTTTGAGAGGTATTATTCTCCCTTCTTCAGGGAGCGTTTCCTTAAAATTCAATACTCAAGAATCTAAGGACCCAGGTTCGAATCCCATGCTAGTACTGTCACTGGTCAGGTCAGCAACACCTGAAGAAAAGGGGAGAATAATACCTCTCAAAATGTTGTGCTATTACTAACAGTTGAATGTATTTAGAAAATTTAAATAAAGTTAATTTTTTCTAAAAGATATTCAATACACATATTAGATGATGGAAATAGTCCAATATAAAAATACAACTAAAACACATTTACATTATATATATATTACTTGAATTACATTTTTTTTTAATCAGCGTTCATCATGACCAGTTGAAATTGATCAAATGCTAGAGATTCTTAAAAAGATGTAAGCTTATTACATCAAGTAGTCAAGTTTAATTAATAAAATCTAGCAATGTGAACCAGTTAAATATAAAAACACAAATAATTACAATTTATCTGATTTTATTTACAATAAATGTACAACATTTAATCTTAAAAACAATATTTTCATCCTTGATAATGGTAATTGTAAATAGAAAGGGGCAATGTATTTGAATGGTATATGCACTCTTCTTGCTGAATTGTAGGAATATATAGATGCTATTCAAAGGTACTAATGGTGTGGATGAACCAAGAAGCTTTGATTAATACCTTTTCTTTATATTAAAAATTAAAGCATTGATGTGATGTTTTCATAATAATTGTTTCCACCTTCAGCTTTGCTTCTGCTAATCCATGCTGACAAACAAGTATAATTTACTGCATAAACATCATTAATTATTCTGGCAATAGAATATTTATTCTAATAAACATCCAGAAAAATTGTTGAACATATAAGATTTTTAGTGTCTTCTTAAAATGTGATGCAAGTATTCATAACTTATCAGATCTTCCTGCCTTAGTATTCTTTCTAGAACACTTTTCTTTGCAGTGATTTGAAATACAATCTGTAATACCTCTCTCTTTGTAGATAACTAAAAAGTTTTATAAGATAAGAATCATAAAAGATAGATTCAGACATTGGGCATATTGATCAATCATACATCAAGATGGTAGACAATCAGCACTCTGATAAACTAGTTGATAGAAATCAGATTGACTATCCAATTAGAAGTTGACCATGAATCATCAATTGTTAATGAGTAAAAGATGAAGAAACTAATTGTTTTGTAGCATCATTCATATATTTCATTTGTTTATGAGCAAATGTTGATTTGTTTGTAGGTGAATTAATATTTTAGTTTTATAATAATATTTTATTCATTTAAAAGTTTTACCAATTCAGAATAGCAATTAGTGTCTTTGATAAAATTCTATTGGTTGTTTAAGATAGAGTGGAGGATGAATAGATTGAAAGTCCTGCGTTCAAATCCCTCTATTTATAAAATTCCTATTTACAAAATTGTTTTTGTTGGGGTTTTTTTTAATTACTTTATTCAACTAGGAAAAATGAGATTTATATGGGCATTTTTAACTCTTAATATTTATATTTCTTATGAGTGATCTATCTCCAACTTTTTTTTTCTATCAATAAATAATCATTCTGTAACATCTAGTTTTGGTTACCACAAGCCACCCTAACTTGCCTTTTAAAGATCTACCATTACTTTTTATTTTAAAGCAGATCACTCTTTTCATCTTCATTAAAATTTGTTTTTATGATGTAACCATTTTTCCATACTTTTCTTGGCATAGTGTAATGATTATCCATTATTGATGTGTGACAACTTGTTAAAGACAACAGACTCTATGATCAAATCTATAAAAATTTGTTTTAGTGAAAAACAAGACATAATTAAAATATAATTATGTAAAATAAAAATACAAAAATAAATAAAAAACAAGTACACTTTTAATAATGTAAAAGAAACTAATCAGCTGTAACTTCACCAGGATAATTATTAGTAGTCTTTAATAGAAATGCTTCCAGAAATTTGGTTTTTTTCTTAAGAGTCCAGAGCTCATTTATTCTTTAAAATATTATGGTTTATTTGTAGTTATATGTCAGATTATTTACATCATCTAGTTTTAATTGTTAAATGTTTTTAGAAAAATTTAAACTTTCCAAATACATTCAACTATTAGTAACACAATATTTTGGGTAATATTATTTTTCTTTTTTTCTTCCAGATATTGTCAGCCTGACGAATGATAGTATTAGCTCATTGGTTAGAACATCACCTTAAATTCAGTATTCATGAATCTACAAATCACCAGATCCATGTTAATGCTATCTCTCATCAGGACAGAAATATTGAAGAGAGGAGAATAATATCACTGAAATATTGTGTTTTATATTAATCTAAGTATTACTTTTAATAATTGAATGAAAAACTCCCCATACAGTAGTGCCCCTCAGTGCAAGCTAGAATAAATCAATGGATGCACTACTGTATGGAGAGTTTTGCCTGTTTTAATAAGTTATGAGCAAGCTTAAGAAATGGTGATCATGTGATGTTTAATGGTTTAATTGAATGTATTTGGAAAGATACAAATAAAGGGGATTTTTTTCTAAAAACTTTTAATAAAATTATATGATGGACATATATGATAAACTTTAGGACAAACATCATGGTTTATTCTTAACTTTGTGGATTGCACCCAAAATTGATTGATTTGGCTTATTAAGATCCTTTTTATTCACTTTCTCTCACAGTATTTCTTGTCTTTGTTTTTCTATGAATGTTAACATTAATCCTTTTTTTTTAAGTTTCTTTATTATCTTCTGCTTAAAATTTTTTTTCTTCTAACACAATTTGTTTGTTCTTCTGAATATCTTTTACATTATTTCTCTCATCACTGAATATATTGCATAATTTATTCACCCATTTGTCATCCAATTATAAAATTCTTTGCCTGGTACTCTTAAAATTAATGCTAACAAATATCCATTTGATATTTGTGAGTTATTTTCAATAATAAGAAAAGAGCAACAAAGCAGATTTAGTAATTCTGAAAAATTTGTCTAGCATTAGGCACAAGGTATAAATAGTAGTTCTTTCACATCTATCATTTGATTCTGAGCTTTCATGCAGATGCCTGAAATCATAAAGAAGAGTGAATCAATAGCCTACTAACAAGCTTTGTTTACATAAATGCTGAGAGAGATAGAATTCAATATCTCTTTCGTTGTCTCCAAACTTCAGACCATGATTTTGAGCTAGTTGGCCCACAAAGCTTGTTAGTAGGATATTGGTAAAGCTCCATCTAGTCATCATAAAATGCAAGCTAAGAGCAAGTTTACAAAATTTATAACTTGTTTTGTTTATCATATATATATTGTGCCCTTTATAATTGGTACAGACAATTAGGTAGGTTTGTAAAAGTAGTTATATTTTTAAAAAATTAGGTTATTTTCTAGCATATAATTTTAATGTTATAAGTAATAGGGTTCAAACTCAATAGATAGGAGCCTATAAAGATATATTAGTTTGAACTCATTTTGAGATTAATTAAATATAAAATGATACAATAACAGATAGTATTAATTTTCATTTATTATATTTAAAATATATTATAATGATAGAATAGCTTAATTACATTGCTAAATATTTTATATGATTAAGATAATTATTTTGTTTAAAATATTATTTAAAGATAGTTAATTTAATATTAGTTTAAAATATGCTGGAAGTATCATGATTAGAGGTGATTGTATGAAGATGTGTGCTTTTAAAAAGTTAGGGGAAAAAATTTTAATTTTAGCTTGTTAACAAAAGTTTGATACATAATAAAGTGTAACAAATATAAAGTCTAGAGATAATATTAGAAAAGTAATGAATAAAATTATTATTTTATTTAGGTGTAATATTTTATTTTTAAATCAATTTTAGATCATTAAAATATTAAAAATTGTTTTAATAAGAATATTTAATTTTTTTTAGATAAAAATATTTAAGGTATTAAATAATTTTATATTTAATAATTGATGACTCATAGTTTTAAAACTTAATTTTAAAGATAAGATAGATGTAGTTATATAAATTAGCAAATTTGTACAAGCAGTATTGACCAATGAAATTATTGGATTAAGACCAGTATAAAAAGAGAGGTTGAAGCCAGTCTAGACAGTGATTTACAGATTCGGATTAACCCTTCTGATGATGCTTATGAGACCTTTCGTCGATAATTGATGTCATTCTAATTCCGTTATTTTTAATGCTAGGATAGACATTATAGACTCATTAGCTAGGTTTTTAAAAGTTTTGTAAGATCTGCCCTCTTTTGAATTATTTTACAAGTAAAAAATCAATAAAACTGCCTGTAAAGCTAAACAAAGCAGTAAGCTTATCGGTGATTGGCTCTCAGCCATCAAAGACATTCTGATTGGTTGGAAAGAACAAAGAAACCGCCTGATCAAAGAAAATAAAGAAAAACACTGAGATTTTCATTTTGAATATGATAAACAAACATTTTAAAGTATTATAAAAGTATTTTTGAGAAATTACAAATCATTTTCATAAAATATGCTAAAAAACAAAATTATTTTAGAAAAATATTGAAGATTTTCATAAAAATATTTAAGATTTTAGCAAAAAAAAATATTTACTTTTCCATAACGTAAAACTGAAAAAAAAGCATTTACGTCACACAACTCTTTAATTCATTTGTATGTTCGCTTTTAAATTTGCCAAAATTGAATATTTTATAATAAATAAATAGCAATTTATTTTTGAAAGAACTTTCATAACCTGACAAATTATTAATATACTTTTTATAAATGAATCTAAAGTGAATTTGATATTAAAGGTGAATATATTTTGATAATTGACTGTCTTCAGTTTGTGAGTTGGCAAATTAAAAGCTTTGATTTTTGCCTCGCACAACCAATAATATAATTAGCAGTTAAAAGGTTAAGACAGATTTAGTTTGAAATTTATAACTATATATTTTTATATATTGTGACAGTTGTAATTTCTTTTAAATTATTATTTTACTTGAAAGTGTTTTTGAAAAATGTAATTGAAATAACTATTTAAATAATGTTTCACTAAAACAGTGGTCTTCAACCACCGAGCAGCGGAATGTTTTCTGCCAGGCCGCAGAGATTGCCAAGAAAGTTTATAATAACAAAATAATAAGATTTTAAACTTTTAATTAATATAAACAATTTTTATTTATTTTTTCATCACAATTGCTTAAATATAATTAATTATAAATCAAAATTTTATTTAAATTATTAGATAATGCTATAATTACTAAATAATAATCAAATGAATTTATCTGAAAATGCAATCTTTAAAAGACAAAGCATCAATCTCATGAGAATTGCACCACTCCTTACCTTACATGTCTTTTCCTATACCTAGTAGGCATTTCTGTATTGTGTCAGCTCATTTATTGTTCACATATAGAAAAAACTTTTATTGCATTTGTATTATCTTTTTATTTTGTGTGTGACATTTCTTTTCGAAATTGTAAATTTCACAAAATGGAGACAAAAAAAGTCAAACAGCAAACCTTTTTGGCCTTTTTAAGAAGAGACAAGGATAATATTCCAGTAAAAAGAGATGCTGATACTGAAAGTATTCCAAGTACTAGTGTTTCAACTCTTGAAGAAACTAGGAAAAAGAGATATGCCAATACTTCAGAATGTGCAGGAAAAAAAAAGATCATTTTATTAGAAATTACAATAAGGAGTATTTAAAACTTGGTTTCATAGTTGCTCCTGACAGTGAACTATCACCACGGCCTTTGTGTGTAGTATGTTCCGAAATTTTGTCAAATGAAGCTATGAAACCTTCCAAACTTGCACGTCATTTGCATTCAAAGCATGGAGAACTTATGCATAAGCCATTAGAATTTTTTGAAAGATTACGTGATCAAATGAAAATTCAGAAAAATCAAATGAGTACGATGATGACTAGTGACAAATCACTGCTTCAAGCATCTTATTTAGTTGCTCTTCGAATAGCTAAAACAAAAAAACCATTTACAATTGGAGAGGAATTAGTAAAGCCTTGCATCTTGGATGTTGTACAAGAAATTTTGGGCCCCCAAGCTGCTAAAAAACTAAATCCTGTATCACTTTCAGATACTACTATTGGGAGGAGAATTGTTGATATGGCCACAGATATTGAAGAACAAGTTATAGAGGTCATTAAAAACTCAAAATGTTTTGCGATTCAGCTTGATGAATCAACTGATGTGAGTAATCACACTATTCTACTCTGCTTCGTGAGATATAATGAAGATAAAGACTTAAGGGAAGAACTTCTTTGTTGCCTTGATATACCTGCACGGACTACTGGTTGAGAGATATTTAATGTTCTTGACGAATATTTTCAAGCACAAGGTTTGGACTGGAGTAAATGTGTAGGAGTATGTATGGATGGTGCTGCTAGCATGACTGGATGTCGCTCAGGAGTAGTTATAAAAATAAAGAGTTGCACACCCGGACATTTTGTTCACTCATTGCATGATCCACCGAGAACAACTAGCTGCAAAGCTTTCTACTGAACTAAATATTGTAATGAATGATGCTGTTAAAATTATTAATGAAATTCGCAGTCAAGCAAAGAATTCCAGATTATTTGCAATATTGTGTGAGAGCATGGAATCACACCACCAACATCTTCTACATGCAGAAGTGAGATGGTTATCAAGAGGAAGAGTTCTAGCACGTCTTTTTGAACTTAGAGAAGTAAAACAGTTTTTACTAGAGCGGAAATCAGACCTAGTAGAACCTTTGTTGAATGATGAGTGGATGGCTAAACTTGCATACTTAGCCGATATATTTGACCTTCTTAACAGACTTAATCTTTCTCTCCAGGGACCTTGTACAAATATTTTTATATTGAGAAATAAAATGGACGCATTTAGAAAAAAACTGTCATTTTGGGATAATCGCGTATAACAAAAAGACATAGATATGTTTCCACTTTTAGGAGAATTTTTGACTGCTGCTAATGTCAACCAGAAAGTCATATTCAACATAATTAGTCAGCATTTAAGAGCGTTAGCTGAAAACTTTGATAATTATTTTTCTGAAAATGAGGATCCTCGTAAAGGTAATCTCTGGATTAATAACCCTTTTTTGGAAGATGTAAACTCTTGTGCACTTGAATCTCATGAAAAAGAAAATCTGATTGAATTGTCATCTGATCTCACTCTGGTGTCCAGATATAAAATGCAATCGTTATCTCAATTTTGGCTATCACTTGAAAAAGAATATCCAACTTTTAATTACAAAGCTATCAAATTATTGGTGATTTTTTCAACCTCGTATTTATGCGAGAAAACATTTTCAGCAATGTCTATAATAAAAAATAAACAAAGAAATAGAATGGATGTTAAAGCAGCACTTCGTCTTTCCGAAACTACGCTACAGCCTTGCCTATCAAATTTAGTAGCAGAGAAACAACAGCAGACATCACATTAGGTAGGTAAAAAAATTTAGATTTTTTTGTAAATAAAATATTACAATAGTTTTTATTTCTATGTTAGATAAAGCTGTAGAATTTTTTAAATGCAGTTTAATATGAGAAAATTTTTGCCCTAATTACTATATTTTTAAGCCTTAAAAGCTGATTGTTTCTTTTTTTAATCCGAATTCAAACGAATTATATATATATATAGTGATAAGAACACAACCACCCACCTGAATGGAAGGAGTCACTCAATATGTAGTTGAACTCATCAACCACATAAATTGTAATCACTCATATGCTGGCTATCCATTTGATTTACATATATATTTGACTGTTCATTTCAACACTTTCCTTATAATTTCTAGTAATTATTATAATCGTCAGATCTTAAGGAATCATAATTTTAATCTTTAACTATAAAATGTCGTTGACTACCTGAAAATATTTTAATTCTACAGATCATTGATGATAATTTCATTTCAGCGAGAACATAAATCTATTATCTTTTTTTTTTTTTAGCAAAATGACATCTTTATAATGATTGTTTTATTTCTATGTGACTCTACCAAAATAACTTTTCAGCTCAATTTTCTGTGGCTTTACAGGTGTGGTCCTCAGGTGATTTCAAGAGTAAACAATTAATGCAATCTGGTGTTATTTTAGTCTTATTTTTACCTAATTAAAAAAAAGAAACAGAACGAAAACAAAAACTAATCAATCATACATAAATTAATTTGTTTTTCTAGTTATCACTGATGTTTATGAATCAAATATTTTATTATTTTTCAAAAAAAAATTCAAAATTTATATTAAAAAAATGTTTTTTATTATACAAACTCCATATATATATATAAAACTTTATCTTGTATATTTAACATTAAATACAGATATTTCCCAACATTCAGGTGAATAACATTATTCTTGCATGTTTGAACGATGAAACAATAAATGTAGCAATGCAGGCACTTTAATGAGAATGATTGTTATTGTACTGTTTTCTGTACTCGAGAGTGTTCAGCAAGGGAAGGTAAGCAACACCTTTACAATACACAGTAACTAATGTATTATTTTGGTCAGTTATAACAATTATGCTCATCTAAGGCTAAGCAGTTTAAATCTTTAAGAAAATTTATCTGTAGACTTCTACCGGTCCGCGAAATCTTACCCTTATTTTTGGCAGTCCGCAGGTGTGAAAAGGTTGAAGACCACTGAAGCGTCAAAGTTCTCTGTCAGATTATCCTACTTGAAACTTAGCTTAGGACTTCAATAATTCTATGGAATGTGATAGTAGTTATTTAAATACTGAGGCAATGAACACCAAATGTCAAGCAAGATACTACAAGACCAGAGATTAACATAAGAACTTTGAAATTTTTTATATAGTGTGCCTGGAGTGAGTGAACATTTTTTACAATAATTTTATCATATTACAATGAAAATAGTTTATTAAAGGCAATTAAGAGGAATCGGATATTTATTAAAAATCTTTATCGTAGTGTTAAATTTGAAAGAAAGAAAAGGAAATTAAAATTCTGCATCTAAGTTTAAAACTGAATTTAAAATGCTTTGTGGTATGATGAATGTCTGTTTTTTTATATAATTGATAATAATAATTCACATTTAATTTGTCTTTAAAGTAATCAAAATAGACTTCCATTTTAAGAATGATGTATTTAAAGACAAATTGAAGATGACTTTTGAAATACTTTATGTTTTTAAAAGGTTTGCTATTGATCAAATCAATAAATAAAATTATATACTTTAAAAATAACTATATTTGGAATAAAGGAGCTCTGACATGTATTTTTAAAAAATTGAAATTATATCAGATAATAAATACTTTGAATGATATATCTGTCTTTTTACCTGGAAAAGAAAAATATTTAGTGAAAAGATATACATTTAAAAGGATAAAATCATAATTTTTTTTAAAGAAAGAAATATTTATTTTAATTCATAAACTACATATCTGCTGGTAAACATATTAAATAAATAACATTATATTATACAATGTTTGTACTAATGTTTTTGACCGGTAGAAAAAGCAAATATTATTTCAATCATATTTATTGCAATATATCTGCTATACACAATAGCT
The DNA here is from genome assembly GCA_028023455.1 of Epiperipatus broadwayi. Classification (NCBI taxonomy): domain Eukaryota; kingdom Metazoa; phylum Onychophora; class Udeonychophora; order Euonychophora; family Peripatidae; genus Epiperipatus; species Epiperipatus broadwayi. Next base: position 3,402,468 of record JAQFVV010006200.1, on the reverse strand, counting down.
GAAACATGTAAGAAAATATTTCATATAAAATGGATTTTCAATTATTATTCTACAAAGATATTAAATGCCTGGATAAAAATTTCAGAAAGGACTGAAATAAACATTTTATCTTACAAGATGGTTAATATCCTTCTTACATTTTAGTGGATTTTATATTATTACTTCTACATTTTTTAATGGTACTGGTACAGGTGTTGATTGTGCACAAAGCTTTCCCCCATAACTAGGCAATGGAAAGATTCCTGACAAGCATTGAACTTATGAGCAGGAGAAAAAAAGAAATTTTTTTTCATAACTTTAAAACTTTATCTTTTTTTTATGTTAAGTAAAATGTTAATATTCAGAATATTACTTTTGTAATTTTAAAACTAACCTTTTGTTATTATATTTTAAATTTAATCTTAAAATAGGTTAATTTTATTATTATTATAATGTTAAATAAAAATAGGTATTCAGAAAGTAATTTTATGAACAAGATAATTATAATTGTTGTTTTTTTTAATGTGTGGTCTAAGAAGCAGGTTTCCATGAATGATCTTAATATAGGTTCAGATCATTGGTAATTTCTTTTTATTATTTAGATTACATTTTGCTTAATAATTTTATCATTATTTTTTTAAAAAATGATATATTCAAAATTGTATGTTAAATTAGTATTTCATATTGTATGAATTTAATATTAAACAGTGGAATGAACTGTTGATAGAAATTATCATCATGTATATTTTTATATAAAAGAATTGATGAATGCAGATGTTTTGAAAATGCCCAAGAATATTTAAATATTTATTTAACGTGAATGCTTGAATATGCATACATTAGATATCTTTAATTTATGTTTTATCTTTGTGAATGCTATCTGTTGAAGTACATAATAAGACATAATACTGATCTTAAATTATATAATTATAAATAAATAAATGTATATTACTGATATATGTTTATCAAGATTGTTTGTGCATGAAAACTTTTGAAAAACATTTTGAAATGAATTTAGATCTTTGTTGTTTCTTTAATATTGTGTTTTGGAAATTATTTTAGAATGCTGTTTGTATATTTTACGATGTTAAGTGAGTTATTCAGTGGAAGATATAGGATGGTGGTCGGAAGAGTAATAATCATATGAAATCCCAGGTGTTAGGGATATGTTGAAATCTGTTGTATATCAATTACATTTTCATACATTAAAGTTATTAAAGTATACAGATAACAAGGCTGTATATCATTTTCCATGGACAGTTGTATTTTCTTATTGTCAATAAGTGCTATAATATAACCATGACTTGAATCTTAGGTGCCTGATGAATATGGATCTATTCTTATGATCTGCACTGTATCCATGATGATATTATCTTAATCTTTTGAGTCATTCTTATTATTATTCCAATCCTACACTCTAATTGCTACCTATCACTACAGGAATCATCATAGAGGATAGTTTTATAAGTTGATAAAGTAATGACTAAACTGTTTGTAATTTATAATTCGTGAGAGGGCAAGATGAAGTATAAAGAAATTTCTTTTGCAAGTAATGTTGAGCTGTTTGGTGATTGTCATACTATATAACATAAGAGAAGAACAATTGTTACTCATACAAATATTAGAGATCACTTAGCTCAAACAGATGCATATTCAAATCGGAATGAAAGTGAGAATAGTGAAAATGATTTTGAATGGTATGATGAATGTAAGAATATAAAAACAAAAAGAAATGCAAACATCAAGCAATATAATTTATTGATAGTTCTTTAAATTTTATTATAAATAACTTAAACTCATTTAAGTTACAAAAGTTTATAAAATTAACTCTTAAATATTTTTGTATAATAGTTAATTTTTTAGAGGGAGATATTCATATTTTTTATTTAAAATTTTCTGATATTCAAATATTAGGATGATATTTTGCTAAACTGCAAAAAAAGTCTTTAATAATTTTTCTTTTAATATTTTATTTGTTGGACTTTAAGGAGTGTATTTTAAAATATAATCTTACATTGATGCTCTTCATCATAAGAAGTATATTTTATAACAGTATAAGTGTGATATTAAGTTTTCTTAGAAATTGAGAAATTTATTGTAACTATTACCAATACAAATAATAGAATACTATTTTACTAAATGAGCATTATATATTGTTATTACTGTTGTACGTTTTATTTTATTTTGAAATGGCCAGACTGAAGGCTATCTTATTTATTTTTTGTATTTATTAGTAAGATTTACTGTAAATATATATATATATTTTATGTTAAATAATGTTAGTTCTTATTTTACTTTTGTAAATATTTTTTATATTACGTTGTTATTATATTATAATAGTATGATATTGTTAATTTATAAATAAATTTTTTAACGGTTTTTAAAACTTATACCTTAGATGAGTTGTGATTTATCTGGGTGTTGCTTATTTGATTTTTCATTTTACATGCATGATCCACATAAAATTAATAATTTGAATTATTACTTATTTGGCACATGATCCATCAAGATTACTTAGATATTACTTCTATTATGGTTGATTCCTTAACGAAGTATATTATTATCGTAGGAGGTATGATCATTGATAATTATTTTTAAATTGATACAACACCAACGAGAGATACATGATTTGCCACAATATTCAAATACTTTATATTTTTTAAGAAGGCCACATTAAACAAAGAAAGATTATACAATATTTAAATTAAAATTTTATTATTTATGTTTTATTGCTAAACTATAATTATTAAATCGATTTAATGTTGAGAGTCATTAAGTTATTTTAGTTGCTTATTGTTGTTCTTATTTTGAAAGAGTAGTTAGATATCATGTAAAATCCCTCATCATATTTAACTACAGGGTGTTAATTAATTAATTTGTTTTATTATTAGTTATTAATATTAGGATATGAGCACAGACTTTCACATGACCCACCACTCTCCACTCCATCTAATAACACTGATACACTTAAACACATATATGTTGAAAAGATAAATAATCACCAATATACGTATTTCATGCTAAACCAGCAATCATCAGTTGGTCCAGATTATCATCTCTACACATATATACTATAAGTACTCAGCTATATATTAAGATAGACAATTCTCATACTTTAATGGACAGGCTTCAAACTACCCCACACTCCAACTCTTCAACCGTCCATCCAATTGAAAATCTGATGATGGAATGCTCAAAGGCCACCCTGAGGCCGAGATTCTTGTCACACCCATGTTGACCTAAGGTCAATCTGAACCCCACATGTACAGGACATAATCCATTAAATACATATGCAAGGATGGGCAGACATCTCTATAATGTAATAACTGAAACACAGGCTTATTTATACCTGTCTCTCTCTCTATATATATGTAATATTAGGATATGAGCACAGACTTTCACATGACCCACCACTCTCCAATCCATCTAATAACACTGATACCCTTAAACACATATATATTTTTAACATATATGCTGGTTTAGCATGATATACGTATATTGGTGATTATTTATCTTTTCAACATATATGTGTTTAAGTGTATCAGTGTTATTAGATGGAGTGGAGAGTGGTGGGTCATGTGAAAGTCTGTGCTCATACCCTAATATTACATATATATATAGAGAGACACAGGTATAAATAAGCCTGTGTTTCAGTTATTACATTATAGAGATGTCTGCCCATCCTTGCATATGTATTTAATGGATTATGTCCTGTACATGTGGGGTTCAGATTGACCTTAGGTCAACATGGGTGTGACAAGAATCTCGGCCTCAGGGTGGCCTTTGAGCATTCCATCATCAGATTTTCAATTGGATGGACGGTTGAAGAGTTGGAGTGTGGGGTAGTTTGAAGCCTGTCCATTAAAGTATGAGAATTGTCTATCTTAATATATAGCTGAGTACTTATAGTATATATGTGTAGAGATGATAATCTGGACCAACTGATGATTGCTGGTTTAGCATGAAATATGTATATTGGTGATTATTTATCTTTTCAACATATATGTGTTTAAGTGTATTAGTGTTATTAGATGGAGTGGAGAGTGGTGGGTCATGTGAAAGTCTGTGCTCATACCCTAATATTACATATATATAGACACAGGTATAAATAAGCCTGTGTTTCAGTTATTAGTTATTAGAAATGAACCTAAGATTATTATTATTATTTTTGGAGAATTGTAAATTTTCTAGAAAGATGATAAGTAAGAAATTATTAGTTAATGTTAAATGTCCATTTAGTATTTTATTAAAGGAATATTCAATAATTTATTATTGTTGTAATAAATTTATAAATCATACTTTAGGATTATTATATGTGTGTGTCTAAGACATAACAGTATTATATGGTAGTTTTGTAATGTGAATTTGGTGGAGTAATATTCTTAGGCCATTGGGAATGTATTTTTAGGGATGTATTCTCAATGTTTAAGCCAATATACCTTACTGGAAGTCTCATGTTAAGAGTTTTTATAATTATATTTGTTATTTTGATAGAATCTTATTTATAATATTGAGCAAGTTTATAAGTTAAATTTATTAGTGAAATAAATAGATTGAGTATTATATAGTTGGAACCCTAATTATTTATTATGAACCTAAGTATTATGATATTTTAATTCAATAAGTTTTCTTATATTTAATTATTGAAAAATATTGTTTTATTAGATATTGTATGTTAGAATGTATCTTGAACTAATCAGAACAGTATTATTTTAATAGTCATTGTTATGTAATTGCCAATTGCAGTTCACTATAGTTATATCCTAGTTAACTGGATTCTTTTGTTCAGAGAGTTTCTCATTTTGGTAAAGGTACAATAAATATATATATATGTTGAAATGAATGTTTTCATGGATAAAAGATGTTTTATGAAATATATTTTTAGGAATAACCATGTTTAATAAAATAAATCTACCGATGTTTCAATAAAACATCCTCAACTGGGTCAAAAAAAAATATTGTAATATAATCACATGGTTATAGTAGATAGAATTGATTCATGTAGTTGTTGTATCATGTAAATTACTAAACATCACATGATCCCCATTTCCTATGCTTATACAAGCTGTTAAAACAGGCAAAATTCTCCATAACCATAGTGCAAGCCAGAGTAATCAATGGATGCAAAAAGGTTTATGCATAAAATCCTTATCTAGTGTCTACTCATTCAATGTTCTCAGACTAGTTTTTAGAGACCTAGCTGCAGTGCTCTCAAATCCAAGGCTCCTCACTGATGAAAGCCATAAGCTAGAAACTAGTCTGAGAATATTGGATGAGTATGCACTAGACGGATTTTATGCACAAAGCTTTTCACATCCATTGATTACTCTGGCTTGCACTGGGGGCACTACTGTATGGAGTTTTGCCTCTGTTTTAACAACTTATATAAGCATAGGAAATGGTGATCATGAGATGTTTAGTAATTTACATGATACAACAACTATGTGAAACAATTCTACCTACTATAACCATGTGATTATTGCTTTATTTTTTTCACCCAATTGAGAATGTTACCAAAACATTGATAAATTTATTTTATTTTATTAAACACAATTATTCCCAAAAACATGTTTCATAATATATATATACACACATGATACAATTTAATTTTAAAAAAATACACATCAACAAAAGTAATTAGCAAAAAATGTAGTTATGAAAAAATATAGTAATAAATTGAAAGAGATCATCTGACTTTTAGTATTCTGAGTGTATAAGCTAAGGAAATGGCCAAATTAAAAAAGCACTCATATAAGTGAATGCTATATAAAATTTAGGAATTCAAAATTTTAATTTAATCTTTGAATTGTGGGTAGTGAATTCATAAATATGGGAACTATTCTGCGTGTGAGAGTATATATATATAATAGTAATACTTTTTTTTTTCTCAATGTTGAAGGTTTATTCATCAAAAAAGGTACAAATATAGTTAAATAAGAGGTTTACAAAGAATGGTAAAAATGAAATTCTGGAGCAACATAGTGAAGGGGGAAGGATACATAAGAAAAGGGAAAGGGATGTGGAAAGGGTTTGTATTAACCATTAAAGACAAATGAATGTTACAATTAGGAATTATTTGTAAAGTCTAGAAATCAATTATGAATAGTCTTTTAGGAGTACAATATTGGGAAAGTTAAGAAATAGGAAAACACTTGGAGATAACATAAAATATGGACTAAATCAATCTACTGTTCAGTTCTTCCAAATGGCCTTGAATATCTTCACAAAAGAGCAATCCTGAATACTTTGGAAAAATTATGGAAAACGTATGGAGAACAAGGGGGAAAAAATCCAAGCTTCAAAAGTCTCTGCTGAAAACCATTCTAATCCACCATGAAAATCGCATAAACAGCTAAAGGCCAGCCCTATCAATAGCAACATTGGAAGTAATAAAATTAAATAAGGTGGATCACTTGCAATTAGAATCATGAGGCCAAACTGTGACATATTTTGCAATAATACATGGATAAAATCACTCATAATGATAACGTTAAAGAAACACCATGAATAATGTTATTTTTTCTATCTTGTGAATGAGAAAAACCAACATTGGTAACGATCACCACAGCGCTCTCATCTCAGACCCCTCCCTCAAAAGAACTAGGATTTAGACCCCTGGGAGTCCTCCCAACAACTGGACCCTCTCATTCATTAAACAAAATTAAGTGAAATGAAAATTTTCATTAAAAGGTAAAATTTCTGTAGAAATCGTTCGTAATTTCAGTGGCTGCCATATATTTACATAGCGTTTTTATAAAAGTTGAAATTATGCTTACTTGTGATTACATTGTTGATATAGCTTGTATATGAAAAGAGAGCTAAAAAAAACTCCTCTTTTTAATAGGGATAGTTTTAGAGAAATTTAATTCCCTGAACTAGAAAAAAAGGAACGAAACAGGGAGCCAGAAACAGTGTTAACTGGAGTCGTTGGCTCTCTCTGGTGGACTTATAATAGTAATACTTAATAGTTAAGTATTTAATAAATGCTGGGCTTGAGTTTGTATTTTAGATCTAGTGTCTGAATGTACTAGTATTTCACTGATGAGAACCACTAGCTTGAAACCAGTTTGAAAATAGGGACAATTCTAGATAGAGAATTTTAAATGCTTTCTCTTGTGGCATTTATTAAAAAAGCTTGTTTAGAGCTAGTAGCACACTCATTATATTACATATAAATGTACCTAATGTTATATCTTTCAGTAGTACTATTTGTTCCAGAAAGTTCAAGTTATGCAATTAGAAAAAAAATTAATCTCTTTTCTACCATTGCTAAAATCTTAAGAAGTTAGCAAGTCAGACCAATGTAAACATCAGGCACAAAACTATATTAACATCTCATAAATGAACAACTTTCTCTATTATATTTCCGAGGAAACACAATGCTATATTGAAATCAAATATAAAAAAAAAACATGAACTCACCTAATGTTAATTCTTCCAACAACACCATCTGTTTCACAGAGTTCAATTAAGAAGCTAGAAAAAGTTTATCTTTATTGTACCTCTGAGCAATTCGAATTAACAACAGATGTTTATCTTTTAATTAATAATAATCACATATCCGTTTACAAACTTAAAACATAAAAAACAACTTAAAATGCCATTAGGAGTCACCTATGAAGCTCTTATAAATTATATTTTACAGTGATAATTCAAAAATGAGAAGCAAATTTGGACTTTAAAAGTTTAACTTGTTACATTATGATGGATATATGAAAATAGTTAAATATATTTAATAATATTTTTCTATTTTTACAATTTTATATCATATCTTTTTCCATTAATGTCAAGTTTTCAATCTATACCAATTTATTCTATTTTTTTATATAAATAATTAGATATCAAAATAGATTAAAACTACCATTTAATCCATATGCTTTACTTAAAATTTAATGTTAAACAGGGCAAATTATATTTAATGAAGAATAGATATGAAATTAACAAGTGGTGTATACTATTTTAAAAGAAAAGATTAAACCATGGAGGCAGTATCCATAGGAGTATGATGTACCCCCAACATTCGCAAAGGCTGCTTCACAGTACAGTTTTTTAGTTATGACTTAATTAAAATATAAGATGTTATACAATAACCAAATTCAGAACTGCAAATTATGACAAAACAGGCCAAGCTAATAGAGGGTACTGTTATTTCTAATATTATTAGATATAGATATGAAATGTATTAATTATATAAATACAGTAATCATATTAAAATTGTATTTTTTTAAATTTTATATTATTTGTTTCATCAATGCAGATTAACCTATAATCTGTATCCTCTGAGTAAAAATACCTAGATATCCATTTTGCAACAAATGCTGAATGGATATCTGGATTGGATATAAAATATCTACTTCCTAAATTTGTTTTTTTTGACCTGAAAAAGTTGCCATATTAATTCAGATTGAATTCAAACACTAGGTCATGGGAATGGAGGTAAATGTGCTAATTATTACACCACAAAGCCTTCTTTTTTTTTTTTTTTTAAAACAAAAAGTACATCTTTTGCAATATGATGATAAAATATGGCTTTCCCTTTATCAAAATCAAAAATCTTTATTCCACAAACATAAAGAATGCAGTTAGCTATCATATTCTACCTTTACCTTAACTTACATAATTTCTACTTCATATCTCTATTTTTTTTTTTCCATTTTAATATATTTGTTAATTCAATAACATGAGTTTTAAAATCATTATCATTTTACAATACTAATATAAAAGCTAAAAAGTCACTTTAATTTGTATATTCACTAATTTATATTATTTTTCTACAAATTCATTATTTCCATTCTTTCCGATTATATTCTTTAAATATAATTTACATAACAATGTATAAACAAGAGCAGTCTCATGTGATGTGATATAAAGTGGCTTCTTCTAAAATGAACTCTAAAGTGTCTGCATAAGTTATATGCCCAGAAATCCTGTTAATCAGATAAAATATTTTCTTCCTCCAAAAACCCTTACATATCACAATAAATTCATTTATTTCTTACTCTGTATTATCTAATTCTTTATTCAGCCCTGATCTATTATTTAAAGCCCCCATTTAATAAAGATTGTTTTTATGTTTTCACTACCCAGTCCTCAAGAAAAATCATAAAATCTCTACATCTTCCATTCTCTTTAGCTTTAAATTTCTCCCACTCTCTCTGTAATTTATCCTAATCTTCTTCCAATATCATATACTCCTAAAAGAAATGTTCATTATTTTCCCTCCTATCTCCACATAAACTACAGCTATAATACAAATCCTTATTCCATTTTTGTCTTTTTTCCTTGGTATCTAAAACTATTGCTTTGCATCAAATAACAGTAAACTTCCTTTAGTGTCATCATACAATTTTTTATATTTATTCTTATAAAATTCCAAACTATTTTTTTATATTCAAATTCATTTACCACAACTCAATTCATTTTCTCAAGCCAACTTATCTATCTTCCTTTGTCATCATAATAAATGTGTACCTTTAATATATTCTCTCTCTACATTTCATGGAAATATGGTGACTATTTATTAATTTTGTATATCATAAATTCATTCTTACCTGATATGTTTATTTCATTCATTCCAGATCTACCCTTTTTTTTTATCCTAGACACCATTATACCATTTCAAATAATTGTACATATTTTATCATATATGACAAACATAGTTCTATTGTATTTTTCACTTTTTTTCTCAAGTTTAATTCCCACTTTTATATATAATTTATTTTTCTATTCAATAAAGTATCTAAATATCTCTACTTCTTTAATACAAATCTCTCCCCTTTTCCATCCTTCACTTTTATTCTTTTTAATCTAGAAACATTGATGTTTACAGCAAAATATTTCAAACCAATAAACATCACATGACCACCACTTCTTATGCTTGTGTATAATTGTTTTAAAACAGGCAAAACTCACTATACATATTGCCACACACAGCAAGCTAGGGTAATCAATGGATGAGTAGGCACTAGATGGGGATTTTATGCACAAGCCTTCTGGCATCCATTGATTACTCTAGCTTGCTGTATGTGGCAATACGTATAGTGAGTTTGCCTGTTTCAAAATATTTCTGTTGTGTAATTTTCACTTCACCACTCTCAGGCAAAGTAGCGATTAGTTTCTATTCTCTTTTAACATCTTGTGGAGGGGTGTGATCATAAACATATGATCAGATATGTGAAAATGATGTTTGATCACCAAGATGCACATTTTATGCTGAATCCCACTCATCAGTTGACCCAGATTACAATCTCTTATCATTACTGCAATAATTAGCTATTTATGTTGAACAATAATAAAGATATGTGTAAGAGATTGTGATCTGGGCCAACTGGTGAGTGCTGGTTCAGCATGAAGTCTGCAAACATCTTTTTTATATAAATTTGATCATATATTTGTGATTACATCCCTAAACAAGTGGGTTAAAAGTGGATAAAAGCCAGTCCCTACCTTGTGAAAGAATAGTGTAGTAAAAATTACATTACAGAAATGTTATTCATTAAGTCTATAATCTTTAGTCTGATGACTAATAAATATTATTATGAATTTTTACTCTTTCTACTTTCACTACCCACCATTTATTGTAAGATAGAATAATTAGTAAATAACAAGATAGTAGCACAATTTTAAAGAATTAAATTATGTTAGTATTTTTATAAATATACAAACTGTTTTTATTTTCCATAACTACACTTCATCTTTATAACTCTCCCTTTTATTAGTGATAATATTTTCTTGTACCAAAAATACTACTGTAGCAGTTAACAATTATCATAAATATCCTATTTTTTATACAGAAAAACTGATACAAAATTTTGTCAATTTTTTTATCCTACTATCTTTCTTATTACAATTCTTAATCTGCAATCTTCTAAACATTCATTTTAACTTCTTTCTTGTGTCACTCATATCAAAACCTGACTCCTACTTTTCCTTTAATTACTTCATTTTCGATCCACAAACTATATCTAAAATGTCTTACTACTTCTCTTTGCATTTTTTCTAGAAAAACTAATATTTTTTTATGAACACACTATCTAGAATTTCCACACATAAAATCTAATATTATAACTTCATTTTTTAATTTTATTTCTTCTCTAATACTTTTTTTTCCTTGCCTTACTTATCAATTTTATTTTCTAATTTAATCTTTTTTTTTTACATTATTTAAAATAATTCCTAAATAATAACCTATATTTCCCCTAAAAAAAACTTTTGTTTCTTTCACTGGCATTTCCTTTTTTTCATCTTTTCTTCACTCAATTTAATTCCCATCTTCTTATCCATCTTTGCACAAGTCTTAAAAGTATCCCCATGCCTTTCTTATGTTCTGCACATATAAATATATCATCAGCAAAGAAAGTTTTGAATATAAGATCTTATTATCAATTAAAGGTTTTTAATGGCTTTTCCACTTCTTTTAGAGGTAATTTTTAAATAATATGAGATATAGGAATCCCTTCTATAAGCCTATGATACTTTTAATACTCATTTGATGTGCCTAAAATAACAATTTCCATATAATTTTCTATTAATGCTTTATCCATTCCTATCTCCACATTCCATTTCTATTTCCTCTATCACAAGTCTTTTCTATACCTACTCAAATCATATACTAATATTTGTATTTTCTTATTCATTTTTATTAGTTGGGTGATTGTAAATAAAATATAGCCTATATCCTGATCATGTCTAACCCTTCCCTGCATCTTTGCCACTATAATGTTATTTTCTATTTATTTAATTACTAAGCAAATACTTTATAGACCATTGAAGTTACTGCAATGGATCCATAATTAATTAACTTTCTATAATCATTTTCTTTACCTCTAAATAATATTTACTAAGGCAATAAACCTCAAGAATGTGCACTTGAAAATGCGAAGGTAGGGACCTCTATAGGTCTTAACCACAAGCTTATGCTTTAGAAGAAAAAAGGGGAACCCTTCTTTATTTCAATCTACTTTTTATATAAATAGGTGAAGCTGAAGTGGTTAGATCTGAGAGCGTGAAGCTATTCAATACTTCACTGATTAAGTCCACAATTCCTATTACCAATTAGTACTCGCGAAATCTTTCGATTTATAACAAGTCAATGGAACGATCTTATAGTTAGAAATCTATTATGATAATTTAAAGTTGTAATTATAAATTTATTTAACACACATTGATTTCATAAGCAATCAATTTGCGTTAAATAAACTTATAATTACCTCTAAATAATAATATTAATCTTGTACTTTTTCAATTATCTGAATTTTCTATACTATAGTATAAGTATTCCAATAAAACTATTAATTCTAGCTCTCAGATTCATCTACATTTCTGGTGCTCACCTATATATATCTTGTGCCTTTCCTTTTTCAATTAATTCAATGATTACTTGTACCATTCTCTTTCTTTACATTTATTTTCACCAATTATATCATTAAAAAGTAATTAATACAATTTACCAATTTCTATAATTAACAACAATAACAACCTAATCTAACTAATACAGTATTTCTGCAGCTATAATTATTAAATTATTGTAAAGACAAAAAGGAAACAGTTCCTTTTAATATGTCTAGAGATATATTATAGTAGTAGCTAGTATCATAATAAATATTTAATTTTTAAAAATGCAATTTGGTCAAGCGGTCAGCACAGCTGCCTTACAAGCAGTTGTCCTGGGTTTGTGGGTTCATTTCCCGGCCGATGCTTTGGCACATGAAAAAAAAAAATGTCTTTAATTATTAAAATGATCAGCAACATGGAAAAAGTTTTCTAACTGGAAGCTTATGCAAACTAATAACTCTCTCCATACAGAAGTGCTGTTTAGTGCAAGCCATAGTAACAATGGATGCTAGAAGGTTTGTGCATCGAAATCCCTATCTAGTACCCCCTCATTCAATATCCTCATTGATGAAGGTCACAAATCCAAAACTAGTCTGGGGATGTTGAATGATCAGACACTAGATAGGGATTTTGATGCACAAACCTTCTAGCATTCATTGATTACTATAGCTTGCACTGGGCAGCATTACTGTATGGATAGAACTGTTGTTGTTATAACTGAAAGACCTAAACATTATTATTTAATACTTTCACAGTATTGAGATGATCTTATTTTCTTTATGCAATTTTTTTAATTACATAATTTTTGAAGATCTGTTTTGGCTAATTCATGTTAAAAATATTCTTTAATTATTCTGTCATATATCTTCTCGATACCTTCAAACACTAAATATATATGTTTATCTATTCCAAAAAAATTCCTATCAAGTAGATCTTTAGTTCTTTTGTATGTTAAATCCTGCTTGAAGGCTGATTGAATTATAAGGCAACAAGGTAGTTTGGTCAAGTAACAACACTTTATCATATTGATGATGATGAGCTAATGCTGGTCATTCATTATCATAATTTATTGTAGCATTTCAAATCCAGAGATGGATCAGTCTTTCATCACTAAAATGCTATTATTTCCTTAAAGCACTAAACATCACATAGCATTTCCTACGCTTATAAAAGCTGTTAAAACATAGGCAAAACTCTCCATACAGTATAGTACTGCCACTTAGTCCAAGCTAGAAATTAGTCTGGAAATAATGGATAGGTGGACATTAGATAGGGATTTTATGCACAAACCTTCTTGCATCCATTGATTACTCTGGCTTGCACTGAGTGGCACTACTGTATGGAGTTATTTCCTTGTTATGCTCTCTTTTTTTATTTAAAAAAAATTATCATCATTTGATCACAATCTAATTTTATTAGTAGTGACATATGTCAATGATTTTTTCTTTCTTTTTGATAAAACTTTAAAGCAAACTATTTACATATAATAGTTCTTATTGCTATATACTTGCCTACAATTACCATGTTATTATCTTTTATGATCTTTTTCTTTGGAAACTGTTCTCATAAATGAGCATAATCATTTTAACTTCAGAGAAAAGAGAAAACAGAGAACAAAAATTTAAAATGTAAGGAAAGATTGACATTATCAGTACTATTTCTGGAAGCTTGGGTAGTCAGTGACTACAAGATACATTTAAATACCCATCCTCAAACTAGTTTCTGGATTTTTCCTTTACCATTAAAGCTAGGCATTTAACTACATCTGTTAACCATTAACTTTTCAAACATACAGTAGATGGCACTAGAATGGAGGATCTGTTTATATGCTGATTTAGATAAAAATGTAGATGTGGAGAGAGAATAGGTCTGTAAAACAATCTAAATACAAATACAATAGAGAAGAATGAGTCAAAAGAATTTTTAAAACAGTAGTAAGAAAGGAAGAATTTGTTAAAATTGGATATTCGAATATTCAACATGGCAAGAGTCCATAAAAGTGATTGGAATTAAACAAAGCAGTTAAAAATAAAAGGCTTGAGGTATTAGTCATAGTGGAACACATTTAAGAGAAAAAAAAGAACCTACACTGTAAGCCCTGATATAAATAAAAAATGAGTGGTAGTATAGGAGTTATGTCAAAAAAATATTTAAATACTGTTAAATGTCAAGAACATTCATGGTTTGGGATAAGGTTAGGAAGGCAAGAATGGATAGTGGCTATAGTGTATATAGCTACTGGAGATAATCAAACTATAATGGAGTTGAACAGTAGCATATATGAATGCCTAGTTAAGGATATGCAGAATTTCAAAGAAAAGGGGAAGAGAATAATGACTATAGGGGATATGAATGGGCATATTAAAGAAATTGGTGATGTAGGTAATAAGAATAGATAGCTTTTAAAGACTTTTTGTCAGAGAGTGAATTTGGGCATTGGAAATTTATCAAATATTTATGAGGAACAATACACATGGTCTAGAAATAATATATTGCACACAATAGATTATGTATTAGTAGGGAAAGATGGAATAAATAAAGTACAGAAAATTAAGGTGTTTGATAATGAAGAGAGGGTATGTAATAATGATCATAACTTCTTTATAATAGAAATGATTAGTAATGTGATGGAAAATAGAAATAAAAATAGAAAGAATAGTGAAATATGTCAATGGAGAGTGAATGATAAGAATAAGTTAGAAGAATATAAAATAAAAGTTGAAGCAACCATGGAAGAGTTGTTTGGGGGTGAGTATAAGGACTGATGTAGTGACATAGAAATAGTGGCAAATAGGGTTTTAGATGAGAATATTCAGAAGAATAAAAGTAATAAAAATGTGCTAGTAGAAGTGTAAAAGAGGGGGGGGAGCATGCAAAGAATATAAGTGTGCTATTAAGAAGAAAGAAAGTGAAAAAGATGTTAATATTAAATGGAAAAAGTACTTAGCAAAAAAGAAGTTGGCTAAAATAAATAATTATAGAGAGAGAATGAAATTAAACAGTAAATTGTTGAAGAATATTAATAAAAGTGGAAGAGATGGCAGTAAAAAATTTTGGAAATACATTAAAAGAAGGAGTGTAGGGAGAAAGAAATAGTATTACTAGATAATGAGGGAATATGGTGTAGCTCTAGAGACAAATTAGAGATAATCTTAAATAAGAATGTAATGGATATAGAAAAGATGTTAGATGTGAAGAACATAGTGATAGCAAACATGAAAGCATATAGTAATGGGAATATTAGATTTACAGAAAATGAACTGAATGAGGCAAGGAAGAAATTGAAAAGTGGAAAGGGAGGAGGTTTGGGTGAATGGGCAGCAGAGATGGTAATGAATTTAAGGCATAGGGTGAAAGTAAAAATATTATCATGTTTTAATAAAATGGCACAGAAGCGAGATTTTCCAGGTAGTTGGAGTAATACAAGAGTAAGGCTACTATTTAAAGGAAAGGGTAAGGATCATAGAAAGTTAAACAATTATAGTCCGATAGCGGTAACATCAGTTTTATATAATATTTTCTTATATATGGTGGCTGGAAGAATTGCAAAATGGATGGAAGAAAATAATATAGTGGGAGAAATGCAATGACATTTTATATCAGATAAGCATATAGTAGATAGTTTATTTTTAGTTACATAACTTATGGATATGAATAGGAAAATAGGTAGATAGTTATATATGTTTTTTATAGATATAGAGAAGGCATATGATAGAGTAAATAGATTATGGGTAAGTTTAGTAAATTTGGGAATGGATGGAGCTTTAGTGGATATTATTAAGAAATTATATACACATCTTTTCACTTCTTTTTCTTTTTAAATTATAGCTCCATGATAATAAATATATAAATTCAACATTCCTTTTCTTTTTAAAACTTGTTGGTACTTGGAGTTTTTATTCCAACTATAATTTTCTTTCTCCTTCCAATACAACGTTTCAACTACATTCTGTAGTCATTATCAAGTTTCCTTAAAAAATAATAATAATAAAAAAAAAATAATAATAACACAAATAAATAAAATATTAATACATTCTAAATATATAATATTCAATTAAAACCATAATATTATTATAATCTACAAATACAATTATTTACCTCCTTCCCTATCTTTAATTATTTCTTTTAAATTACCTTTATAAATTAATACTCTTCTTATATAAATTTATTATCTTTTCTCTAAATCTTTACCCATTAACATTCTTTTTATAATCCCCCCCCCCTTTTTTATTTTTATATATTATTCCTATATTATCTTATTTTTTATCAGTATTAAATAGAATGTTAATAAATAGAGATAAAAAATAAGATAATATAGGAATAATATATAAAAATAAAAGGGGGGGGGGTTATAAAAAGAATGTTAATGGGTAAAGATTTAGAGAAAAGATAATAAATTTATATAAGAAGAGTATTAATTTATAAAGGTAATTGAAAAGAAATAATTAAAGATAGGGAAGGAGGTAATTAATTGTATTTGTAGATTATAATAGTATTATGGTTTTAATTGAATATTATATATTTGGAATGTATTAATATTTTATTTATTTGTGTTATTATTTTTGTTTTTTATTTTTATTTATTTATTTTATTATTATTATTATTTTTTAAGGAAACTTGATAATGACTACAGAATGTAGTTGAAACGTTGTATTGGAAGGAGAAAGAAAATTATAGTTGGAATAAAAACAAGTTTTAAAAAGAAAAGGAATGTTGAATTTATATATTTATTAAGAAATTATATGAAAATAATTACTAAATGCATCAATTAGGGAATATAGAATCTATTAAAATTAAAAATGGAAGTGGGACTAAGGCAAGCATGCCCTTTGTCACATATTTTGTTTTTGTTGTATTGGAGAGAAATGGAGAGAGCAATAGATAGACTAAGAAGAGAGATAGAGATATCATTAATTGGTGGCAAGGGAATATATATTGTCAAGGTCTTTTATTTGCAGATGCTTTTTTTGTGTGCTGAAAGAAGGGAAGATATGGAAGTTATGCTGAGGATATGCACAATGGTGGGTAAAGAGATGAGAATTAAATTTAGTGAAGAAAAGTCAAAAGTAATGATAATTAATATGGGTGAAAGAGAAAACAACGAATTTTTATTGGGGGATATAAAGTTAAGTGTGGTGAATAGATATAACTATTTGGAAGTCATCTTAAGTAATCAGAAAATTGCTTGGATGAATGGGAGAAAAAATTGATAAATGAAGCAAAGAAAAGAAAGGGCTTGATAAAGAAATTAACAGTATTTTTTTATAATAATTATGATATAGCTAGAATTGTATGGAAGGGAATGGCAGTAGCAGGGTTAACATATGGCAATGATGCATTATGTGTTAATAAAGAGGTATTAGATTACTTAGAAGAAGTACAAAGATAAGTAGGAAGACATGCATTATGTGTGGACAGCAAAGAAGGCAATTCAAGGAGAAATGGGATGGTCACGTTTTTATATGAGAGATGCCAAAAGCAAAATGAAAATGTTCAGTAGATTGCAGTTTATAGATAATAAAAAAATAGCCAAAATATTTAATTGATTTATGAATAAAGGGCAATCAACAAGATGGGTGAGAAAGGTAATGCAGTATGCAGAAGATTTGGATAAAGAATTTATGTCAGTATACTTGTACAAAAAGTGGGATGATTGTGTTAGGAGAATTGTGGAGTGTTATAGTGGTAAGGAATGGGATAGAATAATAGATGTGTTAATAAAGAATAGGGAGTTGGAAAAATATAGAACTAGTATGGAGAGTAAAAAGAGTTTATAAATATATATAGAAGTAAACAGAATATTGGGTGCGAGTTAATTTATGATAATAGCAAGGAAAGTAGTTTACTGTTTAAGGCTCGAACAGGATTTTTAGAAACAAGGGAACATACACATAAATGGAAAAATGTGGGTGATTTAGTCTGCAAGTTGTGTAAGAAAAGTATAGAAAATATTAGGCATCTGTTAAAAATATATAACATCAAACCTCTACTCTTTTTTACACTTTAAGCAAAATATATTTATTAATTTGATAACAGTTTTGACTGTTCCCAGCAGTCTTCATCAGATTTTATTTCTCACTTCTTTACTTCCGCCATTTTTCTACTGCTCTCTCCATTTCTCTCAAATACAACAAAAGCAAAATAGGTGACATAGGGCATCCTTGCCTTAGTTCCACCCCATTTTTAATTTTAACTGATTCTATATCCCCTAATTGATATGTTTAGTAAATGCCTGAAAGCAGAAAAGGTACAAATAATGAAGTTGTGGAAGAATAAATATAAACAAAGTGATTATACAGAAAGTGGGTTATTGGTTTTTATGCTGGGTTTGGGAAAAGATAAGGGGGACTTAGATATAAAGGCCATGAAGTTGACAAAGATGTCATGGAAATGGGATGGAGTAGGATATGGGAAAACTTAGGCCAGGGAATGGAAATGGAAGGTAAAGTAGCTAACAGGTTTCTCTGGACATAGTTGCTGAGAGATTCCTAACTCTGTATAAGGAGAAGTCACAGTGCATCACATCATATTATACTATTTTCCCTGGTATTAAATGATGTGTTATTATTATTATTAAAAAAATGGAGTAAAAATTAATGATTGCATAAATGTACAATTAACCTATAACAGTAATGCAAAGTGTTGTGACTTGTGACAACTGAGCTTCTATATCCCTAAATGATCGAAGACAGCGCTGTAAAAAAAAAGGAGAATAAATTAATGAAGATTAATTTAGTTACGAATATTAGTACCAATTATTAATGAATAAAGTTAAGAAGATGAAAACTTTCATTCAATCATATACTTTTTTTTATATATATATTCTTTCAAAATAAATACTTAAATGGTATTTGATAGTATTAATAAGTGTCATATAATATCAGAAAGTATTATAATCTCTTTCCACTTCTTATATTATTTTTACAAATTGCAGAATTAAGATGTACATGACATTATATATATAATCAGGTAAAATATGTTCACAATTTAATATAAAAATGTAAATATTTTCCGACATCATTTTTTTATTTATTTATTTTTGGATTTGCACTTATTTTTTGTGTGAAGTTTTAAAATTAATCGATGAAGTCTCTCTATATACCATTTCAAATTAATATAGAAGTTAAATCAAAAATAAATTTTAAAAATCAAATTCGTTTGGTAGTTTTGTATCAAATTCACAATAATTTATTATTACTTGAAATGCCATATTAAGTTTTTAATATTATTAGTGAATTCATTTTTTAAATATTCTAAGACTAGTACTGACAAATAAACACATAATTATACTAATTTTTAATCAAGTATACTTTATTTTTAAAAATGTGTTTTTAAAAATTTTATATATGGATTTTATTCCTTAACATTTAAAATTAACATCTAGACCTTATTGAAAGGAATCTTTTTTTTTTTTTGCTATGTTTGAACAATAATTTCATCTCTCTTTTTTTTTTTTTTTATAAGTTACTCGTGCTACCATCTAATGAGAATTTTAGAAACTAATATAAAATAATATAGAATTGGAGAACATTAATAAGTAACTAGCTTGATTTGAGAGATATTGCAATCATCAAAATTTATGACTTGAAATAAAAACAAAACATATATCTATTATATCTATTGAAATGTCTTTAAGTTCATTATGAATCTTTTTTATAAACTAATATCTTTACTACTCTTAATTGCTCAATTTCACATGATGTAATGATATGCACCACTCTTTTTATTTATATTTTTTCTAAATTAATGCGTGATGAAAAAAAAAAAATCATTTTTATAACAAAAAGATTTATTATTCAGAATATTTATAAATTTGTTGTAATTTGTTTTGGGAGTTAGATAGAAAGAGAAGAAAATTTATGTAGCACATCTAGAAAATAATTCATTAGTTATCTATTCCATATAGTAACGGTCATATTTGTACATTCACGCAACAAAATACAGAGTTTTGGCTAATTATCCCAAAGCCGATCTAGATGAGGGGTTGAGATCTCGAATCAGATCATACCTCAGTTCCTTCACCAACGCTCCATGATTTACTACCTATGGATGACATATATGAGGTTACACTCAGCCTCTTTTAAGTTCACATGCCAACAGTAGCAAAGGGTGGAGTATGAGATTCAGGGAATAACTAAATTAACTAAACACACACACACACATATAACTTGCTGAGATAATGCATATACTATTAATTAACACTAAATTAGAGTAGATTTGAATAAGATTTGAGTTGCATTGTAAATAACACACTAAACATTATTATAATTAAATGTTTTTAATTATTAAAATATAAGTAAATAATACAAAATAGAAGTGCATTGGGATTTACACTCACACGTATCTTACAATGATGAGTGGATTCAGAACAAGGTCTCATCTTTAAAATGCACTCTATAGTTTAGTTTTACAGTTAATTATAATTATTATTATTATCTACATTTTATAATCATGCCTGAATTATGCTATGCCATTTCTACGAGGTTTGCTAAGAGTTAAATTTACAAGAACGACAATGATAAAACATAACTAAATTTATTAATAATACATAATGAGCAATAAATGTGCTCCCTATGAAGATTATTTTATATAAACTAGATCAGGTGTTTAGATCAATGCTGAACTGAATATTATGGGAGAGGGACAAACTAGTAATTGTAGCGAGGCATCTGTAAACACAGTGCTAAGACTAAATTAAAGATTTCGATGCCAATGTATCATTAGTCACAGGCTTCAGTACCAAATACTCAGTGCCCTAAAACTGAATGGCTTGCTACATTAATAAGGAACAATAAGTTCAAGAGCTCAGATCAGTGACTCAAGTGTTCTGGCCTTAAACTCAGTAACTTTCTTGGTGCTCTAAATCTGAAAAGATGGATGGGAGCAGCCTCCACTGCTAGCCGTCAAGACATAGCAAGATGTTAAGCACTCTATGTGCTTTATAAAGATACATTTGCAACACTTATAACAAATAACAATATATATTCTTAATAACTAAATACATGTGCATAAATTATATATATAGTTTCAGTCAGCGAAACTATTCTATACCAGTTCATAAATTAGTATACATAAAACATGCTAAAGATTAGTTAAAGTAATCTAGTTTACAAGTTAAATCTGATAGTTTATAATAATAAACTAAGGAGGAGAAAGCATATTCTGGGCTTTAATTAATTTATTAATAATATGCTTTTATAATATCATTCTTGTGATTAAATAATTAGATATAATTCATTATCATGCAAACTTTAATTATGATAAGCTAAAACATAGTAGCTTAACTAAATATATATGTAGGTAATATAGGTATCATAATGGAGATTTATGTATGTGCTAAAGAGTAGCATAAACCTATTATGTGAGAGCTTCTAATCATCTCTCAAAAATCATTAATATTACTGATCTCCACTTTGAATCAAGGCAGATAATAAATCAGTGAAATAAACAATATAGAATAAAATAATATAAGCATGACTGCAGATTAGAAAGATACAAATATAATAACTGGGTACAGAGGCAAAACTCTTACAAATATTGTTATCATTAGCTTAAATTTACATTAGAAAATTTATTAGTTACATTAAATTTATATTACAGTTTATTTATTAAATAGTTATTATAAGTTATTATTTATGAACATACAATATTATAGCTATCTTAGAAGAATTATTAAAATAGTTTAATTAAAATTTATTTTAAAGAGCTCTGTGGGAAGAAATGTTATCAATCTTCTTCAATCTGAAGCATCCTTCATTGTGTTTAGCATTGGAATTCTCTGCTGAGTTGACTTGTCTACAATGTCTTCTTGGCAGGCTGTTGGTCTTAAACTTTTCCATTATCCTAGACCAGTATTCCAAAGAAAGACAGCAAATGTAAAGCCTTCTAGCCACTTGTTTCCATTATTAAAAAGAGCATAGCCCCCAATAGTAAAAATTTTAATAATTTAAAAGAGTGAACTTTAGTGCTTAATTTTGGTTTTTTTATACTAACTCCTTGACTCCCCCTGCAAAAGCCATGAACTTGTTTACAATTTAAGTTTTTAATTTTAAGTTTTAACATAGTTTTATTAACTTTAGAAAAGACAAAAGTAAAACCTGAGTGATTCATAAAATAGTGCAGCTTGACTGCCTTTCTTTTGTCTTAAAATTTATTTTAGAATTTATTTAAAAATCTGTTCTTGGTTCCCACACAAATTAAAACCAAGTGCGTGTGGCAGGATAATTTCCCAGAAACAGGCAATCTTTTAAAACAGATTTAAGCTCTGTAAACATTCTGTTATATATGTAATTTTGTCACCTTAGAATTGGAATTTATATGCGAATTTTAATAAATTTGTACTTGAATTTTATACTAACTTAAAGATAGAATAATTCAAATAGTGTCCCGATGCTTATGAAATCTATTACATTGCAGCTTTATTCGTATACATATGTAGGCACTTTACTACACATATAACAATGTTTACACAACTTACTTTATTTATTAACTTAATTTATAATTGAGTATATGTATTATAACTATACGCATACAGACATTAATATTTATATGTATACAAACACATGCAAATATAAGTACACATACATTAATATACTTTATTATACATTAATATCTGTTTATATATGATAATATACGTGAATTTGGAAGGTTTTGAATTAAGGTGAAATGGGATGCCAGGCAGATAATACCGTTTCAATAAATATCAAGAAATGACAGTATGCTAAAAATCCTAGACGTAAATTGTTATTAAACAATTACAATGGCCGCCTTTATAAAAAAGAAAAAACTATTATTAAAAATCTGGCAGAAAAGAGCATCTGTAGTATAATGGTAATTACATTTTGAACCAAAGATAAAAGGTTAATAAAATTTGAATAAGAATAATTCAATTCAAATATGTAATAATATTAACCAATATGATGATAATAATGATGATTTATAACATAAATACAAATCCTCCCAAAAAAAATTTTAATTTGTTTTTTTTAGTTTCAGTAAAATATAAAAATGAAATTCTCAGATGCCAAACCTGCTAACTAGAAAGTTTACTTTTGGAAAACTCATTAGCATCTGATCATCATCATTTACAAAATATTACTGCCATCCTTGCATATCCCCCAATGGACTGCATGATTTCTCAGGATTATGAATATTACTAGCATATTGGATGTTAAAAGCGTAATGTTTGTATTGAGTTCAATACACAAACACAAATTAAATGGATTAATTAAAAAAAAATGTTAACAATGAATATATAAAACTTGTATATACACTCACAACTATTAATATGTACACAAAATATTAAATATAATAATAAAATATATTTTTAATTTAAGGCCTTATAATATCTATAATGATAAGATCTTACCATGTGAAATATTTAAACTTTCAAATCATGGTTTTCTGCAGATATCATTTTTTGGTAAAAGTTCACTATAACGGTCTATGGTTGTTTGCCCTCTATTGTTTAAAATTTAAACTAAATTGCTTGAGAATCTGACATGTATGTTATTATATTACAAATAAATTAAAATTTAATCAAATGTAAAAGATAATAATAAAAAAAAAACCTTTTGAATGTTTTCATTAGTTCCTCCAAAGATGGTAGTTATCCTCCTGGTGCACTGGTGGTGTTAAATTGGATAGAGTGACAGTAGGTCTTAGATTGTTCTTATGGCAGTGTCCACTTCTTTCTTTGCAGCCTTATTAAAGCAGGAAATGGCTAGTTTTAGCAAACTTCAGCATTTGTTTCTGAATTGGATTGCATTTTCTGGGTGTTTGAGCTTTTTGCTTTCCAACCATAATAGTAGATAGTCTTCTGCTAGATGAAGTCATTATACTTTCTGTTATAACTAGAGTATTGAAAAATACTATAAAACAGTCAGCAAGATATCCATGTTACAGTGGGAAAGTTTTAATCAGCAATTTCTCTTCTCAGTATACAATCACCGTAATTCTGCTTCTTGAGTTGCGTCTTCAGATAAACTTGAGTAGACTAGTCTGCATGACTAGAGAAAATTGGCCTGTTTTAGTTTCTTGTTTCAGACTTATTTATATCCTACTTGATGTTGTTTAATATGTTTTCCAAACAATGGATTCATCACCAGCTAGTCTACAAAATTTGACTTGTTTCTTTACAACGTTTTTTGGAAAATATTTTCTTTATTCTCTTGACAACATAAAATTATATCATGATTTGATAACTAAATGAATGAAAGAAAAAAACTTTTTTTCTCTTTCTTTCTTTGTTTACATTAGTGATAGGAAGAGACAAAAATTGTCACCGACTTCTAAAATTTGATTGACAACTTTTTTATTTTCATTAACTCGTAATTTTAAACATTTTTAGATTTGCCATCAAATTTATCTTAGGAATCAAATTTACTTTAGGAATTAATTACATAATTAAAATTCTTTCGTATATCAAAACAATTTTCCTTTTTTCCTTTACCATGCAATTTATCATTTCATTGTTTCTCATATATATATTTTTCTCATGTGTCATAGCATCAGCCGAGACGCGAAGCCGCAAACCCGGAACAACTGCTTGTAAAGCAGCTGTTGCTGACCTCTCGACCACCAATGCTTGACTGTTTCTCATATATTACAAAGTAACTTTATCAAATGTTTAACAAAATGATCAAATTCAGAAACTAACTTTTCTTTTAATTTTTTAGGCAGTTTATATATTTATCACTCAATTTCAATGAGTTTTTTATTAAATCAATTTCTCTTTTCTTTTTTCATTTAGCTTTGCAATATGATTAATTCCAGCTCTTATCATATTTCTTTTAATTACAATAGTAAAAAATACAGCATTTTGAAAAATAATAATTATTTATTTAATAGTAAACTTACTTGGCACAATTAAATATATATTAAAGAAAAAAAGGTGCAATTTATGAAATAGTTATGGACTTATTTGATGAAGGAAAAATATAACTTTAATTTCTCCTTGAAGACAAACACTACTTTATTGTGAAAAATTTTGACAACTTTTTTACAAGATTCTAATATATATGATTACAGGATTAAATGTGGGTAAAAGCATCTTTAGTAAAAAAAAAAAAATATTAGTAATTATTTATTTAACAGTAAATTTGTTCTGGCCTAATTAATAAAAGAATAAAATGTTGTGTGTGTTAAATATATATTAAATAAAAAAAAAAATTGTAATTAACATTTTATTTTTATCTTTGGAAGAAAGAATGATGGAATTTAAGCCAATAAACATCACATGACCACCACTTCTTATGCTTGTGTATAACTGTTGTTAAAACAGGCAAAACTCATTATACATATTGCCACACACAGCAAGCTAGAGTAATCAATGGATGCCAGATCTAGGTGCAGTGCTCTCGGATCCAAGGCTCCTCACTGACAAAGGCCACAAGCCAGAAACTAGTCTGGGAATATTGGATGAGTAGGCACTAGATGGGGATTTTATGCACAAGCCTTCTGGCATCCATTGATTATTCTAGCTTGCTGTGTGTGGCAATATGTATAGTGAGCTTTGCCTGTTTTAATGATGGAATTTAGTCAGCATCATCGAAGACATAGGAACTAGTTAAACAATAAAATTTTAAAAACTCTGTATTCTATCCTTGCTGTTATATAATCTGAGCAATTTTTCTGTGTATTCACTATTAACACTTATTACAGCATGTAAAAAAAAAAATTGAATGTTTTTAAAATAGCATCTTCTGTTGACCCATTTAATGTCATTTGATTCAATTACTGCAAAAAAATTACTTTACATGCATAAAAATTGTTAGGTTTTTAATCAAACCTATTAGGAGGATGACTAATACTTTCTACAATAAACTCAACTAAAGAGTTTTGACTATTATCCATCAGTCCAGACTTTTGCATCAAAAACTCTTTGTAGTTTAGAACCATGATAGAATGTTCAGATTCAAAAGCTAAAAGTTTTTGGACCAAAGTTCAGCCTGTCACTTCTGACACTTGAACAGCATGTGATCTTCTGAGTGACTAATCGTTTAATTATTTACATTTAATACAAGTTCAAATAAAATTTCATTGCATGGAAGTGTGTTTTACACTGATTATATATAAAATTCAGCAACGTGTTAACGATGATTTAAATGCTTAATTTAAATATTTATTGATGGAATATAAAGTTATTAAATTTAAATGATCCCTTTACATTCAATATAGTCTGTTTTTGTCCAAAAAGAGAGTACTAAGGATGATACTGAAACAGAATAAATTAGGTTAGAGATGTGTCAAATATGAAGATTTGCAGAACTGAAGTTTAAAACAAGAGTGTGTATTTGAAAGAAACATTAAAAGAAATATGGTAACAAACCATGCAATACATATCCAGCTGGAGGACAGATCTTGATATAGTAGATTGACCACATAATATAAAGAATAAATAATGCTGCAAGGATGGGTCTAAAATGAGTACTGTACAAATGCTGATATAGAGATAGACCTAGATTAATTTAGTCAAGAACTCCAGATGAAAAAAAACAAAAACTTAGAAATTATGGGGCTGTACTTAAATAAATGACAAATGATCAGGCAGTATGAAAAATATGTTGGTTATATTCTGAACACTTGAGAAAATAATAATAATTGTAATCCCTTTCTTATATCCTATGAGTTATTGATTGTAAACACAAGTTTTTGCAGATTGAGTTCAATGGTCTTTTCCAACAGAATGATTGGAATCAATAAACCTTTATTTTGAAAATTTTTATATAAAAAGAATTCAATAACAGACTACCAGTAATGATAATTAGTAGATTTTGAGATTTTAAATACATTATCAAGTGAATACCCAGAACCAATAAACCAATTTTCCAGCAGGAAGTCTAATATACATTCATTGTTATATCTGTGTATTAACTCCAGCAATAGACTTATGGACCTTATTTAAGAAACTCTGAATTAATCAGAATATTTTGTGTTATTTAAGAAATATAAATGGATTTCTTGAAAACGATATTAGATGAAGTCAAAAGTTTCTGGGTTTACCTCATATGATCATATAAATTCTATTAATGAAGTTACACATTCCGTTCCTCCAAAAGAATTATGTATTATAATCAATTCATCTAGTTTTTTTATTATTATCAAATCATTCTTCCACTCACAATTTATTTTTCTTCTCTTATCTCACTTTAATAAAAACTGTTATTAATTATTCTATCCTATTTTTACATTGAATTTGATTACAAAGACTAAAAAAAATCATTAAATTTTTTCTATTGTTTTTTTTCCAATGATCTATACCAGTGTGTGGTCTTCAACCTTTTCACACCTATGGACGGCAAAAATAAGGATGATTTCACAGACCGCCAGAAGTTTACAGATAAATTTTCTTAAAGGTGTAACCTGCTTAGCCTTAGATAAGCATAATTGTTATAACTGGCCAAAACAGCACACTAGTTATTGTGTATTGTAATGGTTTTGCTTACCTTCATATGCTGAACACAGAAAACAGTACAATAACAATCATTCTCATTAATGTGCTTGCATTTCTATGTTTATTATTTCATTGTTAAAACATTCAAGAATAAAATGTTATTCACCTGAATGTTGGGAAATATCATAGCTAGTGTAATTACATGGCAATGATTATGATAAATGTAATATCTGTATTTAATGTTAAATATACATGATGGTTTTATATATATGGAGGTTGCCTTTTGATAGTAGTAAGGGCAAAATAGAAATCGCATAATTAAAATCACCGTACAGCCCAAAAAAAAATCCAAAAAAAAATTTGCCGTATTTTAAATCTGAAAAAATAAAACGAAACGTGTAAAAGTCTGAAGTTTTGATGTTATTGTAATTTTTTTTGTGTGTGTGCTGGTGTGTTGAAAGGATCAAAAAGTGTAATTAATAGGAAAAGTTTTTTTAAAAAATTGTTTGTTTTTATTTTTAAAAAAGGTAACAGAAATTGGTTTTAAAAATAAAAGTTTTAGTATATTAGTGGTATACAAATAAAGGCAAAAAATAGGCCAAAAAAAAGTGGGAGTATTTTTAAATAATAAAAAAAAGAAAACGAAACTTGAAAAAGTCAAAAGTTTTGATCTTATTTTAATTTGGGGATGGGGGGGGGGGTGGATTGAGAAATACTTTGTAAAAGTTAGGTTGTTTTTCTTTTTAAAAAAAGGTGATAAAAATTGATTTCAAAAATAAAAGTTAAAGCCAAATAAGATCTTCTTTTAATTTGGGGGTGGGTAGGGGTGAGAAATACTTTGACTTCACTGAGACAAAAGTTACCTTTGGTTTGTTTTTATTTTTAAAGATTTTAAAAATAAAAGTTTTAGTATATTAGATGTATACAAATAAAGGCAAAAAATATATCGCCTTATAGGCCAAAAAAAAGTGGCCATATTTTTAAACAAAAAAAAAAAACAACCTGAAACTTGAAAAAATCAAAAGTTTTGATCTTACTTTATTTTGGGGTGGGAGGTGTATTGAAAAATATTTTGTAAAAGTTAGAGACAGAAGTTATTTTTTGGTTTTTATTTTTTAAAAAAGGTAAAAAAATTGATTTCAAAAATAAAAGTTAAAGCCAAAAAACCCCCACTAAAAATGAAATATTGTATTAACAGAGAGAGTAGAAAAAATTTAAGAGATCAAAAAAAGTCACTGTATTTTTAAAATTGCAGCCTGGTAACATTACACTTTATTGTTTTAACACATAAACAATGCTGACAAGTGGCCGTGATTGGCTATCAAAAGACAACTGGAGTTTGTTTAATAAAAAACTTTTTTTTTAATTTTGAATTTTTTTAGAAAAAATAATAAATTTAATTCTATCTCTCCATAAACATCTGTGATAAATAGAAAAACAAATTAATTTATGTATGATTGATTAGATTTCGTTTTTGTTCTGTTTCTTATTTTTTAACAGAGTAAAAATGCGATGAAAAAATAAATAAAAACTGTTTATATTAATTAAAAGTTTAAAATCTTATTATTTTGTTATTACTAACTTTCTTGCCAGTCTAGCGCGGCCTGGCAGAAAACTTCTGCGGCCTGGTGTCGGTCCGCGGACCAGTGATTGAAGACCACTGATATATGCTATCCCTTCCATTTTCACACAAGCAATGTCCTATGTCCAAATTTTTATTTCATTTTTGCCTTCTTTCCCTAGTATCTAAAGCTCCTGTCTTTGCACTAAATAGCAATAAGCTCTTTGTATTTTATCATATATTGTTTCAAAGATTAAAAATGATTAATGTTTAGTATGTCTTTGTGTAAGTATAGTAAGTATGTTTGTTTAGGAGCAGTTTAAAGATTGTTGCTTATATAATTTCATGCTCTGTTTAAATTAGTCCATGTTTCAATATTTAATATCTTTGCAACCTGTAGTTCAAAGAGATGTGAACTCTGAACCTTTTATTTCACAATAGGCGTAGCTGAAAATTTCTTAATGTTTGAGGTGATTTGATATTTTTTCATATATATATAGGTATAATTCAAAACTATTTTTTTATTGATATGCATTTTTTTTTCTCTAATCAACTTATTTTTTTCTCTTTTTTTTACATACCTGTAATATATTCACTACACATCCCATTTCTTATATTAATACATAAGAATAAAATATCTATTTATTATTTGCATATTATAAAACATTTCTTGTCCTGCTGTTCTTTCGATTTTATTCATATATTTCAAAATTTTTAACATTTCTAATTTGCTTTCAATTTGTCTCATTAAAAGAAAGGCCTTTCTATTTCTCTTTAAATAACCTCATTTGCTATTGCCACTTCTCCACACAAAGCATATCTACTTACTTTTTAAAAAAATTTATTTGCAAATTTCTCCATTATCTTTTTTCAAATTATTTATGTGATGTGATGTACAGTAGCTTCTCCTTAAACGAAGTCAAGAATTTCTCAGCAATTAGGCTTAGAGAAACCTGTTAGCTACTTTATTTTACATTCGTCAGTCTAAGTTTTCCCATATTCTGCTCCGCCCCATTTCCACAACATAATCTTTGTCAACTCTATGGTCTTTATATCTAAATCCCCCTTATCTTTTCCCAAATCCAACATAAAATCCAATAATCCACTTTCTGTATAATCACTTTTTTCATATTTATTCTTCCATAAC
This sequence comes from Epiperipatus broadwayi, assembly GCA_028023455.1. Lineage (NCBI taxonomy): Eukaryota > Metazoa > Onychophora > Udeonychophora > Euonychophora > Peripatidae > Epiperipatus > Epiperipatus broadwayi. Next base: position 3,372,054 of record JAQFVV010006200.1, on the reverse strand, counting down.
TTCATTATATGTGCCCTTTCTGTTTTCAAGCATTTACATTCAATTAACAGATGCCTAATATTTTTTATTCCTTCCTTACATAATTTACAGACTAAATCACCCATATTTTTCCATGTGTATGTATATTCTCTTGTTGCTAAAGATCCCGTTCAAGCCTTAAACAATAAACAACTTTCCTCACTATTATCATATATTAACTCGCACCTAATATTCTGTTTATTTCTATATACTGTATATTTAAATATACAATTACATAACAGTGACCTCTACCGTAAACTTTTTATAACTAATACTGCAATTATTTAACGAATCAAAAAACTCAATGACAGTTCTATTGTTTCTTCATATTAAATTTTGTTGAAATCATGACATTCATAGAGATTATCTTAACCATATGGTATTTAAATTAATGGCCTGAAAATTTTCATCACCTTAAGTATTTAATCTTGGCCAACAAGTCTACACAAATGCAAGTTAAAGAGATGGATTTCATTTTAGTATTATTAAACTATTTTCAAAATTTATATAATCTTTAAGTTATATTCTTTAAACTTTTATTAGTTATTTTATGATTACATTCAAACATTTCACACACATATATGAACATCACTGCAAAGTTAATTTCAATTTTTTACTATATTTAGCAATTTACAACAGACTTGTTTTTTAAAAAACAAACAAGGATAGATATTTATTTGTTATTAATATTAGTATTGTAATAATATTTTGACTGAATACCAGCAGGTTTTTTATAGGAAGTAGAGGTCATGAATGAACTTTACTATCTAGTTTGATTCACTAGAAACATCAATATAATGCTAATATTAACAACAACCAAATGTTAATTATGAATGAATCAGAAATATATGTAAGATTACATTATTTCTAAATGCGTACTTTTCTATTTCTGTTATGAGAGAAATAGATGCTTATTAAATAAATTATTGATATACGGTATATAATTAAATAGATCAGTGTAATCATAAATATAAATAAACAAAATTGGGAAGTGTAAGTTCGAATAACAGTACAAAACACTATTACTATATGGATGATTGACAATCTTTTAAATAGCTGATCAGAGAGGCGACTGCAGAATTATCGATCAGTTTTTTATATAATAAGAAACTGAATAAATGTTTCATACATTGTGATTGAAGTTTACACGTTTTGTAGTACATAGAGAATATAATGGATGTTTTCATTATCAGCAATTCATTTCTTTTCAATTGTTTATATATACTAACTCTGTTTATTATATGAATCTAAATGGCAATATAGAATTTGAGCAATAAAGTTTAGGATGTTTAATGATAGACGCTTTGCTTTCAGAAAATATATCAACTTGATGAGAATGTCCTTATTAGTTATTTTTTTATTATAATGTTACAAGTGTATAAAATAATATTCTGTTTGATTCCATAATTAATAAATATAAAGTTGTTATATATATAAGAAGACCTAGTGCATATTGTTAGCTAAAAATTCAAATATAAAATATTAAATCACCCCTCCCCCCTTTCCCAAACGTTATGTTATTTTAGTAACGCTACCTTGTGAATAAAGATAAAATCTGAATTTCAAACAGTGCGGCCAAAAGATAACATGGGGGAGGGGTGTGATATTTTATATATTTATCAGTTAAGGATGTGTGCTTATTTAGAACCTCAATAAAAATTCTTGTTGCTGTTGTCTCCATTATTATTATTTCAATTTGATTTAATTGGATTTATACAAAATTACTCATATGAACTCATTTTTATCTATATTAAAACATTATAAATAAATAAAAATGCATTCAGTAGTTTATATCTGCTCAACACAATCAAGCCAATGTACTAATGCCATATAACATAAACTATCACTAATACTATATAAACACAGTTTTAAATGTAATTACACCTTGACAACTGTGACTGTCTTTAAATAAATGACAAGTGATCATGATGATGTAATAATAAATTCTATGGTCAATTGCACCCAAAATCGGATGTTTTAACAACAAAGTTGCAAACAGAGCACAATGAAAGAATGTTTTAGTCTTCTTTAAAAATAAATGCAAACTTAATGGTGTAGATAGTGTTTTAGATCCAAAAATAGAAGTTTTATAAATAGCACTCTTCATATATAATAGGTTGCTGTGATAAGATCATAATCATTTCCAAAAGATCTGATCATTACCTGGTTATATCAGTAATTGTGTGTTGATGCCATCTGCCTGACAAAATTAAAAAGAAAATTGAAACAAAATGTAAACATAACTAATGAGAATTGGAAATCACAATGCTGTGTCAGAACAAGAAAGAGATAATAGAATTTTTACAAGATTGTGGTTAGGAAATAAAAGTGATAGATGGGAATGACTGATAAGTTTTTATAAAGAAAATACTATGGTACTAATGAACTCAAAGATTAAAAATCACAAAAGGAGGTTTTACACATGGGAAGATAATATATTTTGATTTAAATTAGATTTAAAATTCGTATTATAGGCATTTTATATTTGATAGTACAGGTTTAGATCATAGTTTAATAAATAACAGAACTGAAATTATCTTTTAAAAGAAAAAACAAGAAAATTTTTAAATTGGGTTTTTTTCCCCCTTAAAAATAATAATACTAACCTTAGTATCATATGACTTTCTTATATGCTTCCAAGAGCGGTTCTCTTCATCCTATTCTATAATCGTTTACCATAAGCTTTAAAACAAATCTTCTAGTGTTATAAAATCTCCAGCACCAAAATAGTTTTTGGCTTTTGACTTTTTCAATGAAGATTAGAATTCAAAGTGGGTATCAAGCAGCCATTTTACTTTAATTTTATTATTCTAAGATTTTAAACCCAAACTAATATGATTGCCTAATTATATAGATCTGATACTATGTCAGTTTTTGTAGCTTTAGAGATCTCAGTTTTATGATAGTTGTAGGACTTCCCTATGCTTTAACTAGCAAGGTTAATGCCAACAACAATTTTACATGATTTTCTCACATGCCAACTCACATATTTCCAAGAGTTCCTACATTAGAGCCACCTGTGGTTAGCTTGAGTAATCAATGGACACCAATGACACAGTGCTATAAAATCCCCATCTCCAGAACAATTTTTTACTTTATTATAACACCATATCATCTAATGTCCATTGACTATTCAAACTTGTAGTAGATGGCTTAAAAATACCATGAAGTTAGAAATTAAAGTAGATAAATTCAGATAAAAGATTAAGTTTATTCAAGGAAAGTTAAAAGTTGTTGCCATAAAATCAATAGGTTATAAAAAAAAATATGTATGGAAAAAAGCCTTGAATTAATACAAAGATTGCAAAAATAAAATGAGAAAAAGAAGATGGAAAAATTTGAAGTTAATAAAAGATAGAAATATGTATAAGATTTAGAAATATGTATGTAGATTTAACTTAGGTTTAATTTAGATATGAAATAGATAAAGCTTAAAGAGAATTCTAGAATGGGAATCAATTATATGTTCCACTATTTTCATAATCTAATATTAAATATCGAATGTCTTTAAAAAAAAAAAAAAAACTTTATTTAAACTTTCCTAATACATTAACCTGTTAGTAATTACCCACAGGTTAATATTGTACCAAACCTTTTGATGATATTGATACTGAACCAATCACTTCCATCACACATTTAAATGTGGCTCACAAGAATCAATCCATATTTTACAAAAACCCTATTTGGTTATATTGGATCATATTGACATTGATGAGGATGATCAAACCACTAGTTAGTTATGTTTCCTGACCACCCTACACCAAAACAATATTCAGTGAGTAAAGCAGAGAGATCTCGTTTCTCAAAAGCATTTTCATTAAATATAGATTTCTAAGAGTTCATTGCTGAAAGAATGTCTTAAAGTAATCCCTCCTCTCCCCAGCAACATCATCCTAAAATCAGTATCTTTTCTCTAATTTCTCAGCTAAAGATAATTTTCTCAAAAATGTGACTAAAATATTTATATCTAGGTTTGGAATGAGCATGAAAAAACAGATAACTAGATTTGATAATACATGTAAGGAAACAACAATGTATTTTATTTACAATTTTTGAAGTATTTTAAATTATTACAACGTATCCTTACATCAATAAAACAAATTAAGTAAATATTAAAAAATATACTAAGTTGTATTCAAACAGGAGAAAATCAGTATAAACTTGACTGAATTTAATCCCATGAGCTCTAATATGTTTACATGAGTGATTGATACTCACTTTCACATAATTATTATTATTAAATAAAAATGCATAAACATAATAAATATTAAAAATAAAATAATTAAATAAGTATTAAAGTATGTGGAAATAATAAAGTTTAAAGGATTTTATCTAGTTAAAATTAAATCTTACCAAATATATTCAGAATTCTTGATTTTTTCCCCTATCAATTGATCAAAATAGATTCAATCTTTTGTTCTAATTTTATTTACTAATTATATAAAATCCAGTTCATCTGGTTGATCTTTTACCATTTGTTATAAGTAAGAATAATGGTTATATCTATAGATTGTATGTTCATCCTGAATAGGTCTATAAAGAGTGGGCTAGAAAAGATAGATAAAAAGGATTGTTCTCACATTAGTAGTGAGAATCCACAGAAACAATTCACTCTTTAAGCTGATAGAAGGCTTTCAGTTTCAACTAGCATATTAATAAAGATTTTTATCTCCTTGTGGGAAAATTTTCAATTACAGTAAGACTTGCCATAGCAATTTAATGCAAATTCACAGTACAGAGGCTTTTTGAACAAATGAGAACTGCCATTCAGACTAACTAATTGCTCCTGAATATAGTTAATAAAGTCTCTTAAACTGTTAAAAAATGTGTTATTAGTGTCAATTCTTCTCATTTATTTTATTAAAATTCTGTTGTTTTTTAGTCTGTTTCACTCTTCAATGCCTCTTCCACTTCCACTCACTCTATTATATAAACACTATTCACAAATAAACAATACATTAATTTTCATTAAACTTTTCAATTTTTTTTTTTTTTTTTACATGCGAGATAATAGTAATAATAACAAGTCAGATGTCACATGACTTATATATAGCTTGCACTTACAAATATGTAAAATTAAGAGCATGCTAATAGCTCTAAGCAAGCTTTTTTATTATTATTATTTCTAAACTACCATAATTAGATTGATTATTTATTCTCAACCATTAAAGAATATAAATTAAATTAAACTTAATACCAAATAACATTAAATAACAGTACTTATGCACTCAATTGGAAGGAAGTTTGACAGTCATTTTTTATTAATAATCCATTTTCAGGGGCACTCACTTGGCAGGCATAGGGGCATAACAATATGGCTGTTTTCTTTTTAAGCATGATTATTATATTAATTATTACCAGCCATGCTGTTATGCCCCTGAAAATGATTATTAATAATAATAAAAAAAACAACTGTCAAACTTCCCACCAAGTGAGCGAAGGAATAATACGTAAATAGCATAATGAATTAATCCTAACTTTGAGACTTTTGTTTATTACTTTTATAATTTTTAATGGTATATATACATTATCCTTAAAAATTTTTTTATAACAGCAGTATTTATATATTTCTATCCTTCCATTAAAACAGGTTTTCATAGACCTTTTTAAATGCATTGAGATTGATACTAAGCTGCTATCTCAATGCCATAATATCCTTTAATTTTTTTATAAGTATGAAATTAATTCAACCATCTCATTATTGTTTTTTTTTTTCTTTTTTTCTCTTCTGGTTTATATATCAACTTTATAGAATGGCCTGGAGGCACTACCATATTTAAATGGTGTCTGAACCATTACACACTGTTTAAATTAATTAGAGCATGATCTATTTCATTATTCATGAATCTAAAGATCCAAGTTTGATCCCCATTCTAGTATTGTCACTGATCAAGCAGTAATACCTGAAAAAGTCAGGAGAAAACTACCACTCAAAACATTGCATTATATACTAATTTGCATGTTATTACTATCTGTTGAATGTATTTGGAAAGTTTAAATAAACCTTAAAAATTTTTTCAAGACATTCTATATTTAATATTAAATGATGAAAATAGTTCAATATTTAATTAATACTAAAATGCCATCATAACAAATTCCAGATAAACAGTAGAATGGGAATGTAGAAAAATTCCAAAAAAAAAGGTATGATTAATTTATTATAGAATACAATAATTTGAATGGGAAAAACAAAGTGGAGAAAGTAAATATCAATAAAATATCAATAGTAAATTATTAGTAAAAAAGATAGATGCACTAAAAAGACAGGAAGAATATATAAATGATATATATGATAGAATAATAATTTTTCATTTATATTAACTAATATAGAAACTATGTAATGAGAATGAAATAAGTTGTATAGTAAATGAAAAACAAAGTTGTAGAAAACATTGATTGAGACGGAAGTTGTCAAGGGACAGATAGTTATGAAGTTCCATTTGAATAATTGAACTTGAATATGCAAAAGAACTTGAGAGAATTAGATGTTTGTAATCTAATTATTGATTCAGGGAGTCACTAGTAATTTTCTTATAATAAATACAATTACTTTAGAAAGTGATCCAATTCACTAAGATTAAACTAAGTAATCTGTTTAATCCTCCATATAGCTAAACATCTGAAATATTTCTATCGACTTATAAAAAGGAAAGAAACATGGATGCAATTGGAATGGTAATAACTATTGTTGGATAATATATTTAGGAAGAAAATAGATTAATATTTGTTTATCAATCCCGAAAAGACATTTATTGAAAAAGAATGATATAGATAGGAATGAAAGATGTTTTCTAAAAAATTTGAATATGGATAAGAAAATATTGAATAATTAAATGGTCTTTTTATACAATAAATAAATATATGAAGATGAGTAAGACCGAGAAATCTTTGATTTATTTAATATATGCATTGTTATGATTACTCGAATTAGCCTTTGGGATAACATGATTTATTATATCAAACTTTCTATGGAATCAGAATTGTGTGTAGATAATAAAGGAAGGTTTAATAAAATTTTATATAAGGTTTGACAAAGATTTGTGCAGAAAATTTGAGATGAAAATAACTGCAAATAAAACTACAACAATAGCATAGATGAGGGTTTTTAAATATTTAAAAAGGGTTTTTCACTTCTGGTAGAATAGTAATATAGAAAGTACAGTGAAAAATCTAAGAAAAAAGTTTGATAAATATTTTATGGACTATAGCTTTATACGAATAAAAAACATTAAGTAAGGAGAAAAATAATTGGTACCTTTGATGTGTAAATGTGTAGGAAAATGAAAAAGATGATTTGGATAATAACTAATAATATATATTTGTTCAAAAGTAAGAGGTAAAAATATTTTTAAAAACATTATGAAGAAAAACTAGATTGGGCATATATAAGTTGAAGAGGAATTGTAAAGATGTATTGGAAAAACCTATACAGGATATGGAGAAAAAGAAAGCTTACTGATGATTTTAAAGGAAGGAAATAGTTATGAGTTTTTAAAAAATAAAGCAAGAAATAAAAAAGGTTTGAGAAGTTTTCATTTGGTATAGGGTTCCTGCTCCCCCCCCCCCCATAGAATAATATTAATTGTCCATATATATGTATATTAAATTCTCTACTAAAAACCATTGATATAGCAAGACAATGAAATGCTATAACCAAGGGCTCTTATTGAAGATAGCTGCCTCCCCCTTTCATTTCTAGAATCTTAATTTTGCGATCATATGATAAAATTTAATGAGCTTTTAGATTAATGAGATAAATTATAACTCTGGCTATTTTTTGCACTTATTTATACAGTGCTTAGGATATAACAAGCGTTGGAATAATTTAGGTATATTGTAATCTCCTATGGTCTTGTAAAGCAACTCTTTCATATATTCATTTTGAGATGACCAGTTTATTTATGAATATAAAATTTCAATGAATGTACGCCCTTTCTAATTAAATAATAATAATATACTAAGATGTTTCCCATACTGTTTATTACCATAGAAACTTTAATTCATAAATTAGCAGACATGCAACATCTATATATTATAGCAGTTTTTACAAATTCAAAATTTTCCGATAAAATCAGCCCCTTATAACATTTCGAAATTAAATGATGGGATTCAAAGAATTCAGTATTCAGCCATTGTCATTCGTTGTAATAGCAAATTTTAAAAGATATGATTATTATTTATATTAATATAGAATTTTTATACTGTAGTAATCAAAATAATTAACATTTACTGATTTGTTTTTCCTTGGCTTTATAAAATATTAAATAATGACAGTATTGTAACAGTTTTAATATATTAAGCATTTTTATATCAAAACAAAAATAAACATTTACTGATAGATTTATTTCCTCTCATTATTCTTATTAAAATATAGATGTGCTTATACAGATCTTCCCCTCATCTATTTGTTACTATGTTGTCACATTGGCCACAATTACCCTTTTTTAAAACATCATCAAAAGAAAGCCTTTTTTAAAAAAACGTAGTGGTAAAGTTATTATGTTGCTATTTTTTTTTTTACAAAGATAAAAAGACAAAATAAACGATTGTAGTAAAATAGTTGGATTAAGATAGAAAGATGAATGAATAAAGCATAAAATAAAGCATAAAATTTGCAGCAATTAGTCTTAATTAACTTACAGATATTTATTTCTGTTTTTTCCCTTTAATTTTACTTTAAAATACGTGTGTATATTATTTTTATAATATATGTTCATTCAATATTTACTAAGAATAATATCAAGTAAATCTTAGCACATGCTAATATAATGATGCCCATCAGTTTTGAAAATTCAAAGAATCCTCATAATTTTCCACATATTAGAAGATGATAAATTATATATAGCTAGATTAACAATATTCTGTATTCGTTGATAAAATTGAAGAAGAGATTAAAAGAAATATGTGGGATGAATAGCGTGGGGAAATGAAAAATAATTAAAGTTTATATTAAAACAGAAAAAGAAATAACGATATCTGTATTTGGAATTAGTGAAAATGCGTGGAAAGAATAGACAATAAATGCTAGAAGAAAATAGTTTTATTTTTTTTTAGAGGTGTGAAGAATGTGATTGTTAGACAGAAAGAAAGTAAAGATCAGTTATATTATTTGATATTACAAAGAAATGGTTGTGAAGAAAATAACCATGCATTAGAAAGAGAGTGAAATGGAATAAATAGGTACAGATAATAAAGATTAAAAAATCATTCATGAGTATCAAGAAAATATAAATCATAGAGAAAATGTGAGCATGAAAAGAAAAAAAATGAAGCATTAGTAGAAATTAGAAAGATAAATTGAAAGAAAAAAAAATAAAGATACCTATGGGGTGAGAGTGCAAGAAAGTGAAAATCATGTGATTTATTCAAGACAGATAGAGAAATAATAAGTTATAAGGGGACTGAAATGATGAAAGTTATGGAATAGTTAGAAAATTGGGGAAACAAGATGTCAAAAATAATGAATATTTGATGGTGTGCTTTTTTTTAATTTTTTATAAATATGATATGGCAGAAGCTAAATATTCTGAGTGGTGGAAGATTCATTTTTAAATATAAGATTGAAAACTATAGTGTCATAATATATGTTATTTGAATATAGGTAGAAATCAATGATATTACAGAAAAACTGCAAATTGGTTTTAAAAAATACAGGAAATTGGAGAATAATGTTTTTGTTTTAACCCAGATAATAGAAATGTCATAAATTATAGAAGTTGTTGGTAACTTTTTTAATTGTAGAAAAACTATGTAATATGATAATAAGGAAGATGTTGTGGAAGAGTTAGATTAATGTTCTTAAAAATGTGTAAAATATTAATGTAACACTTGGATCATTTAGAATTCATGAAGATAAAATGTGAATTAAGTCTGAGATAAGAATATTTTTATCCCCATTATTGTTTACAATGTATTTACAGTTGGAAATGAATTACAAATGGCTGATATGGTATTTATTATTCTAGTTTGGGTTGGGAGGTTAATAGATAGGTATGGAGAATTAAAAAAAAAAAAACAATTGTATTGGTTTAGTAAGTGTAAATCCAAAACATTGTTGATAAACTATGAACAAAATGTGAATGAGAGAGGAATGTTAGAGTGTTTAAATGTAACATATACATTTATTTAGGATTTAAATAATGAAGGGCAATTATAATCAAGAAAATGGAATGAAATCTTGAAGGAAAAAGAAACTTAAAAAAGATATTCATCAAGAGATGTATATTATTTGTTTATAGCAGGTATGAAATATGTCATATTTTATGCAAGGATTTTGATATTCTAGGTTTTCATGAGATAGTTTGTTTTAGAAAAGAATGAGGACTCTATAAGATAGGACCAAAGTGAAACTAGGAGTTATGTGCTGAAAGCTGATATACAGCTGGCAATGAAGATTTTTCAAGAAGATATATGTTGTTTAGATTTTTATAGAAGAGTAAATTAAGTTTTGTAATCCAATCTTTACTTATGAATGAAAATGGGATTGTGAAAATAATAATAATAATAATAATAATAATAATAATAATAATAATAATAATAATAATAATAATAATAATAATAATAATAATAATAATAATAATAATAATAATAATAATAATAATAATAATAATAATAATAATAATTATTATTATTATTATTATTATTATTATTATTGAATAACTTAGGCAAAGAAAGACAGATTTGATTAATTAAAAGGATAAAGGTTGCTAAATTGATAGATAATTAGTGTTTTTCTATGTATATGTTTAAAAAGTGGAATGAAATGGCAAAAAAAAAAAAGCAGATGAAATATAGAAGAAAAATGTAAAATATAAATAGTGTAAAAATAAAAAATATTAAAATTCATAATTGAAAGGGGGGGGGGAGGGAGATAGTGTTTTGATTTTAAAAAATACCAAGATTTGTAAAAATTGTAGAAAGAATGAATAAATGGGAAGGATCACAGAGAATATTAAATATAGATTGGGTAAAAATAGAAAAAGGAGAGATACTTCACTTAATATTAAGTTATTGGATGAAAATAGCGATTGAGAAGAGAAGGAAATAACTACATAAATGCATTAAGGTTAAAAATAAAACTATGTAAGAGGGTTATAGCAAAGCAACTCTAGAATTATAAGAAGATGGAGACAAAGAGTAAATCAAAATGATAACATTTCTGATTTAATTAATTGAAAAAAGAATAACTCAGAAATCATAAATCTTTTATATAAAAAATAAAAATATTAAGCTTAATGTTTTCCTGGGGGTTTGTGATGATAGTATTTTAGTTGTATTTATATATTGGACTATTTCCATCATCTAACATAAGTATTGAATGTCTTTACAAAAAGTTAACTTTATTTAAATATTTCAAATGCATTCAACTATTAATAATTGTACACAGGTTAATATATGCACAATGTTTTGAGAGGTATTATTCTCTCCTCTTCTTCAGGTGTTGCTGGCCTGATCAGTGACAGTACTAGTATGGGATTTGAACCTGGACTCTTAGATACTTAACTATTGAGTTTTAACGTAATGCTCTAACCATTTGAGCCATTGTTATCTTCAAATATATTAAACTATTACAAAATTAATACATACATTTTTACAATGTTACTAACAATAAACAATTTAATTATATATACACAAATTAAATATCAATTATGCTATAAGTAATAGACTTTGTTTTGCCTTAGCAACACCGAAGATGAAGGGAGAATACCTCTCAAAACATGGTGCATACACAAACCTGTGTGCCACTACTAACAGTTGAATGTATTGGGAATATTTAAATAAAATTAATTTTTCTTAAAGACATTCAATACTTATATTAGATTATGGAAGTAGTCCAATATAAAAATGCAACTAAAATACCATCACCACAAACCTTCAGGAAAACGCAAGTATTCAGTATGGACCTGTTACTATATCGAACTTTTGATATTATGAAAAATTATATCTAAAGCTGGCCAAAATAGAAAAATTATTTAGCTTTCTTATATAAATATAAATCTGAAGGGATAATTCCTAAAGATTTGCAACGAAAACTTTCAATTTACTCCCAGAGAGCTGAGAAAATTACTCAGAGAGCAAATGAAGCTCTGTTAACAAAAAAAAAAATAAATAAATAAATGTTCAAAGGTTTTCTAAGTATCAAACAATGCATTCCATTAATAATGTAGAATACCAAAAGAAAAAACTTGCAAATCTACATGAACCTATCAAAAATCATAATGTACCAAGCAACATACCAACTTAATTTAATAAAATTCTCAGTTCTAAAAATGTAACAGATATTGAAATTTCTGTTCTTAAAAAAGGATTAAACTTCAACATAACATAGTCTAATATCCCTTTATTAAATTTAATGGCAGCCACCAAAGAAGATACTCAAAAACTGCCTTTAGAAGAAGCAGCAGAATTATACTGGAGAATGAAAAGATCTCTTGATAAGCAATAAAAAGCCAAGCATATCCTATAATGAGATGAAAGAAATTAAAACTCTCAAAGTAGATAAATATATAATTATTCTCCCTGCTGACAAAAGCAATGCAACAGTTGTAATGGATACAGTGAATTATGACAACAAGAACCTTTCACAGCAGGCCAGTACAGAAAAGTAGCAGAAAATCCGATACTGAATAAAAAACAAAGTTACAAGCAGTACTTCAGTGATTCAGAAAAAAAAATCCTCATTTTTATAGTCTATCTAATATTCACAAGGATCATGTTTTATTAAGATCTATTATTAGTTCTAGAAATTCACATTGCCAAAATTTATCAAGATTTCTTCTAAAAGTTCATAGTCCTTTGGCATACAAGACCCAGTCCTTTGTCAGGGATTCTAGGTACTTTGTAAAATTAAACAAGATGAAAATTGAAATAACTGATTTACTGGTAAGCTTTGATGTAAAAAGTTTATTAACAAATGCATCATGTGAGGAAGAATTGTCTATTGTAAGAAAAAATTAAAAGGTGATTATATCTTATAAACTAGAACAACTTTTTCTATTGATAGTATAATGGAAAACTATTAACATTCTGCATAAAAACCTACTTTCAATATAACGCAGAATTCTTCCACCAAAATCAAGGAATGGCTATGGGCTCACCATTGTCACCCCTAATTAGCAATATACATGAAAGAATTTGAAACCACTACTGTAAAGACTATTCCATATTCACCTAAAGTTTGGCTTTGCTATATAGATGATACATTTATAGTATGGCCATATGGTAAAGCAGTACTACAAATGTTTTGGAAACATCTCAACATATTCCCTTCAGTTAAATTTACAATAGAATCAGAAATTGGCATTCTTAGATATTTTTGTGACAGGACTCCCTCATGGTAGAATCAAAACTACACTTTACAGAAAACCCATACATACAGAGAAATACTTAACCTATACATCCAATCATACCAGAAACACAAAACATGGAGTTATACTATAGCTATGGAACAGAGCAAAAGAAGTTTGTTCAGAAACCAGCAGTTTGAAAAAAGAAAAAATTTATTATAGAACAAACTCTTATTAAAAATAGGTATCCATCAGCTGTTATTAAGAAAACTTTAAATATACAACAAAAAGAATCACCAAAAGTAAAACAATTGTTGGTATTGTAGTGTGCTCATACATACCAAAAATATTTTCAAAATATTATTTTATTCACTCTCCTTCTGTATTATCAAAAAAATATATGTCAAATTCTAGTATACATTAAAATTATCAATAATATACATTAAATTCAAAGCTAACAAAGTTAGCAGGTGACTGATACCCACTACATGATGTAAATACATCTGTTTAAAGAAATCTTGAGATAATACCACAGTCAATAACACTAGTCTTCTCCATTGATTCAAAAAGTCTTTGAATTGCCAAGTCCTTTAATTCACAGATCCTTAGAACTTCATTCATATTGCCATATCTTTATATAAACCACATCTATAGAATTCATATTTTAAACCGTTTTTGCATTTCCATCACTTTCCTGTTCTGAGTCTTTTCCACATTCTTCCTCTTGTGAGCTTATTTCTTTGTCATCTGTGCTTTCTTCCATTTCATCAGTACACACAGGGCTAGTATTAATTTGATGCTGCATTTCCTTTAAACTGCCATCTACTTCCTCACTTCTGGAACTGTCATTATGAGCCTCATCACTCCATTGCTCTTCTACATTATCAAGTTCTTCCACTGGATTATCAGACTCATCTGAGATACCCTGCACTACTTCACCTTGCCCACTTCCTGACCTATCAATATAAACCTCATCACTTCATTGCTCTTCTATGTTCTCAATTTTTTCCTCTTCATTATCTGCCTCTTATGAAATTACCTTCCCTACTTCACTCTTGCTACATACATGCACCTTCCAAAAAAGACATGCCCCTTTATATTCAACAATACATTTAAAGATCATGGGATGAGCTAAAATATCATGTTCCATTACTTCTGGGTCATTGACTATCTGACTTTCTGATTCAGTTTCTATCTCATCCCTTGATTCATGTTGAGCCAGATTCTTCTTCCCTCTTTTTTTCTTTTTTCCTTTCTCCTCGAGAGACCCTTGGTTTTCATCTCTTGCTCATTACATGGCTCAATGTTCGAGCCACAACATTATGCTCATCAGTTTGTGAGCCAGAGCCATTCTGATTTTTCCTTTTGAAACTTGCACCTTGTGTCATTTTATCCATTTGAGTTGAACTGTTCTCACTTAGTTCAGTATCACTGAACAAGCTAGCTTCTTTTAATTGATCAATTTCTTCAAATGTGCCTTCAGACTCTTCAAATTGTATTGATTCAAAGCTGGTCAGTTCTGCCTTTGCTGAATGTTCCTTTATCTCTTCAGCCATATTTCTAGCTTGACTTGCATTTGTCCCATCTTCAAATCTACTGTGCATGGTTTTTTGATTTTCCTTATAATGTAGCTTATTTGTTTTCACTTTGTTATCTTTTGAATGTGATTCTTGCAATTCCAGTTCTAATTGTTGGTTTATTAGTGAAAGGATTACTTGATGTTATTGTACATTTGTGGAATCCATTATAGCTTTTCCCACCTTCTATGCATAATTTTTTTGGACAGGCCCTAATTAAATGTCCAGTGTCCCCACAACCGTAACATTGAGGTTGAATTTCTCGAATTACTATGTATATCAGGCTTATATTTTGCTCAAGAGCAGATGGTATATCCAGCAGACTGATATCTTTAGTAAACCTCATTGTAAATATTGCATTGTTGAATGGCTGCTGAATCCCTGCTCTCCTTTCCATTAGGAAAGTGAACCGTCGAATAGAACCAAACTGTACTAATATCCCCTGCAATTTAGCAGACAAATTAATGAAAATCTGCAATCAGTATTACATCAGAACATCTTTCCAGGGTCATACTACACTATGAGCAATTCTAACATCTACAAATCCTAAACTTGAAATGCTGAAAAGAAAAAACTGTAACTAGGAAATACCATGTGAATGTGGAAGAATGTATATTGGTGAGACCAATCATCCCATTGAAAAGCACTTGCAAGAAAACAAACTGATGATTAGAAGAGAAAAAACAGATGTGTCTAAAATAGCAGAAGATCATGTATGTACCAATTAACATAGGTTCTGTTGGGAAAATATAAAAATATTGGATAGAGAAGAAAAGATATAAAGAAGAAAATTTAAACAATACCATAAGTCAATCTAGTGTGACTATACATAAAGTATGGAAATCACTAATCAACTCTGCTCTTAGGAAATAGTGGGGAAATCAGAAGCAACCTCATAGATAAGTATATGAATTTTCTAGTGATTGTTACCTTTGGCAGAATGGCTGTTGGTTAGTGTTACCTTAAAATTCAATATTCAAGAATCTAAAGGTCCAGGTTTGATTCCTATGCTAGTACTGTCACTGGTCAGGCCAGAAATGCATGAAAAAGAGGGGAGAACAGTACCTATTGAAACATTATGCATATACTAACCGGTGTGCTGTTACTAACAGTTGAATGTATTTGGAATATTTAAATAAAGTTCAATTTTTCTAAAGACATTCAATACTTATATTAGATGATGGAAATAGTTTATTACGTAAATACAATATTAGCTCAATCTAATTTTAACTGCCCCTCCCCATTCTAATATAATGTTATTATTAACTTAGCACCTTAATAGTGAATTTACAATTGTAACAGAAACAAACATTGCAATTTTTGTAAGAAAATATGCATCCACCAAAAATTATTTCTTAGATGAATTACTTTTTACTTTTCTTTATTTTTAAAACATTATTTAAATTGCAGTTTAATAAGGTATAGAGTTTATATTTTTAAAACTGATTTTCCAATGATCGATTCAACCTAAATCTGTAACCCACATGCATCTTATATAATAATTATCCACAAGAATTATATTTTTCAAACCTGCCCATTTTTTCATCTCTATGCCTATTTGTGTTTCACAGCTGCATAAGCAACCTCAAGCAATTGCTTAAAAAATATGTAAAATATTTTCAACCCTATGTTTGGTTACACACTAAGAACCTCGAAGCTTATAAACTGCTCCATGATATTTGACACTAAGAAGTACAATGTATACAAAACCAGAGAATAAAAAATATTTCAATTTATACTTACACTCTCTCAGATTTTTACCCAGGAACATGATGAATAAAATATGGCAATCTACAATCTATCCCAATTGTTCACTCTGCCATAGTTTGAACTTTTTTTGTTATTAACATTTTCATAAACACTTATTCTTGAAATAATTATAGATTAGTTAAGCATTTAGCTTTATGAATCTGCTGTCTGTGTAATCCAAACTTTTATTTGTACATATTTTATCAATAAATAAAAAAAGTCATTTCATATTAAAAAAACTGGCAAGTAATGACAAACTCCACTGATGAAGCTCATGTTTAAAACAAAAGAGTTTAATAATAACAATAATATTTAATAATAATGATGATGATGGTGCTTTGGCACTCCTCAGTGAGGCACTAGGATAGTTTCAGGCACTAGATCTAAATATTATAATTCTTTAAAAAAGGCTAGTAATTCAAATCATTTGATGTTTGAAAATTGGAAAATAATTCAGAGACCATTAATTTTCAAATATGTCATGTTACTATTGTGCTATTGCACAGGACAATGATTAAAATTCTCTAAATGTCTGTCCTGTCACATAATATTTCTTTGTTGGAGGTCGTATTTTCCAAGGAAAAAAATAATTATTTGTCCCACCATTAATAAACTGTAATTTTTTTACAAAGCATTTTATACAAAGGAAATAATCCTCCTTTGCTGAGTACATTTGCCAGTAAGTAATTCTACAAAGCCAAAAAAAAAAAAAAAATGTTAAAGCAACTAATTTAAAAAAACTATTACAAAAATGATAGCCTTTCCATAGGTTGGGTACATTTCTGGATTCTAAAAGAATGTAGTATTTTACAAAAGTCTTATGGAACAAAATTTTTTGAAGGAGAAATTCTCAGAAAAAAAATCAGTACATGTGCTTTCAATTCTAGTACAGAACTGAATAGGTATAGTATTTAAATCATAAACAAAATTGTGATTAAAGTACATAAATTCATGTCCGAAATGTAATATTTAGTGAGAAAAAAATAGATGCTGTAGTACCATATTTACATATACTTTTGGTTAGCTTATAATTGAAGTCAGTTTTATATCTTCTAATTTGTGATTCCACAGTAATACCTTGGTGTGTGAAAAACAACAAATTAAAAAAACTATTACAAACAATGGCCATTGCATAGGCTGAGTACATTTCTGGTTATGATGATATAAGACTAATTGTTTTTCAACTTGTTGAACATGATACTATAGATTTCACTATTGTAAAATTACATTTCATTGGATTGAATCTATGAAATGAATGAACTATCTAAAATTTCCTTAAAAAATATTTAAGCCACTAAACATCATGTGATCACCATTCTTTATCTGTACATAAGCTGATAACAGATACAAAACTCTCCATACAGTAGTGCCAGTCATTGCAAGCTAGAGTAATGCTAAAAAGTTTGTGTATAAAATCCACAGCATCCTTTGATTACTCTGGCTACTGTATGGAGAGTTTTGCCTCTGTGTTAAAAAGATGTTTTATGGAGATCTTGAGTATGGAAGAGATAAATCTTGTTTACATTATAAAGATTCATTTCAAAGACATTCTTAAAAAAATACAGTATTGATTGTTTTTATTGGTAACATATGGCAGAGAAGAGAGAGCTATAATTAGACATGGTGTTGAAGTATTTCAGAAAGAAAAGTTTTCTGTAGAAGTTAAAAGACAGCTTTACAAAATATCAAATAAACAGAATAGTGAACCCGCATGATCTATATGTAATATATTTAAGATTCACGGATTGGTTTGTATAGTCATCACAAAACTTACATCTAAGATCTAAGTGCAGTGCTCTCAGATCCAAGGTTCCTCACTGACGAAGGCCATAAGCCAGAAACTAGTTTGGGGATAAGGATGAGTAGATACTAGATAGGGATTTTATGTACAAGCCTTCTGACATCCATTAATTACTCTGTCTTGCTTAGAGTGGCACTACTGTATGGAGAGAATTTTGCCTATTAATATTAGTGTTGTCTTTCTCTCTCTAGTTAGGATAGTTATATTCGTTTGTGATCAGTGTTGCTGATTTATTAATGTGTTTTTCATGTTAAATTATCTGCTTTTGTGGCCGAATGGTTAGCACAGCCGCCTTACAAACAGTTGTCCCTGGTTCACTTCCTGGCCGATGCTTTGACACAGGGGAGAAAAAAAAATATCCGCTTTGTAATTTATTATGAATATTTATATATTAAATACAATATTTAATTGTAGTTTTATTGATTTCCTTATTATTTGAAGGATAGATAGAGAATTTAAAACCCTACATAAGATACAAAGTAAATAAATAAAGGCTCTGATCCTTTATCGAACTGTTTACTGTTCCAAAGTTAGCTTCATTAATTTCACTTTTTGGTTTTCGGAATTGCATAAAATAAATTTGGTTCAATGCAGATTTTGTATGTTAAAATATTTGAAAAACTACTGTTGAGTTTAATTACTTAATGGTTGGATAGAAGCAATTTTCAATTTTAAATAGTCTATTTTTATATATGTATGTAAAGAAATTAATTGGATCAGTAAGTGGTTGTGACTGCGGTGAGTTGTCGATAGAAAAGGAAATGTTACAACGGATGGATTAATTCAATTATGCTTATTTTCAGTCAGTAGATTAATTTTATTAAACAAAGGAATTGTTTCTATTCGTACGTAACGTAACATTAGAGCTGTTCGCATAATCGTCGGTTGAGTGAAATTTGTAGAAAAATCATTTCAAATTCAATAACAAATTAGTGCTATAAAAATAAAAAGTTAAATTAGACCTGCGTCACTTAGTTAATAACAATTAATAGGATTTGAATAACTTTTACTATTTAAAAAGAAAAAGATTTTAAAATGGGAAAAACTTTGAGTATATGATAATCGTTCCATAATTTCTTAGAGGGGGGGGGGTAAAATGTAGGATTCGCGCGAAGGCAAACTATACATAGATGTATAAGCGCGGAGTGATAAAAAACATTTCTAAATGTCTTATCTCAACAATGAATTAAACATGTATAGACAGTTTTGATAATTTAACATTAAAGAGAAAATTCCTTTCGTGCTTTGAAAACAATTTCTTTTTTTAATATTTAGATTGCATCAGTATTTATGGCATACGCATTAGACCTGCGGTCTGTGTTTAAGATGGCAGAATGCGTATCTTTCTCCAGTGGGGGAGGGGAAGGTATTTTCGACGACAGAATGCCAAAGTTGTGACTTTTTAATACAGCATATTAAAAACGTCACAAGTCACAACTGCCATACCTGGAAAAAGGTATAGCATTCTGCCATCAAAAACACGAACAGCAGCTCTAATATGTAAATACTAATTTAAGCATATTACTGTTAATATATTTGAAGTTTTACAAATTTGGCAAATCGTTTTTTTTTTTAAATTTTATTTAAATTATATATTCATTTAGGCATAAGTCATTCAGTTGATAGAATCTTCTTTTTCTACATTTTATTCTCAAATATTTGTTTTATCCCTCGATTTAAACCCGATTGATTTAGGTTTAATATATGTCAGTGCTATAGCTAGCCAAGTTTGGATCATTACTAAAAATATATACTAGTAAATGACAATTCAAAGCTAGATAAGTTTATCAAAAGCTTTTATATCAAATAATTATTTTATTTAACTTATAAATACATAGTGTCTATATAAGTACATTAGACCAGTGGTCTTCAACCTTTTCACACCTGCGGACCAGCAAAAATAAGAATAAGATTTTGCAGACCGCCAGAAGTTTACAGATAAATTTTCTTAAAAATGTAACCTGCTTATGGTGTTGTTTACCTTCTCATGCTGAACACTCTTTCTCGAGTTGCACAGTCGTACTGCTACAGAAAACAATACAATAACAATCGTTCTCATTAATGTGCTTGCATTTCTACGTTTATTATTTCATTGTTAAAACATGCAAGAATAAAATGTTATTCACCTGAATGTTGGGAAATATCACAGCTAGTGTAATTACATGACAATGATTATGATAAATGTAATATCTGTGTTTAATGTTAAATATACAAGATGAAGAGATGAAGTTATATATATAAGGAGTTTGTCTTTTGATAGTGGTAAGGGCAAAATAGAAATCGCGTAATTAAAATCACTGGACAGCCAAAAAAAAAAAGTCGCCGTATTTTAAATCTGAAAAAATTAAACGAAATGTGTAAAAGTCTGAAGATTTGATGTTATTGTAATTTTTTTGTGTGCTAGTGTGCTGAAAGGATCAAAAAGTCAAGTGTTGTTAGCTGAGAGATCATCGCAACCGCCTTGCAAGCAAGTAGTTGGTTGCAGACGGTTGTGGGTTCGCGTCCCAGCCGATGCTATGATTATGAAAAAAAAATGTAATTAATAAGAAAAGTTTTTTGAAAAAATGGCAATATAGACATCGCGTAATAGAAATAAAGCTCCCCCCCCCCCCCAAATATTGCCGTATATATATAGTCACCGTCTTTTAAAAAAAAAAGACAACAAAAGTTGAAAAAGTCAAAAGCTTTGAGAGACCAAAGTTATTTTTTTGTTGTTTTTATTTTTAAAAAAAGGTAACAGAAATTGGTTTTAAAAATAAAAGTTTTAGCATTTTAGCGGTATACAAATAAAGCCAAAAAAAATATCGCCTTATATGCAAAAAAAAAAAGTGGGCTTATTTTTAAATAATAAAAAAAAAACCAAACTTGAAAAAGTCAAAAGTTTTGATCTTATTTTAATTTGGGGGGTGGGTTGAGAAATACTTTGTAAAAGTTAGAGACAGAAATTTTTTGGTTGTTTTTCTTTTTAAAAAAGGTGATAAAAATTGATTTCAAAAATAAAAGTTGAAGCCAAAAAAAAAAAAAATCACCGTATAGCAAAAAAAACAACAACACTAAAAATGAAATATTAAGAGAGAGTAGAAAAAATTTGAGAGATCAAAAAAAGTCACATTACATTTTATTGTTTTAACACATAACCAATGCCGACAAGCGGCTGTGATTGGCTATCAAAAGACAACAGAGTTTGTATAATAAAAAACTTTTTTTTTAAAAAATTTTGAATTTTTTTAGAAAAATAATAAAGAATTTAATTCTACCCCCCCCCCCCATAAACATCTGTGATAAATAGAAGAACAAATTAATTTATGTATGATTGATTAGATTTTGTTTTTGTTCTGTTTCTTTTTTTTTAATCGGGTAAAAATGCGATGAAAAAATAAATAAAAATTGTTTATATTAATTAAAAGTTTAAAATCTTATTATTTTGTTATTACAAACTTTCTTGCCAGTCTAGCGCAGACCGGCAGAAAACTTCTGCGACACAGTGCCAGTCCATGAACCAGTGGTTGAAGACCACTGCATTAGATCATTAATAAAGATTATTGTTAAAAAGGAGATTGCCTTGACAACAGTTTGAAATTGTTGATTGTTATTGATATTGGGATTGTCTGAATGTTGATTAGTTTTTAATGATTACCTGCAAACCCATTTAACTTTAAGCATTATTACACTTATTATTTAAGTAATATTTTGGGTGCAATTTGAAATTTATAATTGCAATTTGTAATGTTATAATTGACTATTTATTAGACTGCATTCAGAATAGATTATATTTAAAGAGGTTTATTTAAACTTCTTTGTATCAATAATTTTAATTTCTTCAGACAAGTTGCAATCTTTAATGTCTATATAAGTATATTAGACTATTAATAAAGGTGGTGATGTATCCTCAGCTGTAGCTGAACAATTGCAAATCTAAATACTTAATTTTAAAATAAGAATAACCAACTAATTTACATTAGATCTTTATTGGTACATAATAAATCACACTAAAACAACAGTTATGTCTAATTGGTTAACATGTATATAAAACATAGTCTGATTGCATTTCAATTCAAACCCCCTCTCTGTCTACAGTAATACAAAAAACACACAGTACCTTGATTAGGTGATGAAAATAAACCCTCATAAAAGCCGCTTAGGGCGTTTAAAAATTATATTAAGACCAGTGCGGTCTGCTTCTACATGAATTGACTGGATTCACCTACAGGTGCTGAGAACCTGGGATCACAGTCTGAAAGGGGGCAGCACTCAGGGAGAACCGGACAAGAGAGCGATATTTATTTTTCCTGCTCTTTTATACTCCATTTGAAAATCCCACTCTTGTCTTTTCTTTTCTGGAGTATTAATACATTTTTCCTCTGTGTGCAAAACGGATTCATTTGGCTATTATTTCTTTTGATAATCTGATCTGTTAAACAACGCAGCTGTAATTACTTTATTTAGTTAATGCAGTTTGATCTAATTACTTTTTATTTCACTTAACCTACTTTGAACTCTATATACATTTACCCCCCCCCCCCCATTTATCTCTATTAAATATTTCATACTTAAATGTGTGCCTTTACTGGCTCTATTTGGGATTCCATCTTTATTGTTAAAAAAGGAAGTTGCCTTGACAACAGTTTGAAATTGTTGATTGTTATTGATATTGAGACTGTAAGTGTTGACTGGTTTTTAATAATATGGATATAGATATACATATATCAGGGATTGACAATTTGAACATAGGTTAGTTTAATAAAAGCATTTATATTATTATTTAGTAATATTAAATAATTATTTTTAAGTTTTTTATGTACAAAAAAATCCTTTTATATTAATTATATTTTTTGATATATGTAATTAATCTCCACTATTCAAGCTTATTATAGTAGCCCAATAAAATAATTAAGTTAATTTACATAAGAAGATTGAAAGGATAAGCTTGAAAATTTGGACTGGCTCATTTATAATTCTTATCTTAAATATATGTAAAAAGAAGTTGCCTTAACAGCAGATTGAGATTGTTGATTGTTACTGATATTGGTATTATTTAAGTGTTGACTGCTTTCATATATATATATATATTATAAGGGACTTGAACGTAGACTTTCAAGCTCCCTACAGCTATCAAATCCATTCTATACAACCGATACACATGGCCACATATATGTGAAAATGATAAATGATCTTCAATATACATATTTTGTGCTGAACCAGCACTCAATCATTTGTTCCAGATTACCATCTCCCACACATATATACAATCAGTGCTCAATTTATATTAAGAAGGCAAATCTTCAAACATTAATGGACAAGCTTTAATTCCAATCTCTAATTTTCAGCTATTCATATCATTGAAAATCTGAGAATACTCAAAGCCCTTGTTGATGCCAATACTATTGTCATATCCATGTGGACCTTAGGACAATCTGAACCCTCACATATAGGATCTTAATATGTCTCATTTTAATTATACAGAAGAGGGATGGGTAGAACACAGGCTGAATATGTAATATTTAAATACATGTATATTTTCTCTATTAAACTTAATGTTATGATAAGGGACTTGAACTCAGAGTTTCAAGTGTCCTACAGCTATTAAATCCATCCTATACAACCAATATACATGGTCACACACGTGTGAAAACCCTAAACAATCACCAATATTTCTATTTCATGCTGAACCAGCACTCATCATTTGTTCCAGATCACCATCTCCCACTCTTATATACAATCAGTGCTCAGTTTATATTAAGTAGAAAACCTTCAAACTTTAATGGACAAGCTTCAAGCTTCTCCACTTTCCAATTCTTCAGCCATCCCTATCATTGAAAATATGAGGAAGGGATATTCAAAGTCCTTGTTGATGCCAATATTATTGTCATACCCATGTGGACCTTAAGTCAGTCTGAATCCTCACATATAGCATCTTAATATGTCCCATTTTAATTATACAGAAAAGGAGTGGATAAAATACAGTTTGAATATATAATACTTAAACACATTTTCTATACTAAACTTAATTAAACTAAGCCCTGATTGTATATATGTGTGGGAGATGGTAATTTGGATCAACTGATGAGTGCTGGTTCAGCATAAAATATATATATTGGAGATCTTTTATTTTTTCATATGTATGTGGTCATATGTATTGGTTGTATAGAATGGGAATGATAACTATAGGGAGCTTAAAGTCTGAGTTCAAGTCCCTATATAAAATATACATGTATGTAAATATTATATATATATCAAAATCGCTCCAAATCTTATCCAAAGGAAATAAACTCTAAGACACAAGCAATAGTTTCACTGCTACAAGCTGACTTGTCAAGTGTAAAGGACTACAAGGTAACAACATATTTATACTAAATATTATCCACAATTACCCTTACATCCCATACATCCTTAATATTAAAGGAACTTTTAAATAAGTTAATTGCTTTAGAATCATAAATTTTAATAATAAAGATTTTTTAATTCTTTTTATTTCATTTCTCTCAAAGAAGACAACCTTAGCCTCATCAAAATTAATAGTTTGGCCTGTAACTTTTTCATGGATATAAAGCATAACTGAGATATTTATTTTTAATCGTACTTTTATGTACCTTTATTCTAAGGCTGTTAAATTAGTTTAAAGCATTAAATATATGTTTAATATACATTTATATATATTTATATATTGAACTATGTTCATAATCTAATATTAAGTATTGACTTGTGTGCTATTTAACAGTTAAATATAATTCGAAAATTTAAATAAAGTTTAGTTTTTCTAAAGGCATTCAATATTTAATATTAGATGATGGAAATAATCCAATATATAAAATACAACTAATATACCACCATCACAAACATTCAGTATACATTTATATGTGTGTGTATATATATGGATATGCATGGGAAATATTTGGTAGACATTAATTTTAAAAAGAAATAAAAAAGTAAAACATATTCAAAATTATATTCATCCAATATTAAATGAAAATAAACAAAATATATTTAATTTTTGTTTCTAAATATTTAAATGAAAGAAAAATATAAGTAATTTTTTATTTTTTTGTTTTTTATTGGTTAAGATTGTTTTAAATTTATTAAAATGTTAATTATTCTAATCAAAGATATATTTTTTTATGCAGAGAAAAAAATTTAAATAAAATAATTCTTTCATAGACCATTATTATTAAAAGAGAAAAAAGTAAAATTATTTAGATCAAAATTTTGGAAATTAGTAAATTATTTTAATATTAAAGAAAAAATGTTTTAATTTAATTTTACTTTCAAAAGTAACCTTTATTAGTAAAAGGATTACAAAAATTTTTGGGTACACTTACCCATTGAGAATTACAAAGTGTTTAATATAACAAACAAGGTAAAACAATTATTGATTATATAAAGTACATATGCTTGATAACAATTATATCCATAAAAGGGGTGCTATAATGTTGATTAATGTGTATCTGAATATGAGTATCTATACATGGATCTACATGGCCCAGCCGCTGAGAAGCTATCCATCACCCAATGATCCCACCCTTGGGGCCCCGAAGCAAAGACCCAAATGCTTCAGCTGAATAGGTGGACAAGTCCAGTATTGCGCCAACCACCACAACAGGCAGCGAGGTCCAAGGCTCAAGTCCATTGAACAATAAATTCTTGACCCACAGCCGAGCCATGTCAAGACCATTTTGGACACCTCTGTCTCCCAATTAACAGTCCAAATGTGCAGGGACCACATTCGGTCTACCTGCTCAGAATTGGAAAGCCAACTAAGAAAAATTTTAATCCTATAATTATATAAAATTAAATGGAAAGAAGACTTTATGATTTTGATTTGATTAATTAAAGAAAGAAAAACTCTTCTTTAAATTGTTTACATTAATTAGAATAATTAGTAAAAATATAAGTTAATCCCCATAGATAATAACATTTTTATAAAAGTCTAGACAAAGAGAGAGACTGATTAAAAGTATATATAAGGTTTAAATAAAAAAGTTTTAATAGAGTTCTAGCTTGTGAAGGAGAATAATGTTGTGTTCTTTGTAACCCTAGGAGTCAAAATGTAAATTCCAAATGTCAGAAATGTATCTATACTGCTGAATAAGGAAGTCAAATGTTCACCAGATGAATGCCATATTTAAATATGATTTTAAGAAAATGACTAGTTAAAAATTTCTTATGATGAGAACAATGAAATATGAAAATGAACATGATTTGATTCTAGATAAAGTGAAGCTTTGTTATTACTCAATAAGAAAAGGAGCACTTTGGGATTAGCATTGCCATGATTTAATTATCTGGTCATAATTATTCTTTGTGAATTATTCTAGCACTTTTAAGTTTTCATAATAATTTTGCTGCCTGTGTTTACAATGGCAGGATGCCATACCTTCTTCCAGTGGAGGGGGGAAAGGCATTTGCAATGACAAAATGCCAAAGTTGTGATTATTATGAAAACTTAAAGTACTAGAATAATTTGCAAAGTTAGAATAATTGTGGCTGGATGATTATGTCATAGTAGTGCTAATCCCAAAGTACCAAAAAAAGAAATATTGACAGAAAAAAATTCCTAGCAAAAAAAGTATTTGTGCTTATTTTAATCTATATAAAACTCTATATAAATGATTATTAAAGTGATTTCAATATTTTAAAATAATAATGAAAAGATTATTATTTTAAAATTATTTCCTCGGAATATTTATTTATGCTTGTAAATATATTTATGCATACAGTTGTTATATATATATATTTATATGTCAAAGCGTTGACCGAGAAGTGAACCCGGGCCAGCTGCTTGGAAGGCAGCTATGCTAACTGCTAGGCCATCAATGCTTACCTATTCTTATGTAAAGATTTTGCTTAAATAATTTTGGAAAAAAAAATTGGCATGCTTAATTGGAAAGAAGAACAAAGTTTTTTTGGTTTTATCTCTCTCTTATAATCATTAGTTTAGTAAATGATTAGTAATAATCATTATTGTATTTACCTGAGGTGGATGGTGTCAAAGTTGTGAATGGAATGAGTTTGACAGTTGTAAATAAAAATGTAATAATTGTTTAAAAATTATGAAAAAAAAAAAAAAAAGAAAGTTAAATGGTCTACTGTGAATATATGTATGTAAAAAAATAACTATAATATAGACAGAGGTTTTCCAAACAACGTTTTTAAATATATGTTTGTGAAAAAATCCTGCGCAAACCAACATTATTAATATTACCATTTAAATGAGCCTAATTCTACACTTATCTATACATGTATGTTTGAGTGTGCATTCATTTTGATGGCAGAGATCAATTATAACATATATTGTTATGAGATTGATATTTTGTTGAGTAATAATGAGACTGAATATTAAATGATTAAGAAAATATTATTTGTGTGATGCTTACATCCTTAAATTTTTTGAGTTAAATAGTAAAAGATAATTATGATAAATCAATAAAAGTTTCAATATAAAAGTTTATATGAAATAATGTTAAAAATTGAGTATAAAATATGGGAATAATTTTTGAAGATAAATAATAATAAAGATACTGTAAGTAGTTTGAAATGTTTTCTGATTTGATTTTTTATTTGGGATGAAATATTTGTTCAAACATGATTGTTTTAATATAAATGGATGTTTTCACATATTTAATTATTAACAATTGTGATTTAAAACAGACAAAACTCTCCATACAGTATTGCCACTCAATGCAAGCCAGAGTAGTCAATGAATGCCAGAAGGCTTGTGCATAAAATCCCCATCTAGTGCCTACTCATCCAATATCCCCAGACTAATTTTTGGCTTGTGGCCTTTGTCACTGAGAAGCTTTGGATCTGAGAGTACTGCACCTAGATCTTAGGATCTAATGCAACCTTCCAGCATCCATTTATTACTCTGGATTGCACTGAGTGGCAATACTGTATAGAGAGTTTTGCCTGTTTTAATAACAGTTATAAGCAAGCATAAGAAATGGTGATCATGTAATTATGATTTAGTTATATCATTATTATTATAGTCTAATTACTGGTGTATTATAAATAACCTAGGATATTTATAATAAATTATCAATAACTCAAAAAAGTTTTATTCTTGCTTAGGATAGAATATTTAATGTTTAAAATACTTTATTAGTTATTATTAATATGTTTCTGGACAGGATGGTTAAAATGGATAAATGTTAATATATGTCATGTTTTGTCAGCATCCATACCCTTTTGTAAAAAATTTAGAATTGTAAGTAGTGAATTCAAAATAAAACTAATACCATTATTAAAATACTGAAGAGATAGCTAAATATATTGACACTGAAAATTGATTTATGCGAAAAGGGATAAACTTTGTTCCAGTACCAATGTTATAAATGTGTTAGTTAAATTTCTATGGATTCATTCAATACTAATTTATCAATTAATTATACATTCTTATTTAATATTTTGTTTTTGTGTGTGTGTGTGTGTGTAGTAAATCTTCTTCTGAAACCAAGAAACTAATCCCAGACTAAAATATTAATGGGACATCTATTTTCATCTGGCTAGGCAGATAGTACTAAGATCACAAATCACTTTTAAACTCCCCACAAGTGTTCCATTTATTATTTTATGATGATGATGATTAATGATTCTTAGTTGCAATAGAGATTATTATTTAAACTCACCCATCCTAGACAGTTACAATGCATATAAAAGTATTGGCCTAAATATACTTTTTGTGATGTATAGTTAGTCAACTTAAAAGTTTAGATATCATTTATAATTGATTTTCATCATTTAGAAAATAAATCGAAATTAATTTTAATATATAAATTTTTTATACAGTACAGGCTTTTTCATACCTGCACTTCAATATGTAATACATAGGGGGTTTGAACTCAGACTTTCACATGACCCTCAACTATCCATGCTATCTCATATTGCTGACACACTTGATCACACACATGTTGAAAAGATAAATAATCACCAATAGACATACTTTGTGCTAAACTAGCACTTGTTAGTTGGTTAACTTTATACAATATTGTGAAGAATGTATTAGAAAATGTTGATAGTAGATAGCGAATTCAGAATATTTGATATTATTTTATTTTAACAATTTTTTAACTTCATTTTCCAGATCACTTATTCTTTTTACTCAAAAGTGAATAATATTTCAGTCCTGTGCATAATCAGTAAAATTTATCTCAACATACCATATATAAAATTTGGTCAATTGATATCTTATTGATTTCTAGTTAAGTATATTTCCAATTCATAAATTTTAACATCTAATGTGAAGGCTATTTGAGACTAATTCTAGTGAGTGTTTGAATTATTTACCATAATGCTTTAACTTTCTTCACACTCCATTATAGTAATAATAATTTAATGTTGTTTTCCAATGCATATTTATTAAATCATCAAACATATTTTAAATACAAATAATCCAATGTTCTGGTATCTAACATTATATCAATTACGTAAAACTATTTTTAAAAATATTTAGCAATAATATGTGTATTTATTTTTAAATAAGATTTACTTCTGGAATCATTTTAAAATTATTTATAATTTGTTCTTTACTGCTTAGTTTTATCATATGATCAAAAAGTATATACAGTTCCTGGTTATAGCAAATAACACCTAAAATGTGGTTTGTCATTCACTATTCAGTGTTTCTTATGTTGATTAAGATCTTAATTATCTGTGTAACAATTAATTTATTGTTGATTATGTATTATTGTTATGTATGCTTTTAGAAGCAGTAATTATTTTTGTTTATTGATCTACAAAACTTTCATGTGATATATTATTATTTGCTTTTATAGTTTCCACATTTAAACTTAAAAATGTAAATAAATTAAATTTGTGCTAATAATTGCACTATTTATTTATGTTTTTCTGACATAAATGCAATAAATTCTGATCATAGAGTCTACCTGGTTTCTGTAGGGAAGTGATGACAATTTTATTATCCTTTTTAGTCATTTTTTCTTAATTTCTTATTTATTGTATTCAGTAGATCTAAACCTTTATTTAATTCCTGGCTATGAGTAATCATAATTGATCTTTCTCTAAGTATTGTTTTTTTGCATGCTTGTTTTTATCATCTTTGCAAATTCTTAAGATGTGTTTAAAATTGTCAAGACATTGTAAATTTATGAAACCACTAAACATCACATGATTATTACCTATGCTTACATAAGCTGTTATAACAGAGTCAAAACTTCTCATACAGTAGTGCCATCCAGGCCTTTAGGATTCAAGGCTCCTCACTGATTAGAGCCAGAAACTGGAAACTAGTCTGGGGATATTGTATGAGTAGGCATTAGATAGGGATTTTATGCACAAACATTATTGCATCCATTGATTACTTTGGCTTGTACTGGGTGATACTACTGCATAAAGAGTTTTGCCACTGTTAAATTTATGAAAATGAGAATAAAATTATAAAAATGTATTTTATGGAAAAAATCAAGTACTGAATAATGTTTTGCAATAGTTTGAGGCTGTATTCTTCAATGATATGGCTCAAATAAATTTTATCTTCAATCAGAAATACAATATTTTAAGTAAGTCCTTTATAGCATTAAGATTGCTTCTATTGTTCCAGTTTATAAAAATAAAACAAATTGAAAACTCTTCATTATTTATTGCATAACATCATTATTATTTACTATAGTAAAAGTAATTTGAAAGGTTTTATTGAATCAATAGCTTCTAGTCAAATATGAATGATTATCAAATATTCAGCATAGTTTTAGAGACTTATTCATTGCTTTTGCTGCAAGAAAAATGCAAAGATAAGTATTCCAAGCAAAGATGTGACTGCTATATTGCTTTTATCAGTTTGGTTGATGTATTTGAATAAATAATTGAGAAAATCTGGATCAAGGTTTGAAAACAACTGGTTATTCATTAAAGTTTATTCATATTATTCAATCATTATGTGATGATATTTGAAGTATCATTATTACTAGTGATGGAAAATCTTAGTCATTTAAAGT
This sequence comes from Epiperipatus broadwayi, assembly GCA_028023455.1. Taxonomy (NCBI): domain Eukaryota; kingdom Metazoa; phylum Onychophora; class Udeonychophora; order Euonychophora; family Peripatidae; genus Epiperipatus; species Epiperipatus broadwayi. The sequence continues at coordinate 3,340,676 of JAQFVV010006200.1, read as the reverse complement.
TGAAACTAATGTTAGCCTTTGAAACAGTTTATAAAAATGTTTATGTAACTGGTATTGAGGTGTAATGCAGATTTTTTGGTGGTGTTTTAATTTAAACTGATTATTTATGCATTGTTGATGATTTTGCTATTTTGTCAATTCAGATAGAATGTTGATAATGTTTGGATATAGTCTATAAAGAATTTGTTTTGATAATTAAATAATATTGAAAAACTCAGGTGTTTTAGCAGTTTGTAGTGGAGCAACTTGTGTAGTTATTATCTTGAGAATGTGGATCAGATTAAATATCTTGTAAAATCTATATTTGTGTTAATATAAATACACACGTAAACTATAAGATATATAAATACTATTTATATTAAATATATAATCACCGCCTTAACAAATAATAAATTTTATACTCAAGCGCTTTCAAAGGTCTAAGCCTTCATTTTCAAAAAGTAGCTGGAATAAAATATGCAAATTAGGATGGACTAGATTTTTGTTGACCTAGATTTGACACTTCCTGGAATTGCCATAAAATGTTTCTTTTTTATTCATGGTGTGGATGTCAGAGATGATTCTTCACAACTCATGCTGGTCTCTGCACACCATGCAAGGTTTGTCTGGCCTGCACTGGTATCCTGTAGAATCTGCATGCTGTGCAAAATAGAAGGATGGGATGGATCAGACAGAGCCTTATTGTATGCATATACATGTTGTGTGAGTCTTAGGTGGATGGATGCCCTAGTCTCACCATAATAGGTCACCAGGCAATTATTGTTATTACATGAAATCTTGTAAATGGCCTGCTGGGCATATATTGAGAGGATGTGGTCTTTAGTATTGTTTACGCATCTGTTGAAATTGGGGGAGAGCGGTAACACAAGCTAAAATTGTTACTAAAGATTGTGTATAAATCTTTATGTATATTTTTGACATATAGCAGTAAGATATGGGGTTTATTCTGTTTATTTTCTCGAATGAGACGGTTTTTAAAAATTCTAATAATATTATCGATTGCTCTCTTGTTATATTTTGCTTTTATTAATTCATTTCTGAACATCTCAATGTTCTTTTTATTTGCTTCAAAGCTGCACAGATTTGCATTTCTGTGTAAGAAAGATTTCAGACCCGTCATTTTATATGTATATGGAGTGTTCGATGAGTGGTGTATGTGGACCCTAACATTGATTGGTTTGATGGTCATTCTATAACAGAAGCGATGGGCCTCCATCTTCACTTGTAGATCTAGATATTTAATGCTATTCAGAGCTTCATTTTGAGCTGTGTTTATGTGTAGATCTGATGCTGTTGTGAGGTCTGTCTTAATGTCTTCTATTATTTCTTTAGGTGCAGTTATAAAAATATCATCCATGTATCTAGTGTATAGTAATAAACGACAGCCCACATATCCCAGGATGATAATTTGTTCATATGCATTCATTACGATGCTGGCAACAATTCCACTCATTGGAAGACCCATTGGCCAATCGTTGAACTTGTGGTATTATTCTTGGTTGAACACAGCATACATGTTATTGTTCATCCAGCTCAGCAGGGCTATGACAAACTGGATATGATCCTGACTCATGCCATGTCTGGTGAGTGCTTCTTTTACTATTATTATGGATTTAGGTCTGTCAATAAACCCATACAATTCTGTAACATTAAGAGCTGTCATCTGTGTATTTTGCTCTGGAGCCACATTCTTCAGTCTATTTACAAAGTCAAAGGATGACTTGATGGCATAATCCCCATAGCCTGTAGTTTGTTTATCCATGTATTTATGGTTTTTGCTGCCTTGTAATAATGAACACCACTGATGTCAATCACCAGTCTCAGTGGTACACCTTCCTTGTGGGTTTTAGCATTAGAGAACATTCTTGGAGGGATAATTGCGTATGGATACATTTGGAGATATTCAGCCTTAGAGAATGCCTTTAATGTGTGAGGCCTGAGAATGGCTGAGACAAACTTATCTTTATTCAATCTAAAGTTGATCTCTGGGACTTTTATAAATTTCAGTTTGTTTATTTGTTGCTGAATTTTATGTAGTTCCCTGTATTCATAATCACAAATCTGTTTCCTTTGTCTTCTTTCATGACCGTGCTCGTATTGTGATCCATAAACCTTTGGGTTGCTGCTGTCTTATATATCCACTGTTCATGCTGTGGTTGTATAGTCTTGTATTGTATGTATCTGGTGATTTTAACTATATAAGAGTCTTTGAGTGGATTATTGTCCAAACTGGCTTCAGTGTCTGCCACTAGCTCCATTTTAGGTAGCCTCCATCCTTCGCTGACAAATCTAGGGCCTTTATTCAACACTGTTTTTACAACCTCTGGGATGTGAGTGTTTTATAAATTTATGAAACTTTCATGACCCTATGAAGCTATCTGTCTGTTTTGTTTATAGGCTAGAAATTGGAGCTTATCATTAAATTTTGTTTCCAATTTTACTCTTAGTCTATTACTTTTATTGATTAAAATCTGGTGGTGGTACTCCATTGCTGAAAATGATTTTGAACCTGTTGTTTACTATTGACAATTCTCTTCAACATTTTATGATCACTTTGTTTAATATTAGTGCTTGTACTTGTGCCGTAATGGCATTTTATGTTATGTGTTGATGGGTTCAGCTTCACGTAACAAGACCTCGGGAACACTTAATGGTTTCCACACCTGATCAGAACATTTAATCTTTGCCTGTATTTACACACCTCCAGCAATGATTTCAAAGCCATTCTATTATGTGTTGTAGGCTCCATTAAACTAATATTGTAATATTTAACATTCAACTATGTGTTAGCATGAATATTTGTAAAATCTATATTTGTGTTAATATAAATACACGCGTAAACTATAAGATATATAAATACTATTTCTATATTAAATAGACAATTACTGTCTTAACAAATGATAAATTTTATACTCAAGCACTTTCGAAGATCTAAGTCTTTATTTTCAAGAAGTAGCTGGAATAAAATATGCAAATTAAGGTGGACTAGATTTTCGTTGATCTAGATTTGCCACTTCCTGGAGATGGCATAAAATGTTTTTTTCATATTCATGGCATGGATGTCAGAGATGATATAATATGCCTCTTTTGAAAGTGCTTGAGTATAAAATTTATTATTTGTTAAGACGGTGATTGTTTATTTAATATAGAAATAGTATTTATATATCTTATAGTTTACATGTGTATTTATATTAACACAAATATAGATTTTACAAATATTTATTAAATGTCTTGGTATATTCTTAAGGGTAAAAGTTCTCTTGGATACTAAAATGTCATATTGATACCTGTGATCCTATGCATTTAATAAGCTAAAAGATACTATGATTCATCTTTGGGATGTAACTATTTTAACCCATCATCATTAGCAATAGTTCATAATTGAATGGGGCTGCTGTGATTCTAGAAAATAAAAAAAAATCCAAGATTAGATTTGTGATGACTATACAAACCAGTTTATGAACTACAAATTCATTCATCTATATATTTCACATTTGGTTATGCTATCTTTTAACTTGTGTTGAAACTTTTATTTTTGAAATTTATAACATCTTGTCTGGTGTTATAATATTGCCATTATGTTTCAGAATATTATGGAGCTTCTTTAAGCTAAATTTTTTCAGTACCTTTATACCATATTAATGGAGATCCAGACAGTTCTAATTTAGTTAAAATAGATTAATCCTATGATGAAACATCTTATCTTTGAACTTGTTAATCACAGCACATTTAAGTTTACTTTTATAATAAAAATTTTAAATTGATTTACATTCTTAAACTTGAGATTATGAATCTGTTAATCCCCCAGATTAAAATTGCTGAAGATTTGTATTCTGTTACTGTCCAATAAAATAGCCAAGTTTTTAGAATAATAATTACTAAAGCAAAGTTTTTATAGATTACATTAAAAATATTAAGAACATTTTGTAGATCATTATTTGAATTGGCTAAAATAAAACAATCATCAAAATATTATAAATCTATAATCTAAGAATATGAAATTTTTATTTTTGTTTTTAATCAGTTCAAATTAACAACACCATCACATTTTAATATTTATTTTAGGAAACTACCAATAAACTATTTCAGAGACTCCTGTCATAAAAATGATAAACAAAACTGGAACTAGTACACATCCTTTGGCAGGATGGCTAGTTGTTTAGAGCATTACTTTAAAATTCAATAATCAAGAATCTAAGAACCCAGGTTCGAATCCCATACAAGTACTGTCACTGGTCAGACCAGCAACATCTGAAGAAGAGGGGAGAAAAATACCCCTTGAAACATTGTGCATATACTAACCTGTTTGCTGTGATATTATTAACAGTTGAATGCATTTGGAATATTTAATAAAATTAAACTTTTCTAAAGACATTCAACACACACACATATTAGATGATGGAAATAGTCCAATATAAAAATACAGCTAGTACCCATTCTTGCTTAATACTAATTCAAGAAATATTTAATTTTATACCATCAAGAAGGTGAACAATACAAATTAATGCTGTTTTTTAAAAAGTTAATGTTAAACAGTGCCATGAATCAATTTGATTAATTTGGTTAAATTAATGTCCATTATTTTTACATTAGTCTGGCCACAAAAACTATGTCTATAGATAGTGCTTTTTGATTTTATAAAATCAAACCAAGACTCTGATAACTGCTTATTTAAGACTGGAGGCAATCTACTCAGAAAAATTTCTATCATGGATAATAATTATGTTCCACAATAATTTGGGTTGTATTTTTAATTCCTTTTTATTCTTATAAATTGGAACAGTAAAAGAATTTCTCAAATAAGGTAATACATATTTATGGGTCTAAATTAAAAAGTCCCAATATAGTGTTAATATATGATTACCATATTTTGAAACTTTTCCAAATACTTTACCTGTATTTATAGACTTTCATTTTAAGATTGCAAAGAGATACCTCTGCCCAAATCTAAATCAGTCAATAGAATGAATATATCATTAAAAACTATTACCTGAATTTTTTTATCATTATTCAAACTGTTATAGCAAGTTCTTCCTCATCTATTCAAAATTAAAATTATAAAAAATATCAATTACTGATTTAATAAAATTAAATTTTTAAGTCCATGTATAATGTCTTCGACATATCAAAAAGAAAGGGGGGGGGGGATTCTAAATTATTATCTTTTTTGCTTCTTTAATTCACTAGTTATTATTAAGTCTTTTTGTCAAGTTTATTTTTAGTAAACCTAAGAATTGACTTCCTCGTATCAACATTACACTCTTTAAGACAATTCCATGTTTCATTATAATGACAAGCTTTAGAAATTATAATTGATTATTATAATTTTCTACAGCAGTAGTAATAGTTTCTTTTAAAGCATAAACATTAAATTTCCTGTCAATATGTTTGCAACAAGATATACATTTTTTTAAATCCAGCCATCATTTTAATCATATTTATATTAACCTATGATTTATACAATAGTCTTTATTTGAAAGTGCTGTCATAATGTTAACTTTTTTTAATATACACTGCTGTTGACATATTTCATAAAAGCTATCCAGCATGGGATAAAATATTATCACTTCATAAGAAAAATGCTAAGAGCAAATTAAAAATATTTAGAAGATTACAGTATAGATGAGAATAGAACTGCTATAAAAAATTTAATTGGAAGAAATGATAAACAAATAGGACAGGTAATTAAATATGTAAAAAAAAAAAAAGCTATTACAATTTAAAGTATCTACATAAATGTTAGGACGGAAATAGCAATAAGATATATTGTTGGAGAATGAAATAGAAAATTTATGTGATAAAAAATGGTAGTATGAAATTTATAACATAATGAACATTGAATCTGAAGATATTATGCTGGTAGATAGTTGTAATAAATCAAATTTGAGATGAGTGTGCATTGATTAAAATTTAAAAGAATTTAAAAATATCTCTATGGGGCAACAATTATTCACTTTTCTACAGTATCAAAGCTGGATAGACACTAGTTCATATCTTAAACCACCAAACATCACATGACCACCATTTCTTATGCTTGCTCATAACTGTTATTAAAACAGGCAAAACTCTCCACACAGTAGTACCAGTTCAAGCCTGAGTAATCAATGGAAAGTAGTCTGGGGATATTGGATGAGTAGGCATTAGATAGGGATTTTTGCACAAGCCTTCTGGCATTCATTGATTACTCTGGTTTGTGCTGAGTGGCACTACTCAATGGAGAGTTTTGCCTGTTTTAATTTAGTTATCTTATGAGGGAGTGATGTAATGGAAAAATATCAAATTGTCCATGCAGGCAAAGAGATCCAGATGTTTAATGCCTTTAATTCATCTAATGAGTGAAGACTGTTTATGAAGTGGATTTATATTAAAATGATCTGGATTTTTGCACTTGTGGTTAATTGGATTATAATGGAGTAGATGTGAATGATAAATATATTTAAAAAGTTTGAATATAAATATGGATCTGTATTCTAAAAAAACGATGACAATCCAAAACCAATTTATGCATTCTTACATTACATCTTTATCGTATTTGGTGTATAAAATAGATGAAGACTAATATGATATGCTTTAGCATGATTTTATGGACAAAGTAGACTGTTTAACAAAAATTATCTTAAAAAATATTGTAAAAGTTACAGTATTGATTGTTTTATTGGTAAGATAGAAATAATAGAGATCTGTGTAAGAAGTCAAATAAATCAGAGCAAAAATCAAATGTATGTGTGATTTTTTCATGATTTACAGATTAGTTACAGCAAAATTTTTACTTAACTTGTTTTTTTGTGTCTCTTATTAAAATTAGGATCACCCTACTTGTCTATGAATGACTGCTAGTAATTTAAAATGGCAAAAAGTAAGCAAAATACCAATTTTATTACTATAAAAATATGGAAAGATGTATTGCACCTTTCAGTCATAGATCTAATTTATCAAGAACAATCCATTATTTTTTCAATTATTAGTTGTTTATCATCCACAATTTTAAAAAACATTATGCATACATTCTTAATCAGCAAAATACTTGTATAAGTGATTTTAAAAAATCTGTTGTTTAAAAAAAAAATCCATTCATTCTGTGAACCATCATATGTCTCTCTGTTTAGGGAAATATAGTTGTCTGCCTCTTTAAAATCATCAATCCCATTTTTTCTTTGTCTCTTTAATATACCTGCCTCTTTAAATGTAGTCAATTCATTTTATTTTTCCTTTTCTTTTTTTTTAAATTTTCACTTTCTTTTGCTTCTAATCTTGTTTACTTAATCTTTTTTTAAATAGTGGTAATACCTGCCCACTATAAAAAAATTATATAACCTCTAAATTAATCATCAAATACTAGATAATATTATAATCAGATTCTTGCAAACAATTTATGATCTCTGAAGTTTTATATTTAAGCTTACCTGCTTCTTCAGCTGTATATGTTAAATATGCAAATGAAGCCAACCAAAATGCATAAAGCTATAATTGATGATGATTTCATGACTGATGATGTATATGCCCTATCAACTGATTCCCTGTAGAGTTAAAATCTACTTGAAGAGCAGTAATCTACTTTAAAATACTTTAGAATCATTTGGAGAAATCATGAATTCCAGATGGTAGTACCAAGCAGATCCTCAAAGTAGTTTCTCATTATCAAGGAGAATTGGGTTACATATATTTATCCATAAACCATGCTATTCATAGTAATAATATGAAGGGATTAAATACTCTAAGGTTATAGATTTAAGCTAACCTGCTTATCAAGTTGTATAGATTAAAGAAGTATTGACTTACAAAATAAATCAAAATATGTTGTTGGTAATCTAGGATCTAACCTATATAACTTTTCAAGCAGAGTAATTGAAGTTGTAGAGTTCTTGTATATTTTTGAATCATAAGAGCATTAAAAAGTAAATATGGTTGCTGAATGGATATTTACATTTCAATTTTTTTGTTACTGATAAAGTTTGGGATACCTAATTGACATTATTATCTGCTGTTCATTGATTACTCATACATGTATAGATTAGATGATTCTAGAAAAGAGTGATAGAACATGGATTAAAACTGTCAGTACATTGTCAATGTAGATTTAATATAATTTTAATTTGTTTTCTTTTTCACATTTACCCAGCTTTCTATTTTAACTTTCAATGCCATTTCATTTACAATTTTGTATATTCATTTGTCAATTTCTGTATATTAGTCTCACATGCTTTTAAGATTTGGATATTTGTTTTTATTCCTCTCTCACTCCTTGATTTTTCTAGAATTCAGAGGTTGTTAGATAATAAATAAGTACTTATGTTCTTGATTATTTAAATCAGATTTAATTTTTTTTTCATTTTTTAGACATTCAGTTTCCGTTATAAAGTGTTTTACAATAGTGAATGATGAACTACATACCATGATTATCTAAATATCAAACCATTGATTACTCATACTTTACTGCAGTGATATATTCACCACTTGCTGAAGTTCATTGCTGCTATCTACAAAGATTTCACATTTGCAAACCCTCTTGTTCACTGAAAATGATAAACATTTAACATCATATATATGACTCAGATTTATTTTATAAGTATTACTTAATAATCCCTTATTCGTACCAATTATTTTTTAATAAATATATGCATATGTTTTTCCCATTGTCTGCATTCATATGTTCAAAAGGTGAGTACCTAACACAAATAAATAACAATAATAAAAGCACTTAAATTGTCTTAACATAATGGAAGATTAAGATCTCTTTTGACAATTGGTAAGTATTAACTATTGAATGTGAAATAATTTGGGGGAATATATATATATATATATATATATATATATATATTTCACTGTATGTCATATATATATATATATATATATATATATATATATATATATATATGACAACAGTGAAAGCACTCAAAAGGTAACAAAATAACATAGTAATTTGATTGTGGCACACAAGACTTGTATTTCTTTTGAAAATTGGTGAACAATATATATTAAATGAAAGAGGATGTGATGTTGATCACCACATAAATATTTGAAGTTGTTAATAGCTTTGAAAGAACAGTTAGATAGATGCAACCAAAAATCATAATAAGTAACTAAATCCATTAGATTGGAACTAATTATTTTTGCTTGCCTAGTTGGTACAATATACTAGTTAAAAAGGAGTTGATTTGACAGGCTACATTTTTGTCATGTTTATTATAAGATTTAGAAAAGGTATCAGCATAGTTTAAAAGTAAAAAGAAAAGTCACTGATAATGGATATTGAATTTATTCACTATTAACACAGTGTTATAAAAATGAATTTATTTGTTTTAATAGCCCTAAATATGGATGAATAGGCATCAGTGACACTTTTGAGTCTGTTGGATAGATAAATTAGTGAAAAGAGAAGTCATAAGTCTTACTTTAGTGTACAGAGCTAGACAATTTTATATAGTTTTATAATCTATGCAAAAATTACATAATTTTTTTTATATCTAAGGTAAAATATGAGTTTAAAAAACATCTGGGCCATTAATCTATTTGCCATTGATTTCCTGGATTATCATTTCATGCATCATACTTGCAGATTTTCAAGCTGCAACCATTTTTCAGCAATTGACAAACAATTGACCAGTCACTGTACACCAGCCTTTAACTCAAACACTAGTGAATAGTATCAATTGTATGTTATCTTAGGAACTCAACCATATGTAAATTCCATATATGGAGATTTTCCAAGAACTCTTGCAATAGTATTCCATAAAAATTTCTTTTTTTTTTTTTTTTTTACATCAATTGACTTTCAACCACAGATTGCCTATATAACAATTTTTCAAAAAAATCTATTGAAACTCTCTTAGATAAATAAAGATTATTGTTAAAACCTGAAAAATAACTGGTTTAGACAGTACAGTAGTTTCAATTGGCAATCAAATACAGCTTGAAAGTCTCCGTAATCAACAATATAGACTCTGAGTTAGGCTTGATCTGCATAATGAATTGCTTTTTAAAAAAATTTTTAAAACTATTTGGAAAGGACATTTTTATTTAAAAAAGTCATTTTTAGTTTCTTAAGAGAAATTTTGGCAAAAATTTTAAGATTAATGTACTTCAGAGTGATTTGATAGAAGACATTAGGTATTGGGTAGAGTTGATTAATTTTTTTGATGAAAGAAAATAATTGATGTTCCCAGAATGCATTTGGATGTAATATTTTTAATGAAGAGGATAACTAACATACTTTAGGATTTTGGATAGCAAAATAATTTTGAGTCTCTTCATTTAATTTTGATTAACTGAATGTAATAGCTGAATGCAGTTGAAATATTTGAACTAGCAAAGTACAAAATTTCGATGGTGTAGTAAGGTTGGGTCTATTAATATCATTATTCATTTTAGAATATTATATATCTATTAATTTTAAAACAGTATTAGTAAAAAAAAAATTGTAAATTTTTATTTTTAACAACAAAAAGTTTTAATAAATCACTAGAAATAATTGAAGCGTAGCATTTATTTTTATAGTATGAATAAAATTTTACATGTGACTGAGAAAATAAATTATTACTTTTATTATGATTATTTATTTTTCAGTTTATTATATGACTTGGTTTTATAATATTTGTATGCATATTAAAATAATGATAAAGTTTTTTTTTTAGTCTGAATTTTTTTAAATGTAGAATTTAAATGAGAATAATATTTATATAGAATTGGGGATAGGGCTTACAAAACTGGGGTCCACAAATCTTTGAGAAGTCATCAGATAATAGTTAGAAGTTAGCATATAAAGAGTGGCACCTGTTTAAAAAATGTTTCATGATTTTCAAATGTTTAACTTAATAATGATGTGTACATATTTTAAGGAATATAATATGATTATTTTATAATAGCAGAAAAAGAATCTGGTTTCGTTTGTAATAAATGTATTTAACAGTGGATCATTTCTGAGTATGGAATGAATTATTTATCCAAATCTCTATTATTATTTTGTTTTTTGACTTTTTAAAGTTGTCAGAACATTTTGTTCAATAAGTTTATATTTTGCATTGCATATATATTGCATATGTTATGTTTTTAAATAAAATTTCATGTTCTCAAGAATTATGATTAGATTCCTTGTTCAAATATTGATCAATTGGATTTACTAAAATGAATTGTTTATCCAAAGTTATGTTAATGTGTATATTAATATATTCCCAGAGTTTATAGCGATTTATATTATAAAATATTTTTTCATTATTATTATTCTATATATGTTCATGTTTCCTGTTTTATAGCTAGTTACTTAAATTATATATCTGGAAGAAATTCTATACTATGATCCCCAAGAAATAAATATTCTAAGTCTCTCTGCTAATGTCTAAAACTGTAGTAATTAATTAAATCATATACAAAGACATTTTATCATTCATATGTACATTTATGGTAAGATTTCATTTTAATTAAGACATAGCAAAAATGATTAACATAAAAAAAACTTTAGTAATTAAAATGACAGTACAGAAATAAATTGAAAGAGAGATCAACCACGTGATTGGCTGAATAAATGTTGAGTGTGCAAAACGATCTGCTCCTATGGGTAAATGTGCACATGCAATATTTCCAATTCGTATTTCTTTTTACTTCTAAGTCAAAAAGATCAATTATGGAATAATTAATATGAATTCAGTAAAAAAAAAACAAGCTCTAAAAATAAAAGTATGGATTAATATATATTATAAAATTTAAAAAACTGAATTGCATGGGAAAGAAAATTAGATAACTGGATTTTTCGAATTTAAAATTTTTGAGTTTGAAATTTTGATTTTAAAAATAACTTAATGACAGAAAAGAAATAGTAGGAATTTTCTGTTTATAGAATTTTTGTAGAATGTTTCTTTAAATCACCCTTTTCAAGCATTATCAATTTATTATAATATTAAAGTGTCTTCAAGTTTGACCCATTTTCTCTGATCTATAGCTTCTCTTTTCCATAACACTCAAGAAACTTCCTTCCATCCATTTCACATGTACCTTTTAAATATCTTGGTATTCAGTTTAAGATTTGAGCTGCCATCTATTGCTATTTCTTTTAGCAATGTATCTATCCCAGTCTCTTTATTCTTTAAATGATGTTTATGGTGTTCATTTATTTTCTAAGAACATATTAACATTTAATCTTTTCTTATTACTCCCAACATGCATCTCTCCATATTTCACTATGTGGTCTGAAATTTATGTATTGCTCTTCTGTTAAATGTCCACGTTTCTTATTCATATGTATATAAACCTGTCCATTAAAAAACTTCCTTTTCCAACACATTGGCATACGTGTTTTTTTTTTCATGTGTCAAAGCATCGGCCGGGAAGCAAACCCACAAACCTGGAACAACTGCTTGTAAGGCAGCTGTGCTGACCACTCGATCACCAACGCTTGACACCCACATTGGCATACTTTCTTTTAATATTAGGTTATTTCTACCAAAAGCATTTTATTCAAGTTTAATTTTATGATTAATTTTATACATTATACTTCTATCTATGTTAATAAACTGACTAAAGTATTTGTAATTGTTAATTCCTAATTCATGATTATCAATCTTTATCTTCTTCTAAAAAAACACATTGAACATTACTTTAGACTTTGAATATTTATCTTTAATCCTGCTTTTTATATTTCATCCACAATTTGTATAACATTTTCTGAAACTCTAATGCATTATTTACAAAATAATTTCACAAAATCTAGGTGGTTTAAATAGTATTTATTTTATTCCCTTATCTTTCCATTTTAATATAGAAAATACTTATTATAAAACTGCTATAAAAAGTTTTAGAAATGTAATCAATCTGCCATATATCCTTATCAATAAAAATCTTCTTGGTGTAATGTAATTACTGTTGTTGCATTTCAATAAATATTCTTAGGAATATGACAATATACTAAGTCTATATCTTGATCATCCAAAGTTTTAATTACTATAAAAGTAGATAGAGAATCAAACACCTTTTCATAATCTGCAAATCTAAAGTATCATGGCAATTCATAGTAATTGGTTCTTTCTATAATTTCTCTTAATACTTGTATGTGATCTACACTTCACTAAACCTACTTTTAAACCCATCTTATTTTTTTTGATTGGTTTAACCTCAAATTTTTTTATAGATAAATTGTAATTATCTTGCAAGGATCTTATATAGTACAGATAAAAGTCTGGTAGGTCTGTATTTTCTAAAGTCTTTTTTTCATCTTTCTTACATATTAGTGTCATTACTGCATTCTTCCAATCATCTGATACATCTTTATCATTTAGATATTTTATATATAATTTCATCAATGATGTCCTTATTTTTTTATCTGATTCTTTTAATATAGAAATAATAATTTTATCATTTTCTAGAGTTTTCCTCTTCTTCATGTTTTAATTGCACACCTCTCCTTTTTATTTAAAATTCTTGGCAATTCAAAAGATGCTATAATTACAGAGCTTCATTATCTTATTCTTTATTATTATATAGTTCTTTGTACCCCCCCCCCCCACATTTCATGATGTTATCCTTTTTTTAAATAATAGTTATATATTTTCTTTTTATTGTTGAAACAACTTTCCTTCCTATTCCTAAATTGTAGTGTTATATTTTTGTGACTTAATTTTTTCTATAGCTTAAATTGACAGTTCTATTTTCTTTATATTATCATTAACTTTTTTAACACCATTTTACAGAATTCCAAATATTCTTTTTTTTTTAATTGATCATTTTTAAACATGTTCATATTTTCTCTTCCTCTATTTATGTATTGTCCAGTTAAAAATTTACTGATGAATTGCTATTTTTTGGTAAGAGCTATTTTTATAAATTATTTTTTTTATTGATGTCGTTCAAGTTTGAAATATTTTTCAAAGTCTATTAATAATTTAAAATGATTTGCAAGTTCTAATTTAGATTTATTAGAGTGTTTCGGTAAGTTAAGACTACTGAATTTTTTAAGTTTTTGTTTCTTTGATTTTGCACTAACATGTATATCTCACTAATTGGAGATCACTTCCCTGTTGAATCTACTAAAAAACATTATAGTCTTGAAGTACATATTTTCTGTTAAATAAAATATAATCCAAGTCTGCTATATCTTCACTCCGTTGTTTCCATGTCTACTTGCATTAGTATTTTTCTCAAACCAGGAATTCATCATGTATACCCCCCCCTTCTTTTTTTTTGCAAATTTAATCTCTATCTTACATCATTTTTATTTCTATAACCAAATTTACTATATATATTTATTTTTCGATTGCTTTCCAATTCTAGTATTAAAATCTTCCACGACAATTTTTAAATATTGTTTGGTGTGATCAAAAACATTTATTGGGACACACACTTGAATTATCTGCACTTGATATCTTCCATTAAAGTGAATAACTAATCTTGCCACTCTGTCTAATATACTATCAATCGCCACTATGTTGATCTTCCATTTCTTATTTATAATAAATCTGACTGCATTTCTCTTCTAACATTTGTGCATTATAATAAAGTAAATACCCACTTTTCAAATTAATTGTCTCTTAACCTTTTCTTCTAACTTCACAAAGTTCTGCAATATCACATTCAATATTAGACAGATCTTCCAATTCATTTAATATTTCTTTATTTGAAAACGATATACAGTTATTCTTCAAAACTAGGTTATAGTTCAAAGTTGTTGTTTTTTTTCTATTGGGATGCGTTTTGGTGCCAAAAATGAATAATGGTTTGTTTTTTTTAAAAAATTTTCTAATATATTATTCATTGTTTTGTTTTGTTTTTTAATATTGTTTGGATGTGATTCATTTATAGATCTAGCTAACTACTTAATGTCTATTGCTTTATTTTGATCGCTAGAATGTAAGAATGCAGTCTACACGGAGAGGGGAAGTAGATTAACTTTTGTATCAAGATGTGAAAATTAAAGTTCTGTATTGGTATAGAATATATTTTTTTGGTATGACAGACATAAATACTGAGAAATTGCTACATTATGTTATATAATAGTTTTATAATAAAAGTAATAAAAACGTATATGTTATTAACTGATTAAAAACTAATAGTTGAAAATATTTCAAAATATCGTATTTCTTTTATAAAAGGGAATCCTGGAGCTTTCGAAATTTCACAACCGCTGCTTTAGGGGAAATGCTTGCATAAGGGGACTTTAATTTATATTTCTGGACTAGTTAGTACCATTTTTTTTTTTTTACATGTCTTTTTCACCTTGAGGCAAAAGTAATAGCTAATTTTATTAGACAGTTTACTAAAAA
The DNA here is from genome assembly GCA_028023455.1 of Epiperipatus broadwayi. Taxonomy (NCBI): domain Eukaryota; kingdom Metazoa; phylum Onychophora; class Udeonychophora; order Euonychophora; family Peripatidae; genus Epiperipatus; species Epiperipatus broadwayi. The sequence goes on along the minus strand of JAQFVV010006200.1, from coordinate 3,325,431 downwards.
TATACTTAGGTTTTGTTGTCTAGATATAATTTATATTAAAGTTTATCAGTATTATTCATTTGAGTTCATTATTTCAATTGCTTGAATTATTCATCATATAGAAAGCTATTATCAGCTTAGAAAAGAACAAAGCATTATTGTTTAAATAATTATATATTATAATAATGCAACTTAGGTATAGATTTTATGGGGAGTTTTTTTTTTTTTGAAAAAAGAAATCACACAATTTTATGAAGCATAAATGGGCATTCAATTGCTCATAAAATTGTAGTTCTGAAATATGAAGATCATTTGCACATTGTACACTTTGCAAAGTAACAATGGTTTATGGCAGGGGTGGGCAATTGTTTTGGCTCGGGGGGCCACAGAGATTGGTGGAGGGCTGCATCGGAGGCCATTTTGTGGAAGAAGGTTAGTGGAGGGCCGCACCTTTTTTTCATGACACAATAAACACACTGCTTTATTCCCTGTATTACTAAAGAAATATTTGCTTGTCTATTCTTCATTAAACAAATGACATTCATCACGGATTTTACATTTTTTCGGAGGGTTCATGGTTTCACTACAGTTGGAAATGTATATATTTGCTAATGCAAAGACAAAATTGAAATTAACCAGATCAACTGGAAAAGCACTGCACAGCATATCTACACTGCGCGTGTGTATTGAAGTGGCCATCCTAGTGGAAAATACGAGACGAATCTTCGGTCATGCACGGGAACGAAATCTCAGTTCAAGGTGGATTTTTCTGATTGTCTTGGTGGGCCACATAAAAACTCTTAGCGGGATGCATGTGGCCCTCGGGCAGCTATTTTCCCATTCCTGGTTTATGGTATGGATATTTTTGGTGTATTGTTTTAATATATCATGTGCACCAGCCTGTAATTATTTTGAGAGCCAACTTTTATTGATGACTACTGGATAAATATATGAGCAGTTCTTTTAAAGAATGTTACAAGTCTTATGACTCAATTTCAACACATTATACTTTTTATTGTCAACAGCAAAGATGCATCTTATTATCTACATAGTCTTTAATGTGCAACATCTTAATAATAGCCCAGATGAAATAGTTCATATTAGATTTCAACAGAATTAGATTAGAGAGATTGGTCTGACTTCTTTACTGAAGGATGATTATGATATGATAGAACTATGATGAAACATGCATTGATAAAATGAAAAAAAAACTTATATATATATATTGTAATGTGATAAAAATGATGACATTGGGAATGATTAATATAATCTGAATAAAACATAGCCCAATCATTGGTCACCATTTTGTAATGGAATAATAATTTAGAATATGAGATGAGAATATAAAAACTTTAATATGTCTCAGAATTGAGACATCATTCATAATAATATAAATCTAGCCTAAATGTGGAGTACCATTTTGTAACAGCCCTAAAGTTGATGTGGCATTTTATAACAATCATCACCTGTATGTGATCACCATCAGCCAGAATTGGGTAGCTATTTTGTAATAATAATGGATCTTCTACCCCACTATCTCTCTACATTAGTTTGGTCAGTATTTGTCATAAAATAAAAGAGATTACCCCATAGGTTTTTTTTACACAGCCATCTATTACTGACACAAAATGAAAATAAAAGATAATGAAGAAATGTCCTTATGGTTTAAATATTATTTATAACAGAGCAAAACATGCAACCTACTTAAAATTATCTAGTTCAGTCATTGCTCACACTAGACAATAACAATATTTCCAAGACATAATTATTTAGATTATAAAATAAAATACTAATGACAAACTTTATTAAAACCTAATTTATTTAAATAGCATTTAAAACAAAACAAAAAAGCAATTAAGATCATCACCTCAGATATCACCACATCTATTCACTATTCCAAATAAACTATGATAAGCAGTGAAATCATATATTATTGTCCCAAATAACGATATATGCCTAAGATATCCATTTAATTTATAATTGAATAAGACCCAATTCCAATCAATAAATAAGTTCTGATATACTTTACTAATCAAATACTAATCTATTACTATGCATAGTAAGATAAATTTATACTAAAAATTTAATGATATTTCCTATTTAAATAAATTAGTTCCTAAATAATTATAATAACATTTTGAGAACATTTTATAAATCTACAATATTGATAATGCTTAAATAAAATAAACCCTTACTCAGTTTTATATCTAATTTAATACAATATTAAAAATAATAATTTATACTCTACTTTATATCAATATACAACCATTGCCTAAGTTATACGTTTCAAAATGAAATGACTGACTAGAACATATTATCAACAAACCTATTAGATACTTTGCCTTTATAATATCCAGACATATCATTATATCAAATATACAGTAGGTTTGTATTGGATGTGGATCAAATGACAATTGACTAAGCCCATTTCTCTATTTTAAATTTCCAGTCAATCATTTATTAAAATGGATTTTATAACAATTAAACTATATAAGATGATTATTGGTAGTTGTCCAAACCGAAGATAGATATTAAGTTGTAATAGTTAGTAAAATCTATGATCCACCTCAAATAAGTTTAGAGATAATTAAGGCAGATCATTCTGACTAATAACAGAATGAAATCTGCCAAGATTTTATTAACTGGTCAAGGTAAGCCAGCTTTTAATAATTAACCATGAACTAATGAAGTTATTTATATATCTAATATTAATTTTAGATAACAAACAAATATTTCAACATAATGACCACATAAAGTGTTTATCTAATTAAGTTTAAATAACAGTCATGTAATAAAGCATACCAGTATAGAAACCCACTGTTCTTACTATATTAGTTTGATCTTGGATCAAAATCATAAGTATCAAAAATCACATTGCACATTAAAAAAAAGGTAATTAGACAGATTCGTGTAGGATTTTTAATCAACTCTAAATTTATTGGTTTATAATAAAAATTAATAATGATAGTAATAAAAAAAATATAAAAGAACAAAAACAAAGAGGGATGCAATAGACTAAAACTGTAGCCAGTTGAAAAGTACAATACTATTTTTCTTTCATATATATATATATATACATACATATAATTGATTTGATAGTCCATTACTATATAAAAATCAATAATGGATAATAAATAAAGATATATATATATATAACTCAAAAGAATGTTGTACGACAATAATACTATATATAAACTGAAGGAGAGGTCTGAGTATATTTTTTAGACTTGAAATAGAATATATATAATAATAAAAAAGTAATCAAATAGAATTAATTTTTACTTATTCATTAATACAATATCTAAATAATTAAACTAATATGGAAATCCATTGTATTTAAATCCATCTATGTGAATATCCCCGAGATAAATCTTGAATATAGAAAAATAAATATTTGAAAACATCAGGTCATAAATTAATCTATATTATCAGATAAGAGTTTAAATAATAATAACAAAAAAAGGAGAATCTCTCTGACCTTTTATTACATGAATGGTTTATCATAGAATAATCTATATATATTATTTGATCCTATATTTTAAAATAAAATGTGATCAAAACCTACATTTTTTTTAACAAAAAAATTTACCAACAGATATACCACATAGGTAAACAGTCTCATTCTTCCCTTTTACTCATTGGTCTATCGTAGTTTCTGGTTCCTTATTTCTGATTTCAATGCATAGAAACAATTTTCCTTGAAATAGAAAAGACAAGCATGAATAATAACAATCAAGGATTTGAATTCAATTACTTTTGTTTTTAACTTCCGATATATTTTTTTTTCAAGTATATAAATATATCAAATCTTTTAAAATAATAGATATTTGGTCAATGCAAAATCTGCACATCACTGGCTTTAATTTTTTTCTTTTATTGGTATAATAATATATGAAGAGAATTATTTCATTGACAAAATTCAGTTACATCCAAATGAATAATAAATGCTAGCATTTTTCCAAGTTAAGAAAGTGAAATTTCAATTACTTAATATCACAGAGAAATTGAATTAATCAATCCTGTGAAATTAATTGATCAAAATATGATATCCATATACATATCATGGGGTTTGTATTTATCACAAATAAATAGCTGAAATCCTAGATTTTAACAGAATATTTTATAGCTTATTTGCAATATATGTATTTTGATGGGGGGGGGGGTAAATTACATTTTGCCATTTCCCCTGTAATTTCATCAACAAACTGCCCCAATTGAATGAGGATACAGGTAAATGTTTTTATTCTTCCATGGTTTTAAAAATTAATCACTTTAAAAAAATAAAATCGATAATTTATAAGACCCAAGTTGAAGCATAGTAGTTCTATTTATAATAGATCTTTTCTGACTTTAATGTTACTAAGACAACTGTTCATTTAAACTCAAAAGAGAACTTTTGGAGTTTAACAAAATTTGCCTCCAATTAATAAATGAAATAAAGGCTTTAAAATATTGGGTGCAATAAAAAAAATTTTGTTTCACAATTCCAATACAATTTAAAAAAAAAAAAAACTAAAAATAAAGAATTTATACGATATTTTCAATACTTTTTGATGAATATACATTTTTAATACAAAAATTTAACATACATCTTTAATAATAAATTTCAATAAAATAATTAATAAACAAACATAATTAAATATGAAATACTTAATTGTGTAATAAGTAAACTGTTATTGTGAATGCAATAACAAAATGGACACATAATAAGTAATAATAATGATTTTATTCAAGCAATTTATTTTATAATTCACTTAATTATTTTCTAGTATTTATTTATCTATTCATTTATTCATATTATTTTCTTAAAATTGATCACAACCAATTTATGATTTGATGTTAATATCAATAATAAATATTATTATTTAAAAATATTAGGTTGCCATGGTTATCTACTTAACATTTATACTTCAACATCTCCATTATCCATAGATCAAGTGAAATGAAAGTAAATAAGATCAATAAACTTCTTTTTTATATATACTGTGATATACAGTTCTAATTTGGGCAGGTACAATATATATATAAAAGAAGGTTTATTTAAACTTCTTTGCATCAATAATTTCAATCTCTGTGGGTCAAGTTGCAATCTTTAGTATCTATATAAACATATTGGACCATAAATAAAGGTGGGATACCACTTTTATTGTTAAAAGGAGATTGCTTGACAATAGGTTGAGATTGTTGATTGATATTGGTATTAAGATTATCTAAGTGTTAGTTGATTTTAATGATTACTTATAAACCCATTTAGTCTTAAGCATTATTACACTTATTATTTAAGTAGTTTGAAAATTATAATTGTAGTTTGTAATGTTATAATTAACTATTTATTAGTCTGCATTCAGAATAGGTTATATTTACCTTTTTAAGGAAGTTTATTTAAGCTTCTTTATATCAATAATTTCAATTTCTGTGGTCAAGGTGCAATTTTTAGTTTCTATATAAATATATTGGATCATAAAGAAAAGTGTGATTCCACCTTTATTGTTAAAAGGACATTGCCTTGACAACAGGTTGAGATTGTTATTGATATTGAGATTGTCTAAGTGTTGATTGATTTTAATGATATATTTTAACTATAACAAATCTGATGTTTTTCTGATTGTTTATACTACAGTGTCATAAAAAATGTTTAATAAATACTCATGTGAACTAGCTAATAAATATACAAATTGCTTATGTGAGCATAATTGCATATCACTTGAGAAATAAAAAAGGTTAAAAGAAAAATTAATTTAAGCACATTATTAAAGTTTATTATGTATTACTTTGGCAATAAACCTTTAAGCATGTGCGCTTGAAAATGTGAAGATAGGGATCTCTACAGGTCTTAACCACAATATTACTCTTTGGAAGAAAAGAGGGGAACAAGCTTGTGGTTAAGACCTGTAGTGATTCCTACCTTCACATTTTCAAGCGCACATGCTTAAAGGTTTAATGCCTTAGTAAATATTACTTACGTAATCAATGTGCGGTAAAATAAATTTATAAGTATTATTTTGTAATATGTGACAAACAAGGAAATGATAATAATACTATAAATAAAGAAGAAAATATGCTTTTATTATATGAAATAATTGTATAGTTTTTTAAAAAAAATCTACATTTGTACCTTGTTTAATCTGTCTTTCAAATAGAAGTTTTAAATAAACAACTTGTCCATTTTTATAGAAAATCTGATGGTGGATTTGAAAAAAATATTAAAATTTTGGAATTGATAATATTTTAGAAGTTACAATTAAAAATTTAAAAGTTGGCAGTGAGTTTTTCTTCTTCCTGTGTGGTGAAATGTAAATAAAAAAAGAGGAAAAAGGCAAACTATTTTTTTCTCTTCATGTTTTAATTCACATATTTACATATAAAAATCAGAATATAATGTACTAAAATTTGTATCCACAACATGTTTTTAAGAGAGTAAATGGTGTTTTTCAAAAAATATATTGTAGTAATGATGCAAAAGTTATATTTTCCTTACCTGATAATGTATATGTTGTTTGAAAACCATGTTGTTTGAACAACATCAATTAAGTATAAATAGATCTAAAAAAGAATTAGGCATTATTATTACTGTCATTTTAATTCTAGGAGCCCAGAAGTTCATTCTATATTGCTTTGTATTAGAGTGCAGTCTATTATTGAAGCTGTGTTACCATGATCCATACTGAAGAGATAAACAATTGCTGATTAAAACTTTTTCCACTGTAAACCATATTTTTTGACTGTTTTTAAAATATTTTTCAATACTCCAGTTACAACAATCAATATGCAGATTTTATTTAGAAGAAATCCATCTACCATGTGTGATTAGATAACCAAAAACCACACCAGTCAACAAAACTGGAAATGCAGATGGATTCAGTAATTAGTGCCGAAGTTTGAAAAACCAGCTCATGCAACATCTCTATAATGCCACGAAGGAAGAAATGGATAGTGCTATATAAATTATTTAAGACATACAAATATTATACCTCATAGAATTTCACCAGTGCTGTTGAATTTACTTCATTACCACCAGTCTCCAATGAGAATATCATCATTGGAAACCTAAGGAAGACAACAATAAAATATTAAAAGAATGGTATATAAACAAAACATGATTAGTGACTGTTTCAATATTTAATATGGTAAGATCTTATCATTATAAATTCTACAAGACCTTAAACTTTAACCATAGCCTAAACTTAAAAATATCTTTTGTCACTGCATTATTTTTATTTATTTATTATTAATAAATTGTTTTTTTATTAATCCATTCCATTTAGTTTGTATTGTAACTCAATCCAAATACATGCTTTTTACTTCCATATACTAGTTAATATTCACAGCCCTGAGAAATCATGTAATTTACTGGGGACATGCTGGAATGATAGTAATAATTGATGATTGTTTGTTTAAAAGTATTCCAAGAGTAAACCTACTTTTTAGGAGATTTGGCATCTTTGAGTTTCTTTTTATTGAAACTAAAAAACAAATAAAATACTTTTGTGAGTACTTCTATTTTTAAATTATATATCATCATCATTGCCTTTGCTTAATATTATTAGATATTTTGAATTATTTTTTTTTAAAATAGGCAAAACTTTCCATACAGTATTGCCACTCAATAACAGTTTTAATAACAGTTACAAGCAAGCATAAGAAATGGTAATCATGTGATGTTTATTGGCTTAATTCTTTTTTTATATATTTTATTAACCATTCCCCTTTCATATTTATTTGAACCAAAATTTACAATACAATGATGCTATTGAATAGATTATTATATTATTTAATATCTTATATATTATATATCCAGTTTCAAACCCGTCTGTTATAAAAAAATTCTGTACAGAGAAAGTTGATGTTACAATATATATGAACTAAGATCCTTCAACTTATCTAAAGATAACTGTACTCATGCCAGTCAAAAGAAGAATCCAAATTTAAAAGTAATTATTTAGAATAAAATGACATTCACACTTAAAGAAAGATATAGAATGGACTAATAAATGAGAATTATCATTTTGCATTAGATTTGCAGAGTATAAAAAATATTTGTTTCTGTAAACATTTTTGCTGTGATTAAACTTAAGTAATTATCTACCATCTAAATTACATGAAAGATGTGATTGTCATTATAGAAATTTATGAAAACAAGAAAACCTAATAGTAAAATATTTTATATTGATGCTTTTTTCCTGGATTAAAATAACTAGATATAGAAAAACATGTATTTATAAACCATATATATGATTTTAGATTAAACATTAAATTCGATATACATTTTTTTTAGTATTGTTACATTAAATATTTAAAATCGAAACAAAATGTATAATTCAATAATGAGAAAAAAAGAAGTTAGCCATTATTGCCTAGTTTTCCAAAAATTTATAGACATATTATACTTATATAAAGTTATTAAAATTGCAAAACAATAGCATACAGCATAGCTGAATGGCACTTCCTCTTTTTTCTTAAATACATGTAAGGCTTTAACCTTACAGTGTTTGTTGAGTGCACAATTTTACCATGAGAGGGAAATCATAACACAAGATTATGACTTTATAAAGATAAGAGCGGCCATCTTATCTTCAGTCTACTTTCTAATTATAAAGGCAAATCTAAAACATTTTGATTTGAGAGTATGAAGCTAGTAAGTTATTCACTAATTAAGACCACTACCTCATCTAGAAATCAACATTCATGAAATGTTTTGATTCACAGTGAATTAATATTTCAGTGAGTTAATATTTAGATTTTGTAATTAGAAAGTAATCTTTGTGAAGGAATGGAATTTTTATTTTTAATATAGACTATTAATGTTTTATGATTCTAAATTAATAAAAATAATTAAAAGAAATAACAGTAATAACAAATTATGTTAATGAAAATTCACTAGAGAATTTAATATTACTTCTGATTGGAATTATGTGATGACTATCTTTTGTTTAGATATGGCAATGGTCATATTGATATACTATAAAGAAGATGTTGGGGGATGTGTTTTTAAAATTTTGCTAGAAATTTAATGGACAAGCAGATAGTGGAATAATTATTATATATGAGAATTAACTTTGAATATCAATAAAGTGTCCAACTAAAAATACCTCATATTGTCTTAAAGAAAAAGATATTGGTTCATCCAAGGCTAGATGCTGTTTTCAGTACAGTATTTTTTACCTTATCTTTTTCCTTAGTGCTTCAGTCAAGTTATTGTTGTTCTTAGTTATCGTATATGCCATTGGTCATCTCTGTATTCTAACTGTGATAGTAGATTGTATGTATATGCAAAAATATTTTCATCCATTAACTATATGCGAGGCAATTTCTTCAATTCCTTTTTTCCATTTTTTTTTAAGCACAAGCTTATGGGCACTAAAAAAAAATAATGACTGGGCAAGTTTAGAAAACTGGAAATCCTTAGTTGTGATTTTGGATTGAGGAAGTATAAATAATAATGAATTAGACTGTAATTAGATTTGGAACAAAAGTTTTAGCTTGACAATGATTGAATATTTAAGAAGCCCTATTTAAGAATTTTCCTGTCTACTACTGAAACAGAAAGAATCTAGAAAAAGTTATTTAAAAATGGTTTGAATCCTTGCATTATGGTTAAATTATCATGCCTGGAAGATTATTCATTAGAGTAATAGAAATCATTGTATTATCAATAGTAGTTGTAAAGTCATGTATAATAGTACTTCTAAAGATAGGTATTATATAAATCTTTTTGATATATATTAATATATAGAATGTATAAACTTGATTTGAGGCAAACTCTTTAAGACCTAAATGAAAAACTATTCTTTCAGTTAAAAAGCTGTCAAGATTTAAGATTGATGTAAGTACTCCTAATAAAAATTAAATTTAATAGAACATATTAATGCCTACAGTAAAAATAAGGCAATAAAAGATATTGCATAGTGCTGGATTTGCTATAAGGTCTAATTTAGTGTTTTTGTTTATTTTTGGAATTCCTTGATGTATCAATAAAAGGTTAATAGCATTATAACTTGATTTGCACAGTAGAACACATGCTCATTCTATTAACACATATATTCTGAGATTAGGTTCAGTGAAAGAAAGTATTTATTTCTTGCTGGTTAGCATTGATACATTAATACCATTAATTTTATTTTTGTAGATTTTAATGCAGGTTTTGATATAAAGGGTAAACTTTGGCCAAAAGTTATTGGAAGTAATACTATTAGTACTGGTTTTTCACAATATATAAATTAAATATCACAAACTTTTTGCTTAAGCAAAAAATTGCCATTTAAAAACTACATTATAGATAGGAGGCCAAATGCAAGAGAAAATTATGACTGTTGAACAGATCATAGATTAGTAAACTTAAGATTAAAATGATAGTCGTATTAAATACATAGCTTATTTTAACTGTATTCATAAAAAACTTGATGTTCATTCATTAGAGGCATCTACTATTTACACTAAATTTCTAAAGCTATTTGATGCTAAAATTATGAATTTTGACTTTTAGGATGTCTATATTGAGATATGGAATAGTCTTAAGGAATATGTGATGGATTCAAGTAAATTTATTCTTGAGTTCATTAAAAAGAATCCTGACTTTTTGTATGTATGTATTTTGATACAGTGATAGAATGGCAGATTCCGCAGCTTGAATTCCATAGATTGCTGCCCAGTTCTATCACTTCTGGTAGTTTATGAATTGCTGAAAAATAAATGAATAGGTTATATTTTTGTATCATTAACAATTTGATTAAAAGAAGACATGATATTTTTTGCTTGGAAGAATAATACACTGAATGTTGAGCTTCACAATCAGTATACAGATATAGAGACAGAAATTCAACAAATGATATGTTTAAAAATGATTAATGGATTAAACACTGCAGTGATGATATAAACATTCACTGATTGGAGTCATTTGAGATCTTTTTTTGACATATTGAAAATAATGTATAAGAAACAATGTAATAATTTTATTAAATCTATTGATGACACACTCTTATATGATATTTCGAATAGATAGAGGGAGAATTTTTGCCATCTTTTGAATAATACCATAAAAATTGAGATATTGTTTTTAAGGATATATCCATTTTATCTCCTAATTTAGATTTGTATAAAGTAATCTAACTTAGTGAAGTTAAAACAGGTCTTTGCAGCCTTACAAATGAGAAGGATTTAAGTCCTGATGCGATGGAGAACATTTAAAATATAATAAGTTAGCTCAAATATTTGGAAATTTTTTTTAGGAGTATTTGGACTTGAGAAATTAAGTCATCTTTATGTTTTAATTGTTCCAATTTTTAAGAATTAAAAGTGTAAACAATATTGTGATAATTATCATGAAAATATATTTGTTATCCACTTACAGCTTTACTTTCAAGGATTTTATTGAATAGAATGCTTCCAATCATAAATAACTATTAGAGACTCGGTATGGTTTTAAAGAATCAAAAAACATTATGGATATGATTGTTGTTGTTTTTGATTTGGCTTAGGCATTTGACTTATATAGTTATGTGATGATGTTTAAAAATTAATTGTTTGTCCATCAGTGTTTATTTTATTATATATATACCTAGGTGATGGAATGAGAGGAAGTGTTACTACTACAGATGGAAAATCAGAAGAATTTGAAATAAAAACTAGTATTAAACAAGAATGTAGTTTTAACTTTGTTTTCAATTTGTATAGCAATGATCTTTGCAATTATGTATAAATAGCTTTATAAAATAGGCATTAAGGTATGGTAGAGGTTTCATAGTGAAATTATTATTTGAACTGATTAAAAGCAAAAGCGAGAACTTCATTCTCTTGGCTTCTGGATTTACAGTATACTGATAGTTATACGAAAACCATATAGAGAATAGCTTTCATATAGTACGTTTTTCTTCTTTTTTAAACAGTATGTGCTTAGCCGACTTTCGACTATTAGAGTCATAGACGTAGCATAAGTTGGAAAACGGGAGTGGGTGTGTATATATATGCTCGTATTGCTAATTTACATAAAAATTTAAAAATATTAATTTGGGAGAATAGGCTATCGTTTTGAGAGGAACATGCATAATTCTTTTCTATTGATAGAGTTTTTGTCACCGGAGATAAGACTTGCCTCTTTAATTTTCGTTTAAAGTCGATGCGTTCAGTGCACACGATGTTAACAGATGAAAGAACAAAGGGATGACCAGTTGTAGAAAAATGTCCAAAAAATATTGAGTGTGTATCTGTATTTGTTCCAACTTTATTATATAGGTATGTATGCTGCCCTTCTCAGAAAGATGTCCTATTCTCCCAAATTAGTTTTCATACATAAATTTTATGTAAATCAATAACAACATTTATATACTTCCACTTTCCAACTTATGCTACGTCTATGACTTGCAATAGTTGAAAGTCGGCTAATCACATACTGTTTTTTTTTTTTAAAAAAAAATGTACTTTATGAAAGTTTTTCTCTATACGGTCTTCTTCGTATATTTATTATTATATTTTAGTCTGAGTTAAAGCTTATACTTTTATAATTATACTGATAGTTGAGCAATACTTGTCAATTTAAAAGTTGAGTTACAAAATGTACTTACTGCTTTGAGTGCTATAAATATTTTAGTTTAGTATTCAGCATTTAAAAAACTCAAGTTCTTTGTAAGTCAATAGTTGAAGTTAAATCCTCAGTAACTTTTAGTTTTTATAATTATTAACTTGAGAATATAAGACAATTCAAATATCTTGATAGTCTAAAAAGTTAATATTAGGATGCAGCACAGTATGCTATTGCAACTAAATTAGTTGTATATTAAAAAATTATTTAATGTAATTTTTTATGTGAAAATGAAATATTTATCTCTATTGATGTAACATAAAGGCATTAAAAAATCTCACTTAAGGATGCTATATGAAATTTTATAAATATGATGACAAAATAGACATGTGAAACAAATGACTAGTATGAGACTTTATAAAAAGTATTTCGTGGTGAACTTGAGCATGATTTTATGAGAGGCAGATTCTGTTTACATTCTAAAGATCCCTTAAACACTCTGAAGAAGTGTTATATTGACCGCTTTCATAGCAAATATATGATGGAATAGAATACAATGTTAAGATACAATTAGACATGGTATTAAAATCTTTAAGAAAGGAAAGATTGCAGCTGAAGAAGTTAAAAGATGGCGTTGCCAAAATATCAAATATACAGAATGATAGATCATTATGTTTCATATATATCTCATATTGTATTTTATGAATTGGTTTGTATAATCAACAAAAAATCATCTTTAGGATATTATTTTTGCCTTCATTTTTCTGCTTGGAGGTGGAATAGCCATACACATTTGTGAATGCTATTACCGCTGCTAATGAGTTTCATGAGAGATTATTTGATGTTTGCTCACCCTAGCAGAAGTGTGATCATTTTTAATAATTCCATTAAGTTATATTGAACTCAGTTTTTTTTACATAATACTCGACCAAGAATCTATTTGGGAATCTTAAATTCAAAGTTTACCACTCTATTACTATAATAAAAAACCTAAAGTTGTGTTGATATGAAATCACATTAGAAATTTATGTAAAAACTGTTGAGAAAAGGATATAAAAAGAGGGTAGTGGATTTAGGGGAGATAGTGGTAGAATATGAGGAGATAGAAAAAACTCACATTCCATTTATTAAGAGATTTATTAAAAGGAACACCTAATAATGTTTTTGTCTAATTTTGCATAAGTTCCCATAAATAGACTACTATTAATCCAAAATTCCTAGCTTCAGGACATTTTTTTGTCTTAAGATTTTTGTTTGTAATTTCAGCAATAAATCCCCCCCCCCCCCAATTCATTATAATCATGCTGACTTGAACTGAAAACAGAAAAACAGTTAATTATCTTAATAAATAAAAGTAAAAGTATTGGTTAATTTTTTTTTTTAAGAAAAAATAAATTTCTTCCAGTACTTTTTTAATATTAGAATACCTTTTGATGAGATCTTTTGTGGGAGAATTCACTGCTAATATACTAAGTGGTATCTTTGTTTACAAAATAAGGTATTCTCACTTTTCTAAAAAATAAATATTTATTTACAATATTTGTAAAATTGTATTCAAATTTATTTATTCAACCTGTTATATATATATAGTAAAAATGTAAACATGCATAATGTCAAAACTTCTTATATGGACATCTTTTTATCTTAATAATTTTATCTAATTTAAAAAAATAGTCAATTTAATGATAAATATCATTAACCAGCTTGTTGGATGTGCTAATAAATCAACCATTGTAAGGAGCAATCTTCATAAGGTTGGTATATGAAAAGAATGAATAGTAAGTAACAGACTTCCAAAAAAATATTTTCTATGATAAACTTAAGCATTACTTTCATAGAGGATAAAAATTTTGTGTATATTATAAAAGATTTTCTGAATGACAAAAGAGATGAACATTATTTCTTTAGGAGGATACAATTAACTATACAATATAATAGAAAGCAAGATGTTGAAAGCGTTTATTAATTTATTTATTTTTTGTAGAAGTTGATTGGGATATCAGATAAGTAGACTTTGGAATTAATATATAATACATGGACATACTTTGATTGATTTATGTTGCTTTTGAAAAACCTTCATGCATTACTTTTTCTGATTTATAGCAGCAGCAACAACAAAATAGTATTATTAACATAAAGTTATACATAAATAAAAATTCTGAATTTTAATACTTTATAACACCAACCATGAGAAGATTGAATAGCTTCAAATTTTTTAGCAGCAATTCATCCAATCCAGATGGTTGCAAACAATAAGGAATTTAATTTTAAACTTTTCCATATTCATACTTTTGAATTCATGACATGGTCATTTACAAAAGAAACTGGATTTTTTCTCTTATTCTATAGATTTATTTGGTTGTAGATCTTTTTTTGTAGTGAAATAATTGAGATATAAAGATGTTACATTTGATGTGCATGATTTAAAATTTATTTGACCATGGATGTCTATTTGTTTTGTTTTATACACAGACATCCAATTTCAAAGAAATCATTTAGATTTCTTTCTATTTTCAAAGCAATGGATATGTCACCAATTATATTCAAAATGGAAATGATTCTATTGAGTTAATTTTTTTTCTGCAAACTTACAGAATTTATTTAGTTATTGCATATGGAGTATTTGATATTAAGTCATACTGTACACTTACAAGTTTGGATTAATTACTCATAAATTTTTTTAAATGTTAATTTATTAAATATGTGTATACATCCAAAAGCAATAAGTCATATATGTATTTATTATTGAATGAATTATTTCACATTGTAATTTAAACTAAAAAAATCTATATTTAAATAGTATTTAGCAAATATAGTTAATCAAAAAAGTTTTTCAGGGATTGAAACTAGGACTTACCATCCATAGGAATATAATGCATCGACCACAAGTAGTGAAGAAAACATAATTATATTTATTGTTTTACATGCACACATCATATACATGTAGCAATAACTTTATCATATTTATCATATTTATACACAAACACTATTCATCAATGAAACAATATTTCTCTATCACAAAGATTCATATTTATAATCTATTATTTTGGGATTTCTCATATTTAATCTCTCATCATCGCTATATTTTGTTCAACATTATACTTTCAAGTCATTAAATTGTTTATTTGTTCATTTTCTTGTTTGTTTTGCTTTGATAATTAAAACATTATATTTTATCTTATTTTTTAGAGTTACTATTGCTTTATTTGGAGATCGAATTAATAATTAACCATAAAATCACTTTTTTTCCATGGAAATTATAAAGCTTTGCATTTTATTTGCTATTTGTGGATTACTTATAATCACAGGCTTTGATATATAATTACGAATTGTCTTAATAATAAACATAATTTTTGTTTACTAAATCGGATATTAGATCTTGGTCAGCTAAGTAGCATTCATTAATTTGTCATTGTTTAGTTAAGGAAGCAAAATATTCATTAAAATAACATTATGTTAAATTCTTTATTAAGTTAAGGTAAAAAAAAATCATTCCAATATAGTGTTCAGCATTAGAAAGAGTAACCTTTGGTTGTTATATTTAGTATTTCACAAATTGAAAATACTAAGTTAGATTTTAAAATCTAACACTATATAGTTTTTTTCTTAACTTTGTAAGACAAATTTCACTAAGAACAGCTATATCCATCTTAAATCTTGCAATTTCAATAGCAACAAGTGCTGTTGTATATTCAAATTTTCAATACATCACATGAAAAAATTATATATTTTGATTATCAGTATTTAGGAAAAATAAATAATTACTTATCTTCATTACCATTGCTATCTTCTACTTGCTTCTAAGTACAATCCTGTTATTCAATGAATTAATGATAATACTAATATATGTAGAAAACCTTGACGATATTAAAGATAATCTTAATGCATGTTTGGTGTTAATCACCATTATCAAAGACAACCATTATATTGTTTTGAATATACAAGTTTCCTTTGACAATGGTGTTCAGAGTTGACAATGCATTAAGGCTAATATTTTCATGATTTTCTCTGAATATATGGTATTAATATTGCCTTTAATTCATTACATTTTAATGACATAGTTATCATCATTATTATTGATGCTTAATATGTAAATTAATTCAATTTGAATTAGATGTAAACAAATTTGAAGAAATATCTCATTGTGTGTAATATATTTTTTCATATAATACGGGAGCCATAGTTTCTTCAAATTTTATTTATTACTCATATTAATACATAAATAATCAATACTTTAGACAGTGACTAGTTATGTTTTGTGAAATATGCCATTTGTAAGCCATCTTTAAATGCCCATTCATATTTATAGAGGATGTGGATAAGAGATCACTAAGTAGGACTGTCTAAGAGTACAATCATATTCTGAGTAAAACTGCTGTCTCAAATCCAATTTCAAACAACTCACTACTGATTCTACTATCTCATGCAAGATAACAACTAAGGACTTCCTGTTTTCTAAACCTGCCACCATTAATTTGTTCTTAATACTAGAGGTTTTAGATACTTTAAATGCACAATCAAGAATATAATTAATACTTACAAGGCTATATCTTATAATAGTATGAACTAATATTTTCTATTAGCTTATTATTTAACTAAAATATAAGATTTTATATAATGGCTGAATTCTGAATTGTAAATTAATATAAAATCAGTTTCAGAGGAATCCTTTGATCAGTTGAATTAAGTGCCAATGCTATTAACATAGAGCAGCATTGGCTTGAATTTTATTTATATTGAGCATATTTCACTTATTTATTTCAAAGTGTGAAAAATAGAACATGTACAGTTACTAAATGTGATGTTCTTTATAACTGACAAACACATATATTCTTGCATGCAAAAGATATTGCTGTCTAAATTCCTGCATATATAATTAATGAATGGAAATATGATGCCTAAATATGCTCTTTTACAATTACAGTTAGTGTAGAAAAATGACTTATAGTATGAAAATTTTATGACAAGCAAGCTTTGCATTTCACTAAATGACTGAAGACAGTAAGATTAAAAAAATAAGAAAATAAAGAGAGAGCAAACATTGAGAGGAGATAAAAAAAAAGACTTCTTATTTCAAACCAAAATATTAAATTTATATGATTTTATTAATAGTGAGTAGTTTGTCCATAAATACTGTGGCACTGTCCCACTTCCAGAAAATATTAATTATTAAATTTGTGCTTGAAAAATATCAATAATGTAACAATCATTCAATATTTTGCATAATTATTATGTAAATACAATTAACTAAACCATTTTAAAAAAGAATTATTTTAAATGATGCTTGAGATTCTATTCAAAGCTGCTGCTAATTTTGACAGTGCCAGAAACATTATATTCATTGAATTTCAGCAAGTTCCACAATATTCATTTACTTTTACCAAGACACTCATTAGTACCATTGGAACTGCTCCTTGATGCAGTGTCAATAGTTATTTGAGCATAATATCTCTTCTGATTTCTCTTCAGAGTGAATACATTTTTATTGTTTTCATTTAGCATGAACAATAAAATAGTCTCCTTTTTTCTTGTAATAACATTTATAAACCAACATATAAATAATTATTGCAGAAAAATAAAATAATAAAAGAAATATTATTTTAAATATTTATTATGATGGATGTTAGTGTTGAATATATATAAAAAAAATATATCTTCTCAATTGTCATTACATAAAAAAATTGAAATAAAAAGTAAGAGTCAATCTATTATAGATATTATTATTTGTCAACAGCAGTTAGTAAAAATAAAAAGCACATTAGATTTTTTAACAATGATTGGTATGTAAAAATAATATGGTTATATGGTTGTGAAATTAGAAATGCTTTGTTTTGTTTTCCTTGTTTATTTTTTGGTGGTGATATTGTAATAAAGCACCCTGCTTAAAATTTTCATGGGTTGCCACTGGATTTTGTTCAGCACAGGTTGAAAGCATTAGTTTAATCATTTTTAAAACATTTATAAACAACAATCTTTGAACATGGTATTTGGAAGACCATAATGGTAAGACACAAATTGAATGGATAACCATCAAGAAAATGATTTCCTATTAATCTCAAGAATAGATAAATTAATGAGAAGCATGAAAATCAGATGACAGATCATTCTAAAACATATTATGGTATATAATCAATTATGTTTATTTAAACTCAAATGATATTTAGGCATTAAAGCAGAAGATAGAACACACTTTTAATTCATTTAGTTAGACAGAAATTTTTTTTCTATATATGTTTTTTTTTCTTAGATAGATTATTAAGAAATATATAATTCTTGAGCTAAAAAATATTATTATCTCTAAAATATTTGCCAAGGACACTTCAACTTTATTTAAAATCTCAATGTAAGCTGACACTTCCAAGATAGGCTATGAATATGGAGACCTAAGTTCCCCAAAAGCGCTAAGCCATATAATTCTTTTTCTAATAATACTAAGCTTCACTTTTTTGCATAAAGCACAATTTAAAACTTACCAATCGAAGGTGAAGTAAAAACAAGGATTTTATTCCATCACATCTTGTAAAATTACATTGTTTTCTGTGAAATGTTATGTAATGATGACCTTATACAAAAGTTTGTTTCTCACCAAATGTCAAACTTTTTTTTTGAATATACAATAAACAAAAGAAATAATTTTGTATGACTGGATTATCATCATTTTGGAAAATAAAATACTTTCCAATTTGTATCCAAGGGTATTTACATATTAGACCTGCTCCTGTGTTTGTAATCGCAGAATGCTGTACCTTTCTTTAGTGGGGGAGAGTGTTTGTGATGGCAGAATGTCATAGTTATGATGATCTGAAACTTAGACATTTAATAGAAGAACATTACAGATTATGGAAGTAAAAATAATTTTATAGACTGTAATGATGGGATATTTGATCATCAAAATGTTAGGCTAAGCACATAGTTAATTCATTTAACCAATTAAATTTTTTTTTACTTTTCTCACTGAAAAAATCAGTCCAAGAACCATTAGCTTTTGAGTATGCCATTCCAATTTACTACTGTTATTATTTTTATTATTTTTTTCATTCCATCAGTTCAAAAACATTATTATCCAACCATTTCACAAATAATGTCTGTCAAAAACTTTTACAATCTTTTGAGATCCAGTTTAGAATTTTAGATGTCTATTTGTTATCATTTCTTGATATCAGTGGTACTTGTTTGTTCTCTCACATGTAGATTTGGCTTTCTATCACCTCTTGTTAATCATCTTCCTATACCTTTCTGGTAGGACACACTTTAAAGAAGTGATAGAATGGTGTACTCAAAAGCTAATAATTCTTGGACTGATTTCTGAGCTGAGAAAAGAAAAAAAAATCTGTTTGGTTAAATGAGTGAACTATGTATTAAACTTATTACTTTGGTGCTCAAACATCCCATCATCACAGTCTATAAACTTATTTTTACCTCCATAATCATAATGCTCTTCTATTAAATGTCTAAGTTTCAGACCATCACAACTATGGCATTCTGCTGTTGCAAACACCCTCCCTCTCCCCATTGGAGAAAGGTACAACATTCTGCTGTCACAAACACAGGCAGCAGGTCTAATACCTAAGTACCCTTAACTTTTATATATATACATTGCAATTTTGCTTGATAATTTAATCAAAGTTAAAATCTACCCAAAAAAGAGGAAAAAAATCAAGAGCTAATTAAAAATAAGGTTTAATTAAAGTTAAATTTGTTTGAAAAAATATATAACTAATTAAGGGTAATTATTAGATTTAATTAAGAAAAAAACACAGGTTATTGATAAATCAACAGAAAAAAAATTAAAAACAAGAAAGAAAACAATCTAAAGCTTATATGAAAGTTTGTCTTTTGGTCAAAGAATATATATAAGGAGAAAGAAGGGAAAAAATAGAATATCCTTGGAAATTCAGCGCATTATATGGCCTGGAAAGTTTTCAGTTCTAGCTTTGTGAGCATTATTTATTGTCTAAGAAGACCATTGTTAGAGTACATATCAGCAGTGACTCAAACATATGTAGAATGATGTAATTTTGTGTACTAAAAATAATAAAAATGGTGTATTAAGCTCATCCAACTTATGCTAGTTAAATCCTGATTATAGCAGCTTGACCAATTTTGAAAAAAAAAAAACATCTATAAGAAGTCCAGAGATCCTAAAGATATGAAATAGTCTATTTATCCATGGGAGAACTGTTTCTTGTAGCCTGAAGCTATATAGTCTGTACTTTTAAGCATCAGACTACTAATATAAAGAAGAATTCAACCTGGATCAAACAACAAAGATTGATTTAATGACATTGAGATGTACTTATCAATCTGACTAATAAGTTTACTGAATTATTGAAAGAAATGATGGTAAAACTTTTTAAATTTATATACATATAGATTTTGAGTATAAACATTGTTTTTTTTTATTGATGAATATTTTTAATGTAATGCAAATGGATACATATTTTAAGTAAAAATGTATGTATATTTAATATTGTTATTTATATTTAATCTTTAATATTATTTATTATATTTATTGATTTATTACTTTATTCATAAAGTAATAATATCTGCAGGTAATTTCTTTATATCAATTGAGATTATCTGAAATAAATAATGTTATTAAAATTACTTAGTTGCCCGTGCCATTCTTTTTTAAATAATTCTAGCTCCACTATACAATCCTTCATCAATTCTGAGAATTCATGTTCTGATCTAAAACAAAACATTATTACTGAGAAAACCATGATAGTGCTGCCATAGAGTAATATATCCATAGATGAAGGCAACCCAAATCTCTGCATATTCAAATGAACAATTATGAACGAATGTTAAGTGAGACTCTTTGAGAAATGATATGATGTATGATACTCAAGATATCTTATAAAAGTAATTGTATAAGGGCAAAAAGTTTATTATTATTAATATCCACTCTATTTAAATTTAATTGAAATTCAAATTACAGTTAATCTTGATTCAACTGACGGTTTTAAACAATTTAGTTATATTCTAGAAGTATATATATCTATGTGTTAACGTATATGCATATATGAGTCATCAATAGAACTTCTGATACAATATATACATATGTATGAAAGATATAACTTATTTTTTATTGTGCATACATATTTTCTTAAATTACTTGCTTGCAGTGAATAATTGTGAGGATGCATGTGCTTTGTTCTTGGAATATTCTAGAGCAACAATTTCTCTGGATTTTTCTATGACCTTCAGCAGATCAAATTAATTCTTAAAAATCTTTTCCTTGGTGATCTTTCTTCTTCTGTGGTAATTTTCTCTCATAGATAGTCACTTCTAGTAGGTTTCTTTAAGATGTATTTGATGTTATATGATGGGAGAATGGAGAAATGAACAATTTATTGGATGATGTTCTAGCCATATGTATTGATTTTAAATGCCAACAAAAGTACTGAGTGGCATGTTATTTATTTTAGAAAGGTGGTAATAATATTTACAATCTCCTCATAGATTCTACATGATTATCAGATGACTATTTTATAATAAAAGTTTCTTTATTGAATAGATCTTAATTATTTCTTTTTTTAAAAATGGAACTAAAGCAAACTAAAACATAAAACACAACAAAAAATGAACAACAAAGGATTAATTCAGTGAAAGTTTTCCTTTTATATACCCTGCTGATGATATCAAAATCATATTTCCAAAACAAAAAAATATTGTTTCGTTTTGCTAATTATCTTATTTATGTTGATATTTTTTTAAAAGCAATTAAATAACTTTATGTATTTGTTTATCAATTACAATGAAGCCATGAACTGCACTATAGTTTGTTTAAAACCCCTTTGCATAAAAATGTATATGATGTATAATAACTCATGTTTTGCTGATAAATATTGATTGAATAGAATACATATTGTTTATTGAACTGAAAATGTATAGTATCTTTCAACACACATACACACGCACATATATATATATATATATTAATAATTCAAACAAATATATTTAACACAGCATTCAAAATTAAATAATATATTCTTTACCAGAAGTACTTTCAATTGTTTCACTGACAATCTTTATCAACTGTTAATACAAACGTACAAAAAATAAAAACTTGCATTTTCCATCATTCAATCCATTCAAATTTCCCACAATTCTGTTGTCTTTATATTAGCCGATTGTCTATTCATTAAACCACCTCTATTCCTAGATATTATCATTGCCTCTTTAATTTTATGTTTTTCACTACACCTTTCAATTTGAATAATTTTTATATCTCTATTATTAAATTTAAAACCATAATTACATGTTTTATTATGATCAAATATAATTGATGGAGTATTCATATTTACCGAAGATATATTTTCTTTCTGTACATGTTTATATAATGTCTTATGATCATTATATCGTTTTTGTAATGTACATTTGGATTCCCCTATATATTTTATTTCACAACCACATTCCAACATATATATAACAGAACTTAATTCAAACTTAGAAATCTTGGCTTTAGAGTTATTTATCATATCATTTATATTATTTGAAGAGAAAAAAGAAATTTTACACAAACCACTATAAAGTTTATTAATTAATTTAGCTTGTTGATTAGATATAAAAAGAATAGATATCCATTTATCACTTTTTAGTTTATTTAATATTTTCTTATTATTACTTTTATTTTGATTATATTTTGTAATTGTATTATAAATAATATTCCTTCCATAACCAACATTCAACATATCAGTAATATATACATTAATATTTTCAATTTTATCACTAATAAATTTGCACAGATAATCATTTCTAAATAAAAATGACTTCAAACCAGCTAATTTATGACCCATATGAACTTTAGAATTATATGGAATATAACACCCAATTTCCACAGGCTTTAAAATCATATTATAATCAAACACATTATTATTTCTTTTAATAAATATATCTAAAAACTTTATAGAATCTTCCCACTCTTCATTTAACACCCATTTTACATTATTAATCATATTTAACTCACTAAACAAATTAACTATTATTTCATTATGTGCACATATAAATACATCATCGACATATCTATAATATACTTTAATTCCTTTATATTTTATCTGAGATAATATCTTAACCTCATAACTAGAAATAAAAAAAATTACAAATCTGTGAAACCACCGGAAGACCCATTGGCCAACCATAATTCATTTTATAAAAGCAATCATTAAACCTAACATATATATGATCATTTACAAATCTTAATATTTTAATAATAAAATTCTTAATATTATTATCTATAGATTTTAAAAACAAAGCTCTTTCAATAATCTTAAGTTATCTTATTGATTTATAATGAATATTATAAAATATTATTTATAAAAATTTAAATAAATGAATTTAATAACTGAAATACACAGGCTTATTATATACCTGTGCTCATATACCATAAATGAATTTAAGTAATTTAACTTAGCAGTTAAGTTTATTTTATAATTGTAGGTGTTATAAAATCATAAAGTCAGTATTTTAATGTATAACTTATCCTTAATGTGTTGTAATTGAAAGATTTAATTATTCTCTTAATGTAGTTATTGCACGTATTTATTAAGTTGTTATAAAATTAATACTTAAATAATTTTAATACTTTATTGATTTTTAAAAATAATTTGTTATAATTTATTTCAAAAATATGTAGTTCTAATTGCTAGCTTAATAATAGTCTAATCTTCTATAAATATTAATAATTAGCAAATAGCTTTAAATTAATTATTTCTAAATAATATTTTAAATATCTTTTGTGTGTGTGTGTGTGAATGTGTATAATCTGTTTCAATTTAAAGCTAGAATTTTAAAGAGAAAATGATTATATTTCAACTTCCTTATCTGGAAAACAAAAGTATTTAAAACAATTTTATTATATAAAGTTTTGTTTATAAAAATATTATATTCAAATTAATATTTTAAAAATTAAATATATATATTTAAATAAATGTATTCTTTATTGTTAGAATAATTTCATTTATTAAATAATAATTTAATTAGAAGGGATTTGAACCAGACTTGCAAGCTCCCTACAGCTATCTCTTCCAACTTATACAACCAGTACACACGACCACATACATGTGAAAAGATAAATGATTTCCAATATATGTATTTTACACTGACTCATCTTTTAATTACATTAAATTCAGTATAGATGATATACTTGTATTTAAATATTAAATAGCAATTTGTATATATATAATGTAACAAGATGATGTAATATTAATTTATTGTTTTGTCTAAAATTTATAGGCAGTCTAATTAAAAAAAAGTTATTTTTAGAATATTCAACTTGACAACCAAATTGGGTCACATAAATTAATTAGTTAATTAACATCCTAATTGTCAATTACTAATTTAGATATCTATTATCTGATTACCATATTTAAGTAACTAACTACATGAATCTACTCATTTCATCATTTTTCTTTATCATTTCACCATGGGTTCATTTTATTTATTGCTTATTATTTTATAAAGTTATACCATGCACTGCTAGCTTTGGTCCATCTGTCACTCTATAGAATCTCTCATTGTATACATTCAGAAAAGTTTCAACAGTGCATAATAATGGAAGGGATATACTGTCACAATGCTTTGTGACAGCAGAAATTTTTATGGAAGGGATATTAATATTCAATTGCTTGTCTATTCATGTTAAATTTATATGCAATTGAAACTTCTAAAAATGTTGAATACCAGAACATTGTATAATTTTAACAAAGTTTGTTATACTTTATTCTGCAATGCATTATAGACAATTTTTTGCAATGCTAAATTTTATTATTTATGAAAAATTCTTGTTAAGCTTAATTTGATGTTATAGTCAAATTAGAACTTTATCTAAACTTGCAGGACACTGTAAATGATAAAGGCAACTGTTGGATAATAACTGTGAAAGTATAAATGCTTTTGCTTTGTTGCGAAGGTACATTATGCTATTATTATTATTTCTAGGTAATTTAAAATGATATTCATGAAAATAATTACAATGCTATTCTGAAATAGATGGAATGTTTATTTTAACATTTATAAAATAACAGAATGGAAATATTGTTTTTCCAGAAATTTATTTATATTAAATATGCGCTGATAAAATATTGCATTTTAAGAAAATATTTTGCCTTGTTCTGGAAATATGGAATAAATATTAGTTCTTGAATGTACTTTATTGCTATTGAATATTATATCTGTCTATGAAAGATAGAATAAAGTATAAAATAAATTTGGTGCTTACTACAGTCTACATATTGCTTCCAAATGAATAGCATACTCTTTATTATGAATTTCAAATAGCTGAAAATAGGTATGGGGCTCTCAATAAACTACTATTGTCTTATGAAGCTTAATATTATTTTGAAGGAACTTATATTGTAATTACACAATATTTTGAGTAGTATTATTCTCCACTCTTCTTCAGGTGTTGCTGGCCTATATGCACAATGACAATATTCATTTAGAAGTTGAACTCGCCCCTTTAGATTTTTGAATATTGAATATAAGGCAAACGCTCTACCAACTGAGCTATTCTTTATAAATATTTTCATTAATTTAATCCTCATATGTCTTCAGAAGGAAATAATATTATTATCCTTATACTGCTTAAAATAAATAATGTGCTTACTACTTTTTCACCACTTTAAATTTTGAATGGTTTCAAAAGAAATTATATTTACTTATCTTCATATCATTTCAACATATACTTTATTATTTACCCTGAATAGCTTTTTAAATTATGTCAGTGCTAAATTGTTTTGACAATATTTAATATTCACACTGCCAGAATATTTTAATAAAATCTTCAACATATCCAAGGAGTCATTATTTGAACTATTGTGTTACAAAAATGGCATTGAAATCAATGATTTCATGACTTAAGACCTATTAAATGGTAAAAGTTATATATATTTAGATGTAAGTTTCAATTATATATGTATTATATTTATGATATTGCATATTTATTATTTATGAATGATTTGTACTATATTGATTATGGGAATCCTCAGAATATTACTGTCTTGAAATATAATTAAAAGTAATGTATACATCTTGAATGGAATTGTTTAGAGTATTTATAAATAAATGGAGCAATTAGAGAAGTAGATGTATATTTTCCTTATTAAATTGTTAAGCTACAATTCATATGCTTAGTATATTTTGCTTTAATTATTATATTTTTATCATTTTTTCACATCATATGTTTGTTATTGCCATATGACTATATGAGATAGTAGGATTAAAGCTATTTTCATAATTATTCTTATCATACTTTTAAGATATAGTCTATCTTAGGTGACACATAGCTAATAATACTATATTTTCATCAATTTGGTATATTTATTAAGAATAAAGATAAGGTTCTAATTATTTATGTACACTTTTGGACAAGTGTTTATTTTGAGTCTATTCTAGCACAATATCTTTTGCATTCCTTGATGTTTATCTTGATGAAAATTTGTAAAGTCTTGTGCAATACCAACTATGCCTTTATTTCTCTCTTATGGCAATAAGAATAGCTTAAGAAGGTTGATATTGTTGATATATCTAGTCTGTGTATCTGATATATTAAAAATCTTTATAAAATATTTTATGCTTAAAATTATAATTATTTTATGTGGTTATAAAATTATACATCTTCTTCAAATCCAAAGCTATTATATTGCTGGTAAGATATATTTGTTAATATCATTAAATATATTTCATACTGTGACATATGGAATGAAAGCTAGATTAATAAATAATTCTAAGAGCTTTCCACATTCATAGTTAAATCATATTGTATTTATTAATTTATTATTGGGGGGGGGGTAATTAAAATTCTATTTAAACACTGTGATAATTATAATTTTGATCTTATTAAAATTCTAATGATTTATCCATGTCATATTTATTAGTAATAATAAAATATTGATTTAATTATTACTTCTGAAATTTGTATCTGTATCATCATCTGCATTATCAGAAAATCCAAAATCAGACATATATAAAAGTCATTTTATTAAAATTTATATTGTTGATGTTTTTTAAGTAACATTCTTGGTTAACAGTATTATATTGTTTTATTTTGATTAAGATTATAAGAGAATCTTTTAGTGTAATATATGGATAACAACAAAATTATTGATACTATCACGAACGCCATCCTAGATTGCTATATAATTATTTCAGAGATTCATGATTAATTTTAAATTAACATTTATTTATTGTAATAGAATATTATCCAAAAATTGGTCCATATCATTATTATTTACTAGGACCACATTCATTGTTTGGATAATGATCTGAGAAGAAGAATATGATTATGTTAGTTTATTAGAGAGTTTTTTTTTTTTTACTAATAACCCTGAGATTTGATTAAGAGAGATTTATTTTGATTAATAATTTTTATATAATAAGCTGATTGTATGTGAACCTGTTTTATAATATTAATTGAGAAAGTAGTAGAATTTTTGATTAGACAAATTGTTTAGAGCAGCATAAGAGCTAGCTACTCAAGGTTACACTTGTTGCTTTTTGATGCACATGTTGGCCATAATATTTTACTGAGCTTATGGTTAACTACACTAGACCCTGATGAGTACAATATATATATATAACTACATTTTAATACTTTGTGTGTAACATGGATGCTTTTTTATATGTATGATATGCATATATAATTTAAAAAGTATAGTATAATATTAAATCATATATGCTCTTTATTATTGTTTTACAATGTTTTAATTAGTTCTGAAGAAGTTTGCTGGGGCAATCGAAACTGTCATAAAGAATTGTAATTAAAGCATTGTAAAACAGTAATAAAGAGCATAGATGATTTAACATTATATTATATAAATTAAGAATATAGTATAAACAATTTTTAAAAAAATAATATTAATACATTTATTGATAATAAATTGAAGGTACACATTTATATATTTTTTACTGAGTATGTGTTCACTCATACATTTACCAAAACAATAAAAATAAGAAAAAAATTAACTAATGTAATTTTATTTTTAAAATAAAGTAAATAGTAAAATGTTTGACTTTTATCATTATTAGATACCCCTGGATGATATCATTTTATTTTCAATAATGTATCAACTTTTAGTACATTCTAAAACTTTGTAAAGCTTTTAGCATTATGATCAGAAAATATTTTATTATACAAAATACTGCATATCAAATTTGGAAAGGATAATAAAGAAAAAATAAAATGTATGTGCTCTCAATATAAATCAAAGTAATTTTATTAGTACATATAATTGTTTATGATGTTCTGATATGGAAAAATGGCTATGGAACATAGTAAAATTTATTTACAATGTTTTTTTTAAAACTTAATCATGTGTGGCATTCACAGAAGAAAAAAATGGCTACTCAAATATCGTAAAATTTGCAAATTTTAACGTTTTTTTTAATTATATTTTTATTTGTTTGCTTACATTTTTCTTTGGATAGCATGTAATTTAAGTGATATAATTAGATAGAATGTAGTCTAAGTAATTAGATTTTAAAATACTTGCTAATTTACCAGGATAATTACTTATCAAAGTATCTAGTTCTTAATTGACTAATTGGAAATAAAATACATGCTTTTATTTATACCTTATTTCAAATTTGATTATTTATACAATTTATATACTTAAATATTCCTTAAAATTTATATATAAAAAAAGAAATATTATTTTATTTTTGGCAGCTGTTGTACCTTTCTCCAGTGGGGTGGTGGAGGGTGTTTGCAAAAGTAGAATGCCATATTTAAAAGTCATAACTACCTGTTTTAATTTAGTATCATAATGTGTTTATTATTTTTGTGTGCAAATATATACTTTTTGTACTGTTAAAAAGTTGACTTTTTAATATGGCATTTTGCCATCACAAACATGGACAGCAGGTCTAATAAGTGAGTACATTTATTTCTTTATATCATAAAATCGAATACTGACTTTACACAGACAAATTTATTATATGAAATTTTTTAATAAATAACCTTTTTATAACAGAATATCCCTAATTTTTAAAAATTAAATCTAATAAATATTAAAACTACATCAATATATAAAGCAGTAACTAAAGTATCTCCCATTCCCTCCCTCAAAGAGACAAGAAAATATATTGCTCATATATTATATTCAAATATTTTTCCATTTTATTTTTATTTGTTTGAAGATCTTTTTTTCATTATTATTATCATATTATATGCATGATTTAGTGCAATGGTAAAAAGTATCAGTCTTGGAAGTGTAAGTTTTTTATATTGATTTCAGTTCTTGAACTTCTGAACAATGAAGACCTTTGACTATTATCATATGCTATTTTATAGGTGTCACTCATATACATTTCTTAAACTTATCACATCTTTTATAGATATGCTTTATCAGCTTTCTAGATAATTTATACTATGTTAACAGACCTCTCATACTTGCAATCCCTGGCATTTAATTACAAATATCCTTTATGATCTATAATTCACTTTTTTTTCTTCTTATATTATGTCAATCATTCAATAACTCTAAAATGATAGTTGTTTAAGAATAAATTTTATGTTTCTAATATTAATTAACACAGTTCAATTAGTTGAATGGATTATTAATTCATTATAATAATGACATAGCAGGATCTCAAATCGCCATAATGAAATATTTGTGATAATGTTCTTCCCCTGAAAAAATTATAAATTATTGAAAGCATATCTTTGGAATATATTCCCTGTGGCGAATTAAATTTATCACATCATTTACAGATATGTTTCATTAGCTTTTTAAGCTATTTTGTTCTATGCTAACAGATATCTCAAATTTGCACTTGCAGATATTTAATTATAGTCTATAACCAGCTATTCTTACTTCTTATGTAATATTATTATGTTATTCATTTAATAATTATGTCATATCATTTACATTTTTCTTAAACACTTTATCAATACTCTTCATTTATATCAAAACTAATAGTTTTGACTGTCCTGCAGTCATCATCAGAGATCTTTACAATCCTATTTATTAAGATATTTTGTAAAGAGCTCTGATGATGACTGCAGGACAATTGAAACTGTTAGTTTTGATATAAATAAAGAGTATTGATAAAGTGTTTAAGAAAGGTGTAAATGGTATATGTTAAAGTAGAAATCAGTACATAGGAAAAGGAAGAAGAAAATTATATTACTTTCATTTACTAATTGTATGTAATATGATAATGGTTTAAAAATAAATTTTATTTCTTTGATATTAATTAAAATTTTTCCAATTAGTTGAATGCATTATTATAACCTTTTAAAATAACGTGAAAGCTAAACACCTTCAAACAGATACGCTTTAAAAATGCTTACGTGACAGCCAATCAGATGGAATAATGGCATCACATGGGACTCTAAATTCTAAAACACAAGCCAGAACTATTAGAAAAAGATGGGACCCATCTTAATCTATGCCTCAATTATATTTAAATAAGCCAGACTAAAGCATTTTGAATTAAGAGTGTGAAGCTTAAATACCTTCACATTTAATCCACTAAATATTATATATATAAATTAACAACGCGAAATCATCCAATTTACAACGAAGCAATATTTTAAAATCTAATGAAATGATATTAATTAATGTAAATATATTAAATTTAAGCGTAAACAGATAATATTATAATAACGTGAAAGCTAAACACCTTCAAACAGATACGCTTTAAAAATGCTTACGTGACAGCCAATCAGATGGAATAATGGCATCACATGGGACTCTAAATTCTAAAACACAAGCCAGAACTATTAGAAAAAGATGGGACCCATCTTAATCTATGCCTCAATTATATTTAAATAAGCCAAACTAAAGCATTTTGAACTAAGAGTGTGAAGCTTAAATACCTTCACATTTAATCCACTAAATATTATATATATAAATTAACAATGCGAAATCATCCGATTTACAACGAAGCAATATTTTAAAAATATTTTCAAAATGCTTTAGTCTGGCTTATTTAAATATAATTGAGGCATAGATTAAGATGGGTCCCATCTTTTTCTAATAGTTCTGGCTTGTGTTTTAGAATTTAGAGTCCCATGTGATGCCATTATTCCATCTGATTGGCTGTCACGTAAGCATTTTTAAAGCGTATCTATTTGAAGGTGTTTAGCTTTCACGTTATTATAATATTATCTGTTTACACTTAAATTTAATATATTTATAACCTTTTAAACATAGCAAGGTTTTCATGGTGTAATCTCTATGATAGTTTATTCTCTGAAAAAAATATAAATTATTGATATTTTTGGAATATACTCCTTGTGGCCATCTGGTATTACTTATTAATCACCAGCTGAATATAAACCAAGCAATCATGCAAAGCATTTGTGTTTTCCTGAAGGTTTGCATTTGAATTTGAATCATAGATGAGGTTTTAGGGTCATCCCTATAAACATTCCAGGAATTATTCATCTGGTTTAATAAATAAACATTAGCAAAAACAATCTGGAAATGATTAATTGGGGGAAGAAAAAATAATGTATAAATAAGTTAATATTTTATTTTACTGTAATTGCATATATTTTCCTGTGCAATAAAGAAATAAAAAAATGATATAATAAGTATGACTAGTTTGGATGAATAATATCTCAAGTATTTCAGAAACTCGTTTCTTCTGGTTGTCTTTTCTTTAATTGCTTCATAACAATAAGCACACACATACACCAATCTTTTATCATCATTTTAAAGAACTTCATTAATGAGACTATTACATCTGACTTTTTAATATTTTTATTGACTTTGTCCAATGTTTAAATAAAGACTTCAAACTTTAGGTGTTTTAGTCTTCTTGTCTCCTTTTCCAAACTTACTTAAAAACAAATTATCCTCATATTGTTTAGCAATAAAATAGAGGCCTTCATAAAAATTCTAAACTTTCTTGTATATAAATTGATTTGAAAGGCTGATGTGGGAAATTTTGATAAATATAAAGTCATCTACATATTAATGTTTACATTTTTTTTATTATTCTTCGCATCTGCTATGAGCATAATTTTTTTTTATCCTTGTTCATATTGACTTTTTATAAGGATAAATGGAAAAGTTATCTTTTGCTTAGTTCCCTGATGGACATTACAGCATTTTTTCTCTGGATATTGTAATGATATTTTACTTGAACCATTTTTGAATGTGCCTATTTTATGGCTGGAATAAACCATTTTTTAGATTTGAGATATCTTGATATTCCATGATTGATTTCCACAATAATGCAAATTGCTTTAATATATCTTTGAAAGTTTATTCATTCTGCTACATTGAATTAATGAGAAGACAATTATATGATGCAAATCTGTGCATTCTTCTCTCCATATTATTGGTTAAATTATTGTATGAACTTACATGTTTTACATATTTTCCAGATAGTGACATGCTCTAAAGAAAATAATTTTTTATCTAGGTTTTTGGTTGTTTGTTACCTTATATTATAGTTTTCTAACCTCATTATTTTTGCATAGGCGAAGTTTAGACATGATAATAATTAATTTTATATTGTATTTCTTTCCACTTTTTTCTTTTGCAAAACAGTTCTAATTATCACATGATCACCATTTTTTATGCTTGCTTAAGCTGTTAAAACAGAGGCAAAACTGTCCATACTATAGTGTCACTCAATTTAAGCCAGAGTAATCAATGGATGCAAGAAGGTTTGTGCATAAAATCCCTATCTAGTGCCTATTCATCCAATATCCCCAGACTAGTTTGTAGCTTGTGGCTTTCATCAGTGAGGAATCTTGAATCTGAGAGCACTGCACTTAGATCTTAGGATCCAATGCAACCTTCCAGCAGTCACTTTTTATCTCTTTAATTAACTACAAAACTATGAGTCTAAAATTGAAAACACAATAATATATGGCCAATATGACTATATAAGCTTATAAGCTTGGATTGAAAATATTATTGTATTTTCAATATTAGACTCATAGTTTTGTAGTTAATTAAAGAGGTAAAAGGTCACTGCTGGAGGGTTGCATTGGATCCCAAGATCTGGATGCAGTGCTCTCAGATTCAAGGCTCCTCATGATGAAAGTCATAAGCTAGAAACTAGTCTGGGGATATTAAATGGGTAACCACTAGATAGGGATTTTATGCATAAACGTTCTTGCATTGATTATTTTGGCTTGCACTATTGTATGGAGAGTTTTGCTTCAGCTCTAATTACACTTGTTATTTCCTAATCTTAATAACGTTTTTTTCATTTTCTTTCCCTGGGATCCCATTTTGGTGTCTTTTCACTGCTAATATTAGCTTCCAGAATGAAATATTTATTCGTTTGGTTTATATTATTATTGAAACTCTAGTGTGTATGGATCTCTTTTCCCTTGGTTTATTATTCAACTCAATAGTATTTAGGAACTTAACAACCAGATCTCACGTTTATTTATTGGCTATCATCACAAATTGCTTTGTTTGTAGATTATAGTGTATTATTTGATTTTCTGATCAAGCATATGTTATCAATATCATTAGTGTGAAATTCTTGATGCTATCCAGACATCCTTCAGTCCAAAAACTGTCCTCTAACATCCTCTTTTATATTTTATAAGCACATGGTTAGATGAACAAAGAGTTCTACCAATATTTAAAAGCTTCATACAGATGACTAGATGTTAATGGTAATATCTGCCCCGCATCTAAGTAATTTAATGAAAAATAATCTTCCAAGCTTCCCAAACACTTAGCATCTCCCTGAATATCTTGATCCTCAGAAATTTGTTTACTGGACATTAACACATCTCATATTCATGGCATGATCTTTCTTCAAGATATTGATTTGTTTGCTATCACATCCATATTGATATATATGTTATAAATATTCTCTTGCAATTCACCTAAACATTTTCTGTGTTCCCATTATTCTCTTTTGATGCCTTGTTTTGAATTTCTTCATGTAGAATGTCTTCATGGCCATTTCCATATGTTTCCATTATTCTCTTTCAATGCCTTGAATTAGTTTCTTCTTGTAGCATTTGCATCTTTATTGCCATTTCCATATATATTTGTATCATCTTTTATTTTCTTTATTCATATTTTCTTTCTAAAATAAGCTTACACTTTAATTGAGTTAATTTTTCTCTATTTTCCATCTCTAGATTCCTCATTACCAGCTGCTCTTGCCACATAGCTTGCTATCATCAAGCAACTTTATACTAATCTAATATTTCAGTTATCTTTGGCTTGTTTCACTTTTTTAATTTCCTCCACAATTTGTTCATTTTTTAAATTAAAAATTTCTTCCATTTTTTTTTATCTCTTTCTTCTAGCTTTTTCTTGATGCTATTTTCAGTTGTCTGTTCTATACTTCTATTTTTATCTTAATATGATTTACCATTTATATTTTTTCTGCACAATCTTTCATTTTCTTCAATATTATTCTAATTTCTCTACATTTTGTTCAGTACTGTTTGATTTTAAGCCTTGCCATCTTCTTTATTCTATTCTTCTTCAATTTTTGCCATCATTTTCAGTTTTTCTCTCTCTTTATTTTGTTCATGTGATGTTTTAATGGTTTCATTTTGTTTCACAAGCAACCAAAACATTTGGGCTAAATTTGTTTCTTCAGCTGATTCTTGCTGCTTTTGTAAAAGTTTTTCTATAGTCTTGCTTTTGGTTTTTTCTTATCTTGCCTTTTTTGAACTGCTGCATTATTCTTTTTTATTTTTTTATACATGCAATTATGATCATTTATCTCTATCTCTCAATCACTTATGATCATCGTCTTTGAGCTTATATGAATAGAACAGAAGTATATACTCTTATTTCCTTTACTTTCTTTGCATTTTTTCATATATATTGCTTATAATAATTCTTCTCATATACACTTTAATGTAAAAAATTTAAAAAAAAACTTCTTTACTTTCCTGACAGTTTTGACTGACCAGCAGTCTTCATCAGAGCTTTCTCAATTTCCTCTACAAAAAAAAAGGTAGAGGAAATTGAGAAAGCTCTGATGAAGATTGCTGGACAGTAGAAACTGTCAGGAAAATTAAGTTTTTAAAAATATTTTTTGCATTAAAGTGTATATGAGAAGAGTTATTATAAGCAATATATATGAATTGAACAGATAAGTTATCCCATAAAAATGATATATGTTGTTTGGTAACATACCTCGTTATGGGTCTCAGGTTTGTGTCACAAAAAATTATTTTAATGAAATGTGGACAAGGTTAAGATATAGTGATAAATAATCCAAATATTTATTGGATTAATCCCTAAACTGCCTTCACACTGGATGCTAAAATTTACTTACCGAAAAAAAAACTAACTAGACATCAATATAATATGTATGTATAGATGCATATTTAGTATGTCAAATTTTATACACAATAAATTTAGTGACTTATGACAGATCTCAAGTATAAATCCATTTTGAGTAATAAGCAAGAAAGATTGGGAAAAGGCAAGAAAACTGTTTAAATAAAATATCAAATATTCTGAATTTGACTTCTACCATCAAAATTTTATATCTTCTTATACAATTTTGTGTAAAATAAACTTTGATTTACTTTTAGAATAATAGAAATCCAGTGCCACTACAATCTAAACTTTTTTTATTGGTCTACTATAATACTTTTGCATAATAAAGATTGACTAGCACACAGTACCAATTAATTAACAAAATGAAATATCAAAAAATATATTTCTTTTGGCCATAAAATAAAAATGATTATTAGATATTATTAAATAATAATTTAAAAGCTTTTGTTAAGTTTATGTAGATTCAGAGTATCAATTAATACTATACATATATAAATATAAAATACAATACCCGTTATAAAATATATATATATAGAAAAAAAAATTAATGGTAAATACAATATTATAGTGTAAATTCTTTTGTAACACTTTCGATTACGTGGTAACCCTCATCAGCTTTAACTGAATTTCATATTTTTAAACTTAATGTTACTTATATTTCCATAAGCTGTGTATGGCTGTATTTGCAATTTGCCTATTAATAATATCGTTTTTATATTTATCAATTAATATTGCCTCTTTAATTTTCTTCTTTTTATGATTTCTTTCTTACATTAATATTTTTATTTCATTACTATTAAATGTAAACTTATAATTACAAGTTTTTTCATGGTCAAAGAATACTGTAGCTGTATTAAATTGACTATTTACGTTATTTTTAATTTGATTATATAATAATTGACGCTCCTTCAATCTTTTTTCCACAGAACATCTCGATTCACTGATGTAAAATTTCTGACATCCACATGAAATTGATAAATTATATTACTTCTACGCAATTTAGGAATTATACTCTTAGAATTATTAATCAATTGATTAACATTTGGAGGAACACAAAATGAAATATTATACTTTTATTTAAATATATTCTTAATTAATTTAGATTGCATGTTATTTATAAACGACATAGATATCCATTTTTTATTATCTAAAGTAACACTGCAAACACTTTTCTTATTATTAAATGAATTTACTGTATGCAAGATTTGGTTTTTATCATAACCAACCTTTAAAAGTTCATTAGCAAAGAGTTCAATATTTAAAATTGTATCACTCTTATATTTACATAATTTATCATTATATTTACATAATTTATCATTGCGATGCAAAAATGATTTCAGACTTGCCATTTTATGTACCATTGGAACACGTGATTTAAAATAAATATATCTTCTTTCTCCAATAGGTTTAAAAATTAATTTATAATTTAAATCAGTAGCATCTCTAAATATTTGTAAATCCAAAAATTTTATTTTTCTATTTTGTTCATTCTCAATAGTCCATTTTAAATTGTTTAAATTATTCAGTTTATATAAAAGAACATCAATAATGTCTTTAGGACCACAAACAAAAACATCATCAATATATCTAGTATAAATTTTAATATCTTCAAAATCATAAGAATTAAATATAATATCTCCATATTTTGACAATGTAAAATTACAAATTTGTGTTACCATAGGTAATCCCATTGGCCATCCTTTACCCATATAAAACCTATCATTATATGTTGCAATAATATTATCACTTATAAATTTTAGTGATTCAATAATAAAATTTATTAAATGTTTATTTACAGCCATATTAATTAGTTCAATTTCAATTAAATTTATAGATTCAAGATGATCAATT
Organism: Epiperipatus broadwayi; assembly: GCA_028023455.1. Lineage (NCBI taxonomy): Eukaryota > Metazoa > Onychophora > Udeonychophora > Euonychophora > Peripatidae > Epiperipatus > Epiperipatus broadwayi. The sequence continues at coordinate 3,287,850 of JAQFVV010006200.1, read as the reverse complement.
GATCCATATAATTCTGTTACATTCAATGAAGCTAATAGATCATTATCATTTATTTTTATATTTTTAATTTTATAGACAAATTCATAAGAAGATGCAATTGTATATCTTCCAAAACCCAACATATCTTCCAACAATTTACCAATACATTTAGCAGTTTTATACATAAATGATCCACCAAAGTCAATCATCAATCTAAGAGGATTTCCTACTTTTTGAAGTTTAATGTTAGCAAATATTCTTGAGCATACAGATGTAGATGGATATATATCATAATATGTACAATTATCCATAAAATGACTTTTAGCCTTCTTTAAAATACTATTTATAAATTTCACATGTTGTCCCTCCATGTTATCACTATCAATGATATCAAATCCTAATTTACTCATTTGTGTTTCAATTTTATCATTATATGCACCTTTTTTAATAAAACACATACGTAAACCTTTGTCTTCTTTCAAACATATATTTTGTTCAGTTCTAAGATTTTTAAATTCAGATATAGCATAATTCCATGACTGATCATATTTATGTTCTATGGAAAAAAGATTGAAGGAGCATCAATTATTGTATAATCGAATTAAAAATAATGTAAATAGTCAATCTAATACAGCTTCAGTATTCTTTGACCATGAAAAAGCTTGTAATTATAAGTTTACATTTAATAGTAATGAAATAAAAATATTAATGGAAGAAAGAAATCATAAAAAGAGGAAAATTAAAGAGGCAATATTAATTGATAAATATAAGAACGATGTTATTAATAGGCAAATTGCAAATACGGCCATATACAGCTTATGGAAATATACGTAATATTAAGTTTAAAAATTTGAAATTCAGTTAAAGCTGATGAGGATTACCATGTAATCGAAAGCGCTACAAAAGAATTTAGACTATAATATTGTATTTACCGTTAATTTTTTTTCTTTATATATATATGTGAAGATGTCTTTCATTTTGAATTGTATGTATATTTTTTCTCAAGTTACTTGCAATCAAATGGTTATGAGGATTTATTTATTTCAATCATGTAATATTTTGGGTTGAGACTTTCTCTGAAATGTTCCATGGCTTTCAGGAGATTTTACATTCCTTTAATTTTTTTTTTTTTTGATTCCTTTATGATGCAGTCTAAATATTTCCTGCATGGTTATTTTGCCATAGATGTTCAAAACACACATATTAATTGAGATGCCAACAAAAATAGTTTTCCATGTTATTAATTTATAGAAAAGTTATAATAAATTTTCCATGCAGTTAATTTCAGTTATTTTATAATCAGTGCTTCTTAAAATTAGGTCTCAATAGCTTTTCTCTCTAAACATAAAACATAACTAAACTAACAATCAAATGAATAAATTCTTTTTATACCCCATGAAATTAAAATCATATTTCCAAAACAGATACATAAAATGTTTGTTTTTCTATTATTATAATGGTTTTTCTTTTTATGCTGTTTGATAAGCAACTTAATTGCTCTAACTATTTATTTATCAACTACTTGACTTTTTAAATAATTGTTTATCAAAATATTTATTTCTTAAGTTACTTTTTAAAAACAAATTAAGTGATTTTCTTATACAAGATTTAATATAATACAAACAATATATTTAAATATTACTTAACATTTATTTAAGAAAAAAAAGAAGATATTTTAGTAAAATATATATTCTACTTGTATTTATATATTTATCTTTTATAACAGAGATATTAAATATTATATAAATACAATTTATCCAAACCACTTCAAACATGTTTTAGCAAAAACCTTTTATTATACATATATATATATACACCAATGTTTCGACTGTCCCTCAGTCTTCTTCAGAGCTATGATATAATGAACAAAATAAAATACATAACTATACAAATAATACCATAAAAAATGTAAACAATAAAAGACTAAAAACAATATAAAATATATAACAAAACCTAATAAAATTGAAATAATATAATCAAACCCAAATAAAATAATCCAGTTAATATAAAATAAAATATACAATATAAATAGAAAATAAATATAAATTATACATGTGTATTTTATTTTATATAAATTAGATTATTTTATTTGGGTTTGATTACATTATTTTCGTTTTATTATACATTTTATATTGTTTTTACTTTTTTATTGTTTACATTTTTTATGGTAAGTATAGTTATATATTTTATTCATTATATCATAGCTCGAAGAAGATTGCAGGACAGTCAAAACGTAGGTGTATGTATGTACAATAGAAGGTTTTTGCTAAAAAGTGTTCAAAGTGATTTAGATAAATTGTATTTATATAAGATATTATAGCAAAATAAAGAAATGGGTGATTTTGGTAATATATTAAATATTAATTATATTTAGTTCTTAATTAACTTTTTGAAAATAAAATAAATGCTTTTCTTCAAATAGCATTTTAGATTTAGTACAAACAATATACTGTATATAAGTATTTCATAAAATTTATTTAAGAAAAAAAAAAGTTTTATTTTTTTTAATCTTTTATAGCTGAAACATTGAACATTAATTACACAATAGAAATTTTGAGCTATATTTTCTGATCATAAAATCTCAAATTTTTAAATTAAATCTAATAAATATTTTAAAAAGAATAATGTGCATCAATATATAAAATAGTAGCAATGAAGTCAAAGTGTCTCATTATAGATATATTCTAATTCAAATTCATTAATAATTTACTGTTTAAACATAAATAATTTTTATTTTGATGTCTTTTTATTTATTTTAGTTTAAAAATATATCTTATACTTAACGATTTGCACTAACTATATGATTTTATCTCTAAATAAACAGTTTATTAATCACTTCAGATTTTTAAAGATCTCAGTTTTGAAATAAATAATGCATTGATTAGTTTTCTCATTATTGATAACTATAAAATGAATCCAGTTTGAAATTGAATCTACTGCTGAAAGAAATTTTTATTAGATGAAAGAGTAATCTTTGATGAGACTAAGAAATCACTATTGATAATACTAGGACAAATGAGAAATTTATTATTTTGATATTTTTAATCGGCGATTTTGTAATAGAAGTGATTTACATTTGTCCAAATAAACACAGTATCACATAAAATAAATCTTAAAATACAATTATAGCATTTATTTATGATTCTAATTGTTTTTTATCCATTCTATTTGTTATTTAAAAAAATAAAATAGTTTTTAATGTCTAAATTGCATTTGCACTTTGTAAACGGCCTAGATTTAAATCATATTGTGTACCTAAGAATACTCGTATGACATTAACTTATCAATAATAAAGAATTGTTGTGCATATAATACAAAATTTTATAGTCATAAAAAAAAAAACAACCCTGGAAAAATAAAGTTAATTTTTTTATTCAATTAAACAATAATAAACGATGAGCTTGCTATGAATCTAGGAAATGCAATAATACATACAAATTTCTAAAGGCCAATTAAGGTGCGAGCCTGTAAAAAATATTTTTAGATAAAAAATACTATAAGTTGAAAACGTAAATAAATTTTTATTTTTTTGTAAAATGGCAAGATTAATTTCATGTACGAATTTAATAGTATTTTTCAAATTTCAATGCATTAATATTTATGAAAAAATGCCTTTATTCTAACCTATTATATTAACATTTTTTTTTTTTACATAATTTGATTTTTTCACTTGTATATATTTCCCGTAATTTAACATTAAATCTTCCTTGACGTTAATATTTTAATTGCATAAAACAAATAGGTTCGATAAATAAAGGCGGACTTGAAGAATTTGCATAAAAGCAGCTAATTCCTTAAAGATTTATTTTAACAAATTTTCGCTTGGAGTTATAAAAATATAGCCAATGAGAACGAGGCTATATGAATTTTAGCATCGCCATTTTGTTCACGGCCGATAGTGAGAAGTGTTGGACAACGCTTGCAAAGATCGCATATTATTTATTCCAAAATGTCGGCTCACGAACAATTGCGTCAAATGCTTGATCAATTAATGGGTACAGGAAGGGATGGTGAGTGGTTTTTTTATATTTGTTTGTATATACATTTAAAAAATATATATAAATTTTGTTTGTGTTTTGAGATGCTTTACTTTAAAGTACATTTTAGACTGTAAGCGTTTTCAAGAAATTTAATTATTTGAATATTTTTATTGATTTAAAATTATTTTAAAAACATTAATTGTAGGTCAATGCTTTAGTAAACTTATTAAAAAGAAAAAAAATACGAAAAGTAATTTTTATATTTTAATTTTTGTTGCCACGTAGGCCTTGATTGTAATTCAAAAAACGTTATAGATTAGTTTGCGTCAATCACCAACGCCTAAATATCTTGCTCATCATTATTTTTGAACAATTAGACATATATATAATTAAAAAAGGTAATTTCCAATTGAGTGATAAGAATATTGTTTTTGCTTATTATCTGAAGATAAATTACTAAACCTATTTGCCATTAAACGTTTTTAGTCATTTCAATTTTGCATAAATATAGCAGGTTAATTTTATAGTGATACTTGTAATATATATTAAAAGTTAAATGCTGGTTTATTTTGTTAACGAAATTTTTTTTTTGATCGAATTCTCTCACCTGAAAAATTACTCAATATCGCGATTTATACTCGACAATAAATTTGGCCAAATCTCAGTTTCCTCCCATTTAAACGAGGAATTTTAATTATGATAGACTGTAGCAAACATCTTTCAATTATTTCATGTAATACAACAAGTTTTGAAATTGCGTTTTTAAAACTATGATTTATTATTGTATTAACTACTTTAATAAGCGTTAGTAATAACTAAATAGAATTAAAATAGCATGGACAGCTTTTGATAGGTGTAAAGTTTTAAACTAAATCCATAAAAACGTTTTTAATGAACGTAGTTTCTGTTTGATTTATGGTTGTGAAACTTGGACTTAAAAAAAAAAATATATATATAAAGTACATGGGAAAAAAAAAGTACGGGAATGAAGTGCATGTGTTGGATTAACAAAGATAAAAAAAAATATTGAAAAATCAAAACAAATGTTAATGAACTGGGCACATAGCAAAAAGATTTGATGAATGATAGATAAGGTAGTAATGACAAACCTTATTTTGATAATCATGTTAAAATTCTCTATGAAATTTCATAAATAAGTTTTTTGAAATAATGAAAATAAAGTAAAATGCCTAAAGTAATAATTTTTAATACAAATATTTGAGCTTACAGAAAATATAAACAAAAACATTAACCTAATTCAAAAATTTATTCCAAAGAAAAAAAATTGAAAATCTCAATGACTTACTTATTTCTGATTTCATGCTCAGTTAGAAAGTTCTAGTTTTGTGAAATTCACTTTTAATGCTGTAACAGACAGGTTTTGATCTTAAATAAAATTAAAAGAAAGCATTTATTTGTCATTGAAATATTAAGTCAAACATTATTACAAAAAGCTCTTGCTATTATTTAATAGACGGTAATATTAAGTTAACTATAAGTTAATGTTCTGTTATAAGCTTGCATAATCTAATAGATATTAAAACCTTTGTTAATGAGAAGTTTGATCTAATATTGGATTTATGATACTTAATGCATTCAATAACCATTTTTGATTTGTTTTTATTATCGAACTAATAGCCTGAAATTCAAAAAATCATTTTCAATTTTTTTTTGCAATGTAAATTTAGTGAAATTTATTCTTCATGAGTCACTATTTTGAAACCTAATCATTGTCCTCTATATAATGCAGGACTAATTTAAAATATACATATTGTGTAGTAATTAATTTTAAAAATAATTAGATGAAATTTAGAAAGTGAATGTGACAAACTAACCTTTGTTAATGAGAAGTTTGAATCTAATATTGGATTTATAATACTTGATGCATTCGGTAGCCATTTTTGATTTCTTTTTACTATCAGACTAATAGCCTGAAATTCAAAAAGTGATTTTCAATTTTTTTTGGAATGTAAATTTAGTGAAATTTATTCTTCGTGAGTCCTATTTTGAAACTTAATCATTGTTCTCTATATAATGCAGAACTAATTTAAAATTACATATTGTGTGGTAACTAATTTTAAAAATAATTAGATGAAATTTAGAAAGTGAATGTCACAAACTAACCATCAATTCTTTAGAGCAATTCTTGACTGAATATCAAAAGATGTGTTTTTAGAAAAATATTTTTTGAGATAGGATGATGAGATTAAAACTTTGATGTATCATTTATGAAAGAAGAAAGCAAATAATAAATTTTGTGAGAAATTATTGGAAAGTTTTTGCTGTGCAGTGGTCATATGATCAATAACATATTTGATTTATTACTGTAATGTTTGCTGATTTTAAAAATTGGGAGAGATGTCCCTATTGGAAGGACATAAATACTAACCTTTAAGTAAATATTTAAATCTATCTTATTGACAGCAGAATAAACTAATTAATTTTTAATTAGATGTCAGTAATTGGATTTTAAATATATATATGATCTGATTTGAGCAAGTTATTTTTGTTGTTGCTAAAATAACAGTGAAAAATTTTGAGCATGTTGAATAGAATTCTATGATTTTAGTCAATAAGCTATAAAATTCATTTTAGCTGTTGACATAATAAAAATTGTTTAATATAATTAAAAAATAAGTTTAAATGTAATTTTATTTGGAAATTTTGAATTTTTAAAAAAAAAAAAAAAATTCTGGACAGTTTTATAAATTGTTTGTAATAAATGCTTATAAATATGTATGATTTATATATTAGTTAATGTATATACATATATATACTATTCCATTGCATTTTTTAAAATTTTGTTAAAAGCAAACTAAAATTATGTATAAGAGAGACAATAATGAGGTTCATAAAACCTACATCAGTTGATAATATTAATTAATGTTGATAACTTGCCAAAATTCTTTTTTTTTAGAATTAATTTGTTTTGTCGTATGGTATGTAGGTGGGTTTTTATGTGTGTGTAGAATTAATTTTTCATTCAATAAGTGTACATTAAGTAATGATAGTCTTATATTCCTTTTCAGAAGAGGGCAGCACTTAATGTTTAAAAAAATGTAATTTTAAAATGGCTGTTCGTGAAGATATTCCTTTATGGACTTGGTATGTACTTAGAAATCAGATACATTCTATCAAATTCTATCCAAACTGGAAGAATTATATAAAATGGGCTGGGGTGGTTGGGAAATCACTAAATAACACCATATTTGTTGAGCTTATGTATGTATTTTAGTATTTGTAAATATTTCTTTTTATTATTGGAATTTTTGTTCACATGCTTGAAATTTTTCTTTAAGAATATTTAAGGTAGTTTGGAAATTCTAGATCAATATTAAAAATTATTATTTGGTGCAATTTTATGGCTTTTAATTTATTCTCTCTTAAGCATTTCAAAAAATAAAAGGGTTAGTATATTATCTCTTTCTACTTTATTTTTAGATAAGTTTTTCATTCCCTTTCCTAAATGCTTTTGCATGTGTTAGTATATTCCATTATAATTATTTAAAAGCTCCTTTCAACAATAGGTTATGTGCTAATTTAGTAATAAATAAATAAAAAAAAAATAGAAAAAAAAAAATCCAAATAAATTACTATATTTCTTTAATGCCTTAAACTCCCATATTTTAAAGGCTTCTTTGTTATCTGGCGTTATCCTGCTCTATAAGAGAGAAAATGCTCCACAAGCCGTGAGTTTTACAATATATTTCACTTTCAGCTGTCACATCATTTATAAATTTTTACTAAATATTCAACTAAATCTGTATGCCAACTAGTTATCTAGTAAATTCTATGTGTATAGTTTTTTTTTAAATGTTTTTTTTTTTTTGTTTTTGTTTGTTTGTTTGATAAATGGACAATTTCTGTCACAGAAATATCACATTGTGGTCATTTCATTTTTATTTATTTTTTTTATAAATTTATTAATTATTGTTAATTTTTAATTCATTGCACCACATTGTTTTACATATGATGCAAAACTAATTTTTATTCTAGAGTAAAATCTAGGGTAGCACCTAACTACCATTTAGTGGTACAATTATTATTTTAAATAAAGACTTAATAAAATATTTAAAATATTTTAATTAGACTGAGAGTTTATACTATATTTAGATTTAATGGTAAAATCTTATAATGATGAGATGGATTTCTTGGATTATTAAATTGTTTTGTTTTTATTAAGAAACAAGCCTTTTAGTTTTTGAAGTAATTATAATGTAGTATGTAAGTATTCAACCAATACATCAGGAGGTAGATTATAGGATCTGCAAAAAGGTTCATCTCATTGGGAAAGCCACTTTATCTGGGTGAGTTTTTATTAATTTCAGTTTTGATCCTATCTGTTTGTCTCCCAATGACAACAGTTCTAGATTTTGTGGAATAAAAAATGAAAATGGTGCAAATAATTTATTAACACTTCTGTGTTGGCATGTTTATCCAGTTTAATATGTCATTACTGGTTGAGCTTTATGACTGAGCTAGGTGTATTTGTATAAAATATTTTGTGCAAATATATATGCATACATTGTTAAAAATATATTTGTGCAGGTGAAATGAATGTTAACATGCATACTTTAAATCCTTTCATAGCTTAGGATCGTGATACTTATATCATCTCCCTTGGTGCAATAAAATGCATAGAAACCATTGTTAACATTATTTTTGAAACTGTCAGGTAATTTTTAATATGAATAAATTCATTATTAATCTTTGCAATCCAATACACATTTTTTCTCTTTTTTTTAGTATTTTATTATTATATTTATTATTGAATAAAAATTATAAAATAGAGTTATTCAATCTACTAGTAGAATTAAGTGACTGGTGAAACCATTGTTAAGCAAACATTTCTCAAAGATACATTAGTATGCTATAGAGATGGAAAGCTTAAATGTTTAACTATTTAATTAATAAATAATATTTCTGTTCAGTTTTTTTTTTTTTTTTTTTGATAGTAAAATTACATAATATGTCAGTATTATTTAGTACTTATTTATATATATTTGCTTAGAATAATTTATTGAAAATGACTTTTTCATTTAAAATTTAGTCTTTAGAAAAATAGCATATAGATTTAAATCCATTTTACTGATACTAGTAATAGCATTATTCTAAACTTGAAAATGACACTTGTAACATAAAAATGTTCATTATTTTTAAGGTGAAAAATAATCATTCACATTAATTTTACAAATGATTTTAGAGCAATTTAACAGAATTTAATATCTTAAGAAATAAATGTTTTAGAAATAAAGATTTTAGTAATGTTTGGAATGTTAATGCAATTTGAGAATAGAAAAGGAAATGAGAAAGTTATTGACACAATGGGAAAAATTAGAATGAATTAATAAGATACGGTCATATTGCTGTGCTGAAAAATAAAATTAGATAAATAAGAAATTTTTATATGGAATGTTGATAGTAAATCGCTGAAGTTTAACAAATATTAAGATTGTTGCTGACAAGTATTAAAAACATAAGAAAGAAAAAAAAATCTCTAAAAACTCACTTCACTGGAAAAAAAAAAGAATATCGAACATGCAGGTTATTTGTATTTTCAAAGCAGAAAAAGTCTAAATTTACTGAAATTAAGATATAAAAGTAATTTAAGGTAGGAATAGTGAAACTGAAGAATATAAAAATTACAGCTGGTCAAAAATGCTAAAGCACAGTATTTAAGTAAATTTTAAATGAAGTATTGGAATTAGGCCAGAAAAAATTACATGATACTAATTCACATTTTTCAAAAAGGAATATACTGGAATAAAAAAAATAAGAATAATAGTGATATTATTCAAACTAATATTCATCAAGCAGAGTTTAACAAGAAAACATTGGATAGATTTGCCATTGATTTTTGATATCTTTTGTTGAAAAAAATCAATAAAACAAATTTTTATCAATTTAGCAGAGACATTTGTTATGTGTTAATAGATTGTTTAAAAAAAAACCCAGATTATTTGCTTGCTTGAAAGTATTAAAGATTTATCTATTTAGAAAGAAAAATAACTCATTTTTGGTAGCAGAGTTTATTATTTGAATTTAAAGCTTGATTAGATCAAGGCTTTGAAATTAAAGCATTTGAGAAATTATAAAAATATAATTATTAGAAATGATGAGGAAAATAACATTAAAAAGATAATGTCTAACTTTTGTAATTATATAAAAGATGATTGGAAAAAAGATTAACTTGAATATATGGGGTGTTTCTAATAAAAATATTAATTGTAGGTGAAGGTAGTTGGCATTTTATAAATCATATGGTTTGTTAATCATGCTTGTTAATGAATTAAATATTGACTCCACTTCCGATATAGATATCACCTTGTATTATTATATAAAATGAGATTATATTAATTAGATCTAAGATAAGTAAAGAATGTTTAAATGGATTTAAAAGATCTTGCCTTGCAATACTTGGAGAATCGATTTACCAATCATAAGATAGAATTAGTCTCAAAGTTAACACATATAGAACTATATACTAATTCAGTCATTAAAACTTTTCAGTTTCTATGTTAGATTTTATTATTAAAAAAACAATTTGCAAAGTTAATTTCAAATAATTAAGCTAAGTCATATTTGTCTTTACATAAAATTTATGCTGTAAATGTTTTGATAAAACAGAAATAGTATCAACACTTTCTGCCTAGTTAGCTAATCGAACAAATTACAACCTTTGTTTTCAAAGTAATATTTTGTAATCAATATTCTTGGTGTGGTAAGTATTATGTGTAAAGTTAAAATGTAAATAAATAAGTTAAGTTTAATACAGATAATTTTTTTAAAGGTTCGCGTAGCATGTAAAATAATGACTTCATTTGGAAATCAGATTTGCTCTTACGAATCACTCATTAATTTTAAAAAAAGTACAAATTATGAAATTACACAATAAAATTATGATTTATTTTGGATGCAGTACTGTACATTATTTTATGCAATTTAGAATGCAATATAATACATTACTAATTTGGTTATTTTAAATTATTTATAGTTTAATTATTCCAACTCTGTAAAATTTCTATTTAAAAAGATTTTTAAATGTTTAAAATGCTGTTGAGTAAATAGAACAGTTTCTTTTAGATCTTAGACTCTTCTTGAAATTACATTACACTATATAAAATATAAAAAAGGAAACAAAATTAATTAATTGTGAATTTTGCAATATGATTTACTATGGGCATACAAGGAAACAATTAAAGGTAAGAGCCAAAAAGCATAATGCAATTAATAGGCAAGATGATAAATCTGCTTTATACATTCATTATTTAGCATATGGACATAAAATAGATGTTACAAAAATATTAAATCTTTAAATTATACTGAAGATCTAAAAAGAAGACAAGTATATAAAACATATTATATTTAAGCATAACTTAAATAATTACATGAATTCATAAAACTTCAAAAAATTTAGTTAACTGGTCAATTAAAAATGTTATATAAGATAGTTCATTTCAAGTTATATATTATTTATTCTGTATATTGTTACATTATATAGTCATTTTTTTGAAGTTATATTGGATCTATAAAGTTTTATTCTATTTTACTGATATTTTTTGTTATAGTGCCACTTATCTCTGTTGTACATGATTTTTAGTATAATTTTGTTTAATTATTACAAGTTTAATTGATTTAGAATTAGAAAATTAATTCCATTAGAGCAGTGTTTCCCAACCTGTGGTACGCGAATTGTTGGTTGGTGGTACACGAAAAATAATCAATAATGGCGGACATAAAATAAAAATTAAATCATAAAAATATAGAAACGTTTTTTCCTATAATTCATAAAAATTATTTTAATTAATAATATTATACAGTAAAGTTGTTTATATGTACAGTCGATAACGATCTTTAATGTTAATGATAAAATTAAAAGTATGATTAAGAAATTAGATTTTTGGAAACAGTAATATATATAAGTATCGAAAACAATCAACTGGAAGTATTCCAAACTCTACATATTTTTTTTGTTTGAAAATAAGGTTAGTCTGTCTCAAGATATACGAGAAAATACAATAGCACATTTAACAGGATTAAAATTGTCTTTCATGGAATATTTTTCAAAACCCGAAAACACAAATGATAATTGGATTTCAAACCCCTTCTATGCAGAAAATTTAGAAAAAAGCTACATCATTATCAATAAAGGATAAAGAAAATTGAATTGAATTATCATGTAACAGAACTTTACAAGTAGAATTCAAACGACACAATCTAATTAATTTTTGGTTAAACATTAAAGAATATCAACAACTTTCTGAGAAAGTTCTTAAATTATTACCGTTTACTAGTACGGAATTAGTAGGAAGAGCTTTTTCTTATATAAGTATTGAAGCAGATTGAACGCAGCTGTAGATTTAAGGGTATACCTCGCATCTTTTGAACCAAATTTCAAAAAATTATGTTGTTCGAAACAAGCACAAAGATCTCATTAAATTTAATTTATAAAAATATTTGATTGTGATAAGAAAATATACTAATTGGTTTTTTATAATTTTGTGTTTTTATTAAAACCATTTATTAGTAAACGAAATATGACAAAATAATAGATAAATAATGAGTCGGATCAAGGCAAATCAATCTAAATTATTTAATTTGAAAGAATGTATCAGAAAAGGATCATACCCAGAAATTAGACTCTCATTAATTATTGATCATCTATTGTGGATTACTAGATGTAAGCTAGTATTTAATCATCAAAATTTTAATCCTATTAACTTCATGCTGAACAATATAAAGAAAACAAGAACAAGAGATAGCCTGATAACTCCTGAGGTTATTTTTACCATGACTGGGGACATGCTGGATTTATCCTCTCCATGGCCCAACCAATAGCAAGATACTCCGAAAAAGAGAAAACAGACTCAAATTCGGGAAAACCAAATGAAGAAATGAGAAAACACTTTGAACAAAATATATACCAAATAACCTTTAATGTAATAATGTAATCCTTAATAAATTATTTTGGAAAAAATATGAAACTTTGAACAAACACATACATATAAATATGTTACAGTGAGTTTATAATTTCAGTGAGTTTATAATCTGGCGTGACGTTTAGGTGTGTTTCAATGTAATTTGTCTCATTATCTTTCAAAAGGAAATTTTATTCACAAACCATAAGAATCATTTACAAAAAGGACATTGAGATGTGAATAAATACATGGTGACCCTATAATATTTCTAATGCAAATAAAGTAACACACTCGCAATAACAAATTTCACGAAATACAATCATTTTTACGAAGTGGTACAATTTAGCGTGATGTACTACCAAGTGGTACGCGAGCCAAAAAAGGTTGGGAAACACTGCATTAGAGAATGATAAGCATATTGGGGGGGGGGGGTTAAAGCTAATAAAAATAAAGCTGATGTGAATAAAAATCTTTTAATATTGTAATAAACATTTTATTTTTAAAACATGGATTCTTAGTTTTTTTTTATCTAATTACCGATATCAGTTAACTGATATTTCTGGCAGAGTTATGAAAATATTTTGTATACGTTTAAAAAATAATGTCAAAATATTTTTAGCTAATATATTTTTATAGTTATGATTTTTGAGATTTTTATTTTTAGCATATTTCAAATTTAGAATTATAATATTGTTTAGTTTACAGTTTGTTTTTAAAAAATTAAAATTATGAATTGTAACGTTGCAAAATGTGACTTTATTTTTATCTTATTTTTTAGGTTAATCTGTTTTATTGTTATATCCATTATATATATTTATTTGGTTTTTTTTTTTTTAAAAAAAAAAAAAAAAGGAATTATTCATCATTATTATGAAAGAGATTGTTCATTTAAAACCAAAATTCATTCCTTTATTTATCATAATATGCATAGATTAGACTAATTACGAACAACCTATATGTTGCTTGGAAGATCTTTATGAATTGGTAATATATGTTTACTATATGATTATATCAGAATAACTTCTAATAAAAAATGTTTTATTTAATCTTGGTGTAAATAAGTAATTCCTTAAATTATAATCAAATGAAAATTTATTATTTAAATTTTTTAAGTGTTTACTTTATTTCCACCAATTATAAAAAAACTTATGACAATTCAAGATGCTAAAACAACATTCATATGTGCACTTAAATTCTTATGAACAAAACAAGGTTGAAGTCATTTATCATATTGCTTAAAAGTGAAAATAAATAAAGTATGGATTTTTTGATTTTTTTTTTTTTAACTTCTGGATTGATTCTCGAGAATTATTTCGTTTTTGGCTAGTTTCGTAAGTATTATACGTTAAAATGCATGTAAAATGGTATATTTTATTATATGAAATTTTTGCTAAAAAATTTATGCTAGAAGGCGGGAAATTCAAAATTCCTCCTCTTACAGTAGACATAAGCCCCGCCTTGACATGTTCAGCCATTGTTTGTTGCCAAGGCTGTAAAACGTTCGGCATTTTACGACATTGTTTAAAGAAAATGGTTCCAGTGACTAAAAACTTGTTTATTTGTGAATTTATTACGGTTTTAGATATTTTTTTTTACAATAATTTACACTATTTATTAAATATCAAGAAATATAAATTATTAATAACTTATTTTGACTGGAAATATTTCATTTTCAAAAGTGTTATATTAGCAGCTAACATGAATATGGCCTGAAGCAATTTACAAGCTTAGTTTCTACGTAAGCAATCTATACTTATGAGTATGAAAATTTTGCAATAAATATTCAAAAATTTTAAACTTTTAAAGCATAATTCATTAAACATAAGAGAAATAAATAAATATTTGTTTGGATGTTTAAAAATAATAAGGATTAAGAAATATTTTGTTGATTTTATAAACTGAAAATAATCTTTTTAGAAACGATGATGTCTAAACTTTGTTTTGCTTACGATCTCATTTTTTTAATATTTTCAGAAACAAAATGTGAACATTTAAAATTTATTTCAGTAGTAAACAAAAATATCTATCAAATGAAGTCATTTATTTTCAGATAAGTAATAATCATTTAATCATATATTTTACATTGATTTGTGAGACACAGAAAAACATCAGAAAATGCTGAAATATGAGTCTTAGGCTGCATGATGAAAGGGCTAATAGTCATTTTATGACTTCATATAAAAAAAGAAAGCTTCGTCAAAAGAGAAAAACAGATCAATGTTTTTAATATGTTCAGAATGTTAACATTTGATAGTATATGATAGAAATTTAAAATCAAAACACCATTGAAACATATCAATAGTCTTCTTTATTAAAAGGCGTTCTAAAAAATATTTTGGTGAAGTTGTAAAAGAATATTCTTAAATTATAATCGAACGAAAATTTATTATTTAAATTTTTTAAGTGTTTATTTTATTTCCATCAATTGTAAAAAACTTGTGACAATTCAAGATGCACAATATTCGTATGTTGCACTTAAGTGCTTGTGAACAAAACAATATTGAAGTCATTTATCATATTGCTTAACCTTTTCATTGACAAAGCAGCCATATTGAATATTTAAAAAATTATGTTAAGCCACAAATTTTATCATAACTTAAGTTTGTATTATTCAAAATGACATAATAAATATTGTTTGAAACATAAAACTCCAAAGAATGTAATTAAACTGAAAAAAATATAGTCATTCATATTCGAAGTAATTAAAAAAAGAGTAAAAGTTAATATTTCTAATAATTATTTTCATATTATTTCATAAATTCAAAATTATCGTGCATACAACTTAAAATTATATTTTTGTCAATAGGTTAGTTGGATTCATCTTCAAATTTCTAAAAAATTGGTATATAATAACACTTACCTAAGGTAATCCATCATTAGAAAATTTCATAGAATAAAGACATTAGTACCTTTCATTTTTCCTAGTAGCCCTTCAAAATGTATTTCCATAAAGTGGCTTGCAATGAATATGTCATCTCTAATAACATTCCTTATAACAAGTAGTTAATATTGATCAATAATTAGTATAATTTGAATATTATAATAAAGAACTTCAATAATGTTTGTAATTTATTAAAAATTACAACTAAAATAGTCACTATATACAAAATAAAATAATAAAATAAAAAGTGAATGAAATACTAAATTCATTATAGAGTTAAACTTGAGGTACATAAGTTAGTAGTTTAGAGTCAGATTGATGTAGTATTATTTACTCTATCTTTATGTTTTGAGGGCTCATATTGCTTCATGCTACTATGACCATAAATTTAGTAATAACTTCATCAACTGCCACTTCTCTTTGCATTTAATATGCAGCTTTGAAATTTACATTGTAGTAGTGTATAATCGACTTAAGTTTATATACTGTCAAAATCTTGTATTTTTAATATTTGCATATTTTTATTATTAAAATGCAGACAAGACATTATAGAAAAATCTAAATCGGGTCATAATATTTGCAAAATCTGTTTATCTTTGTCTCATATCACCTAATTCAAGTACTGGGCCCAAGCCCATATCATACCAAAAAATGCAGATAATTCATGATATAAATTTACACAATCACTAGCTATTTTTTTGATCAGCATATATGTTAGTTTCAACAATAATTTTTATGTATATTTTTTTATCAAATATAAATTCAAATAATTAAAAAATATATAAGAATAAATACTTAGCATCGGCTCACAATAACGTTAATTCAAAAAGTACAGCGGTATAAACTTGCATTTTTTCCGATGTAATTTACAGGGTGAATATTGCTCCGTTAACAATGAAAAAACTGAAAGACAAAAAAATTTTAATTTATTTTATCACAAAAATTATCATAAAAATTTTAATTTTTGTCTTAGAAAAATAAAACTGACTTTTCTGAAACTAGAAAGATAGAAATGAAGATGTAAAAAGCGCATGCATAGTAGACTGCAGAGATTTCCGTTAATATTAAGCTGAAACCGGATGTTTATAATTTGAAAATTCATGCCCGCATTATGCAGGCGTAAAAACGAACAGTTGAAAGTGAAAATAAATAGTGTGGGTTTTTATTTTTAATAGTTATGTAAAAAAAGAAAGTTTCATGAAAAGAGAAAAACAGATAAATGTTTTTAATATGTTCAGAATGTTAACATTTGATCATAATAGAAATTTAAAATCAAAACACCATTGAAACATATCAATAGCCTATTCTTTATTAAAAGGCATTCTAAAAAATATTCTTATGGTGAATTTGTAAAAGAATATCTGAATATAGTTCCCTTTTACTGGCAATTAATGAAAATACTGATGTATCAGATTTATCCTAACTTGCAAACAGTGGAAGATATGTTTACAGAAAACAATATCTGTGATGAAATAAAGAATGCAGTAATGAAATTAAATCTCCCACTTAAAGATTAGTCATTATAGAATACATCAACAGACAAGACTTCTACAGTGATAGGCTCTGAAAATTTTTATTTCTAAATTAATCTCAGAATTGATTCCTCTGAGATTAGAAGATAATGGTTCACTGCATAATCCGTCAAGGTAAAATGTGAAAGTGTTATGCTTGTCATTATTTAATCTTTGATTTTATAAAATGCTGATCATTTAACTGTTAACATTTTAAAGAAAATTTTTAAAACTTCAGTCTGAGTATGGAGGTCTAGTATTCTCTTGTGCACTTCATTGACTAAACAGAGAGGAAATGTTTCAATATTTTTATAGGCTCAGAGAAGTAGGCAACTTAGGGTAGTTCTGCTCACTTTATTATCCATCATAAGCTTTATTAATTGATGGCTCTAGAATAGAGTGAAAAAAACTTATTGGAAGCGAGATGTGATATTGTTATAATTATACAATTTTTTTTTTAATACGAAAGATAAAGTTGTTCCTAAGTTAAAGAATAATAAGTGGATTAGTGATCTTGAATTTTTCATAGATACTGCTATCCATTTAAATTTAAAATTATAAAAGGAAAATCAATTAATTCGTGAATTGTATTCTCATGTCAAAGCTTTCGAACCAAAACTTCTAGTTTGGGAAAATCAACAAATCAATGACTAGTGACACATTCCTTTTCTCCACATTGGCCCCTGTCTCTTTGAATGTGTTGGTTATGCTGATGAGTCTAATAACTGAAAAAATAAATGATTTTAACTTTTTTGTGAATCTAATACTTATTTGAAAAATTAATAAAAAAGAAATTGCAAATGGAAATAATTGAATTACAGAGTAATAAATTTTTCTGTAATAATTTCAAAATATTATATTTTTAATAAAGTCTTTCTAAAGAATATTACTTGGTAATGGAAGGCTTTGCTAGATCAGACATATTTGCGTATTTTATATAAGAACTTTTTTTTAAAATAAAAGCCATGAAGTTGAAAATAAGATTGATAGATAAGCATGTCTAAAATACTTAACAAGTTGCAACATTTCAAATACCAGAAACATACCCAATATTAGCCTCTCATCAAAATTTGTACTTCTTTATTATATGAAAATTATATACTTTTTTTTTTTAAAGAAAATTATTAATATACTTCCATTAAGTGGTTTGTGTTAAAGTTGTGAGGGCAGAAAGTTTGACAAATCAATTACACTAATAATTTGCTATCTATGTACACTGAGCAATGATAAAAGATAATATGTAAGAGATTGTGGTCTGGGCCAACTGATGAGTGCTTGTTCAGCATGAAATGTGCATCTTGGGGGATTATATATGTTTCACATCTTTGAGCATATATTTATGATTATATTCCTTTACAAGGTGTTAAAGCTGACAGAAACTAGTCTATCTTATGTGTGAGTGGTGTAGTGAAAATTACACTACAGAAATATTAATTATTGTTTATAATTACATTCCTCAACAAGTTTTTTTTTTTTTTTAATGGTGTGACATCACATGGCCCATTGCTTTAGAGAATCATTATTTATGTTTGACATAATTACATAAATTAGGGGCTCATAAATTTAGTTTGAAATAAATGAACTTAAGAGTCCACAAATGGTTGTAACTCTATTGATGAAATTCTACTATGTGTAGAAAAATCAATTATGGCCTGATTATTAGTAGAGCTGAAAAAGTAAACTTGTTTGATACCTTGTAAAAAGCCTACATAATATTTTTTTAATTGCTTATTGTTGTTGAACTTCCAGAAAATTGTTGATTTGAGACTTTGCCAGCTGCTAAAAATGTATTAAATTAGTGATAAATTTTAATAGGATTTTATATATTTATATTTAGAGTAATATATGAAAAACTAGATTTGTGTCAACAACAGCAGTTAATTATTAAGTAATTTTTTTTAAATAAATATATTTCACCATATTTTCAATTAATATGACATATTACATAAAATTGGGCTTGAATATATCAGGAAGCTGATCATAGAATTATTATTTCACAGCCCTAAGCAGTGTCAGTCATTTTGTTTAGGTGGTGGTTCCTAGAAATTATTTTTAATGTAACATTTAATTAATAATGAAAATATTTTGGCTATGGTTCAAGGTGTTATATCATGTTATTTGTTTTGGAAATTTTATTTAATCCATATTAAGGCTTTTACTTCTGGAAAGAATTTTTTGTTAAATGAAAGCAATATTATCAACATAGGTGAATTTCCTGCATTTTATTTTCAAATTGCAGATGAAATGAAGTAAGTCTGAAAATTGTATCTTGTGGGAGACAATTTTATCAAAGTAAATTTTTTTGTATTAAGAATATTTTATGAAGATTTTTCCAGTTGTAAGCTAAGGCTAGACAAATAAAGGTCCTAACTTTTTAGTATATTTGGAATTTTTTTCCATTATGGATAATTACATATTCATCCAGTATTGGTCTAATTAAATCCAAATGGTTTTCAATTATTGGAAAATTCTTACATTATTTTTACAAAGAGGTCAAAGGGAACCCTTAATAAGGATATTTGTTGATAATTTTTTGGGATTGTTAAGCTTATTAGGTTTTAATATTGCTATATATTTGCTTTTATGTTAAATCTTGGAAGTTGTTTTTGTATGGATATCATTAGTGGATGTATCAATTATGTTTTGATTTTAGATGTAAATTTTTGTAGAAACTGGAAATACACATCTGCTCCTGATTTAATTCAATCTATGACATGTTTATCAATATCTGCTAGTTTTATTAGATTCTGAAGAACATTTTGAAAGAGAAGTCTTAATTCTGCTCTAATGATATTTTTTTTCTGAAATTTGATGTGTAATTGGCGATGTCATAGGCAGTGAAGAGTAGTAGTTTTTTTTGGAGGCATTTCTACATCCATTAAAATTACATAATGCAGATAAAGGCCATTAAAATAGATCTTATAAAGCTTTATTTTGCATAGTGTATTTCCATGTGGTTGTTTTTTCTCTCATTATCATGTTAAATGAATATTGAATTTAAAGTGGTTGAAATTTCTAGCTTAATTTTTGATGAAACTTGTGGATTGTTCACAACAATTTTTTTTTTTTGGTATTGTGAAAAAAGCAAACTACTATCATGCTACAATAGATTCATAGTTTATTCTTGAAACTAAATGTTTAACCTGGGCTTTTTTTTAAAGATCCAAATCTCAAAGTTATTCAGATTTCTTTTTTGGAGTAAATGTGTCACGTTGGAAAAACATAGTTTGGAGTGATATTTTTTCCTCTGATATACTTTAGCTTCATTTTTATTTCCCATTACTTAAAGTTGTTACTGGAAAGTTGGATTCTGAAAGTCTAAGGCAGTATTTGAGAAATAACTTTTTTTATAAATTTTAAGACAGAAATAGTCATTGAAGTAGTCTGATGCTAGCATTAACTATTTAGGCATCCTGCTAGTAGTTTTACTTGTTATACTACGAGGTTTGTGATCACCCATTTAAAATTCAAAATAAAATTCATGATTTTTTATTTTTTTATTGGTATAGTTACATTTCTGAGATTTAAAGAAATAGCATCTCGCATGTAGAAAAAAATGGCTTGATTAAACAGTTCTATATAGCATGACAGCATGTAGATGAACACAACAATAAGCTAGCTGTTAAAACACTGTGACATTTACTTGACTGATTTGAAGCTAAAACTTAGGTTCATACTTGAATAAGTTTTAACATTTCAACCTGCGAGTCTGCTTTAATCAACCCACCAATATTATTAAAGCTATCCAAAAAAAAAAAAAAAAGTGGAAAATATTAACTTTTATTTCATGCTTA
Source organism: Epiperipatus broadwayi (assembly GCA_028023455.1). Classification (NCBI taxonomy): domain Eukaryota; kingdom Metazoa; phylum Onychophora; class Udeonychophora; order Euonychophora; family Peripatidae; genus Epiperipatus; species Epiperipatus broadwayi. The sequence goes on along the minus strand of JAQFVV010006200.1, from coordinate 3,266,787 downwards.
TGCTAAACATATCGTAAGAAAACTAAACTTGATAAAAAATCTGGTATTATATTTGAATACAAAAGTGTACTTAAATTGCACATAACACTCTTGAGAAAGTTTTTTTTAATGACCTCTGCTGTTTGCTTAGATAATTTGGAAATAAAAATCCGTATTATGTTTAGTATGCATTTAATTTAGAATTCATATACTTCTGTATTATACTGTTACTTTAAAAGACTCCATTTTTAATATATATGATTTTAACTGAAGAAATTTTGTATTTCTCTTTAGACGCTATAACTGATAATTGAAGCATTCTGTGATTGGCAAAACTATGCAATTTTTTATTTGGATAGCCTAGAAACATTACCACAGTAGTTTCAATAATAGTTATCACTAATAATACTGGAATTAACCTTTATAATTATGTTGTGTGTGTTCAGGATTTAATGTCTTATTAAGCATGTTTTATTATAAAATAAAATTGATGTGCATATAGATATTGGTTTCATATATAGTAGTAATGTACTCTGGAATAGACCTTCTGAAGCTATCAACTAACTACCATAGCTTATTTCTTTACACTGAAAACATAGTTTTTATTACAGTTTGTTTCATTTGATATTAATGAAATGTTATCTAAAATATGGCATTTGAAGGAATAGAGATTTAGATAATAACAGTAAACAATTAAATATTTTTTTGAAATGGGGTTTGGAAAAAAATGGCAAAAATAATGTGGAATCTGAAAGAATAAGAAAAGATTTTAGAATTCAGTGGTGTGTGGTTCAAAGAGAAAATTTATATAAATAGTATTATGGAGTGGTAAAGAAAAAGTTAATAGAACAATATGGAAATAATTATAGGATCTACTTTCAAATTTCAGTTTTTATTGACAATATAGACTAAAGTTTCCAAAAGTTAAGCCAATACAAATCCGAGTCATCAGAAGATGAAGTCTCCATCTTATTTTTATTATATAAAATTATTTACTGGACTGTGTTTCAATTTTTTTTTTTATTGCAGAAATACTTAACTGTATTTGAAAAATATTTATTATCTAAAGTTTAAGAACATGTAACATTTGTTCACATTTTATTTTATACTTGTAAAAGAAATTGCCTTCATATTGTGGATACTGTATAATTTTAATCATTATATGTATTTCATCAATATTTTTTATTCTATATTCTCTAGTCCACAATTTTATTATAAAATAATAGGGAAAAATAATTCTAAATAAAAAATAATATACATCCAATTTTTATTTCAGCAATGAAAAAGAAAATGGTAGTCTTCAAGCTTTCCAGCTTTATTTTTGGCTAAAATAATACAAGTATACTTCATGGTTTCTAATTTTCTACTAGTATGGTCATCATGTTTCCACATCACTTCTGAAATGCTTTGTATTTAGTGTGCAAAAGATTGTGACTGCAAACTAAATCTTATAGTCATTTAATCGCAAAAAAAAAAAAATTTAAATCAAGTTCAAGGCATGTGAAAAAGTCATGCATCTACTCATAGCCTGGGAAATTTTTTTAAATGCTTCTATGATTTTATTAGCAAATGTATTTACTCTTTTATATTATTTTACTACCCTATTTCAAACAATTGCTCATGTGAAAAAGATTAGTTGGTCAGTAGAAAGTTTAAGCATATTTTTGAATAATTTTTACTTATGCATTTATATTTAATCTTGTTTTAAATGTCAAATAACTGATTTCAAAATTTAATGTGAAATTTTTATTTGCATTTTCATATGAACAGGTCAGACAGGCAACTACATTTTTACAGAATGAAAAAGCTTTTAAGAATGAAGGAATTATGGATATTTTAAAAGAAGTTAAGAAAGGGGACAAATTACTGGCAAAACTATACCAAATATATAAATGGTAATAATATACTAAATATAGGGGAAATGTTTAATAATGGTTAAATATTAGAAATTACAAATGTAACAGTCTTCTGTCAGATTAATAAATGTCTATAGGATTATTACAAATCATGTACAGGGAACTTTGATACTAAATCAATCAAAAGGCCACTATTTACTATCTGTATAGTTATAAATATATCAATTTATACAGAGTTAATAAATAGGATCCATGAATGTGAGTTAATAATTTGGTATTGGATTTATAGAATGTAAAATAGACTTAAGATTTTGATGAATAGTAAAGAATATTTATCAAAACGTTATCAGTAAGCATAATGTATCGACATTATAAAGTTGGTAAGAATGTATGATAGAGTGATTGCAATTTTCCAAAACTTTTTACATTACTTTTATAGGAAGTGTTTTGTGAACTAAAACAATAAACAAAAGAATAAAAATGAATAAATATTACTTTTCATTTAGATGTTTCAGATGTTTGTCATTGCTTTGCTAATATCAGATTTGTGTGAAATGATATGAGCTAGCAGATAAAAATAAGAAAATAATGTTAAGATTAATAGTAATAAATTAGGCATTAAAAATTATAAAAATCTTGGTTAAATTATTATTACATAAGGAAATAAAAGGGTGGAATTAATAATAAAATTAAATTTACATTAGATGCTTGTTTGCTTGAAAATGATAATTTTTGATGTATAATAGTTGTGCTTATTAGTGGATCTGATTGTAAAACAATAATAGAAGTGGCATAGAAATTGTCAACAAAATCAGTCAGAAATGCATGTTGGGATTAACAAAAATCAGTTATTGACATCAGTGAAAAAGCTAGATTGTATGTATCACTAATAAGAGCTGTCAATAGATTTATATTTTGAAATCTTAAATTAGATTTCAGGGGATGTAGAAAGAGATACATATGAAATGAATAAGATTAGGAAGTTTGTTGGAGTGATAAGCTATGAATTAGAGAAACTGGAATAAATTCAAATTGTCCTGCAAGGATTTGATAATATTTGAAGATGGTTTATTAAATTTTATTAGTAAATAATTTTGAAATAACTAAATGTCTCTAATTTTTTTTTTTTTTTTTAGAAAAGTTGGAATGTTTAAAAATTCTTTTGTTTAGCATGCATAAAAATCATTTGAACAATTCATTTTTTAAAAAAAAAATCTTTATAACTAATAAACATTTTTATTGCAATAAAAAAAAATACAATTTTAAAATTTTACTATAAGTATATTAAGTATATAAAGAAAATAATCAGGTGTAAAAAAAGCTTCATATTAGCATTGCTAAAATATAATTACTTAAAAAATGTTTGTGTTAATTTTATATTACTTTTTTAATAAATTATCATCACTCTTTTCCAGAACACTCCATAATTATGTCTAGTCTGTCATTAGTAAGTATAATTAGCCCTTTTTTTTTGTAAGTTAATTAGTTTTAAGCAGGTTAATTTTATTATATCTATTTTTTGAAAGGTATATTTAAAAATAAAAACTTAAAAAAAAGAATAGTACAATAAACTAAATCATTTGATAATTATTAAAAAGAAATTCTGTATAAATACTTAATGATTTTTTAATTTATTATGTCCATAACATGAAGTTCACATCAAAAATAAATTGTTGGAAATTTTTTCAAATTATGAATAAAATTAGAATTTTATTTTCAGATAGTTAGCTCATAGCTATTCAAATATTGATAGTTTAATGGAGATCTAACGATAATTATCTATAGAGTAAAATATTGAAGGAAAATCTTATATCCTTTACCTAGCAGTTGGCAAACCTATCTCCATTGTCCTTTTTTGAAGGACTATTGGAGAGGTTTTTGTTATATATAGATTTATTTAAAATTTTCTGAATCTGTATAAAATATTGAATTGTTCCTACTAACATTAAAACTTTTTTTTGGATTATATGTCATATAGAGGAAAGTTAGTTAAAATATTGTGAATTATTGCTTTAGAAAATGTATCAGAAAACTTGAAAATACTTTTTTTTTTGTATTTCTTTAATTTAGCATTTTACTTTTGTGTTCATTGCCATATATAAATCTGCTAAGTGTTAAAAATATAGCATTTAGGAATCTTACAATGAAGTGAGTTATTGGCTTCATATTTTATCATGTAGAATCAAAGTTGAGATTGATTTGATGAGCCAAATGTTAAATGTTTTAATTAAAAAAAAAATATGCTTGATTATTTGATTCTTTTTAACAATATTGACCATAATGTTGCCGAGTTTATTTCTTTAAAGACTTATTAAGATTTATAATGTAACTTTAGTTGAGATTTTAGAATAAATTATTGAAATGGCAAGCTACTACCACTGATAAAGTGATATATAATTCGATCAGTACTTCATCATCCAGTTACCTAATCTGCTTTCAGGTAAAAAATATATTTTCATACAAATAAGAACAGAGAGAGATATGTAAATTTTGCTAATCTTCATCATTGGTGAATAATATGCTATTTTTGCATATTTTATTCTATGGAATTTTATTTTTTTTAATGTTTGATTATATAAAGAAAGATGCAATAATCGAGTTCCCCTGGAAAAATGTGCCACTCATCAAAATAAATTGTTCTAGATGTTTTTTTTTGAAGAAAATCAGTTGCCTTAATAAAAGCTTTAGAGAGATTTTATTAAGAGCAAACAAATAAATTACTAAACAAATACTTTACATTTATAGACCTTTGCTGGAGTCAGTTTTTTTTTTTTTTTTTTAATTGCTTTTAGTTTTGTATGGGTGAATATTTTTATTCTGTATATTGTTTATTAAATTATTTTGCTTTGACATCTCTGGTGAATTCTTACAGTTTACGTAAACTATTTAAAATTATTTTTCTTTTTTATATATTTAATTTATTGTTTGACGGAAAAAAAACATTGAATATTTATCTGAAAACAAAAATTAAATATAATCCTGATACATTTCTCTTATGAAGTTTATATTGTTTACACTTGAAGGCAATTGATTATCATATTGATAATTTAGACTATCAATTATTTGAAACTACTATAGTCTCATTAATAAGAATTTAAGTAGTAGAAAAATTTATTTAGCATCAATATAAAAAAATTTCAGGTCTTAATTTATGAGACATTTTAAATCCAAATTATGCCAAAAATTGCATAAGTTATGGGTTATTCTTATCACCGAATATTTATTGAACATTCCATGTGTGAACATTTGTCAAAGACAACTTCAGTCTAGTAAACTAAAATATTTTAATAAAAAATTGTATTTTTTTTCCTGCATAGTATTTATGAGTTAATAGTTCAAAAACATATATGCAAATATTGAAAAGAATGAAAATATACATGTTGAGCTGCCAACAAATGCAGTTTTATACTAAAAACAAATTTCAAATAGGGGATTGCTATGTACACATTGGAGATGAGACTTGAAATGAGTGCATTGACAAGTATTTAACTAACATTATTTATTTTAGATAATCTTGATTGATGCTGGAATTATCTATAGACATAACTACTTAATGACTATACTAATAAATCAATAAACAATAAAGAATATCGAAGTTATAAATATCAATTAAATGTACATACACATTCAAAGAACATATATATCAGTTTACGCTCTATTCTTAAAAATTCATCAATAATAAAACTTTAAACAATGCTATATTTAGAAATACAGGTATTAGAATATATATATGAAATTTATGCACATAAATTTAAATCCTGCGATTTCTCTAAATAATTTAGTAGATAAGTTACTGTCTGATGTGTGATATTAAAATTTCTATGGGTTGATTTTGGTAGTCTGCTGCTTAAATACGCAGGCTGCAAGTGATGAGAAAGTTCTTCCCTGGGCAAAAACTATATTTTATATCTCCATTTTCTTTGAGGTCGGTAATACTACATTATTCAAACTATGACTGACACACAACTGGTGGATTTAGCAAATCATGTTTATTATTTTTACTTCACAGAATTTTGACATTCTTGCAAAGTGTAATGCTTCAAAAATTAGAATTGAAATCTTTTCAAGCTAAATAATGCTGATGATTTGCAGTTTGACTTTCACAGATATCTTTCCCCTTCTGCTTTCTCCTTTTATATTATAGTTTATGCCTTCAAGGACAACTTTTTCCAAAAGTCTTAGTTTGTTTTCTTTCTTGTTTTTACTTTCTCTAATGATTTGCCATTTTTTCCTTTTGTTTTATTTCCAATTTAATTTTTTAATTACATGCTTTTCAATTTGAATTAATTTTAATTAAATTATAATTATTTTTAATTAGTTCTGATTTATTTTTATTTGTTTGCTATAATTATAATAACAGTGCTACAAAATATACTTTTTCTTAAAATAATTTATGCATATTAATATATGTGAAGCTTTACACATTCTACAAATATCTTTATGAATAAACATATTGTTGAATAATTTAAATTAATATTCAAATGAGTCTAAGACATTAGTTGAGATATTTTTTTTCCTATTACTTTTCTTTCAAACACTCTAGAATATTGGATTTATCCTTCAATTTATCCAGAATATTTTCATATTTTAAAGAATATTTATAAAAATGCAACAGCAACAATTAGATTACATAATGATACTGGGAAAGTCAATATTGAGAAGAGTGTAAGACAGGGCGACTCCATATCTTCAAAACTTTTTACAGCAGTGCTGCAAGAAGTATTTTGTGGATTAAAATGGGAAACTAAAGGAGTGAAAGTAAATGGAGATTATTTAAGTCATTTAGATTTTGCAGATGATGTAGTTGTTTTTGCAAATAATGCTTTAGGGCTGCAGGAAATGTTGCAGGAGTTATCAGATGAAAGTAGGACTAAAAATAAATGTTAAAAAGTCTAAAGTAATGTTTAATGGATTTTCTCAAAGTATAAAAATTAAGATTGATTATGATGAGTTAGAAGAAATTAACAATTACAAATATCTTGATCAGATTATTAATACAGATGGAAACATAAGGATGAAATTAATCATAGAATTAAACTTGGTTGGAGTGCTTTTGGTAGAAATAACTTGATACTAAAAGAAAATATGCCTATGTGTTTGAAAAGGAAGGTTTTTAATAAATGTGTTTTACCAGTTTTTACTTATGGATCTGAGACTTGGACACTTAATAGAAGAGCAATACAGAGACTTCAGACCACTCAAAGAAGTATGGAGAGATGCATATTGGGAGTAACAAGAAGAGATCGAAAACGCAATATATGGGTAAGAGAACAAACAGGTGTTACTGACCTCATTGAAAAAATTAAGACTGAAATGGAGTTGAATTGGACATATTGCTAGAAGTGATGGTAATAGATAGGCAATTGAAATCTTAAACTGGATTCCAAGAGATTGTAAAAGACCCAGAAAGAAACCATAAAATGTGCAAGGGTGATGTGGAGAAGAGAAGCTAAAGATCGGAGAAGATGGATTGAACTTGGAGAGACTTTCATCCTGCAGTGGATTGATAATGGTTAATGATAATGATGTTGATGAATTTAGGTTACTTCTAAGATAAGACTAGAGTTAGCCCAGATCACATCATTTCAATATAAATTAGATTAATAAATATCATATAAAAAATATTTTATATAGAATGGGGGTTTTTTTTTTTTGTCATGTAAATCTAGTATTTAAAATTTTTGTTGTATATTTTTATTGTGGTGCACACAGTTATGCCATAATTGCTTCTACAGTAAGAATTCAGTCCCTACTATGATTTTACAATATTCATTAGTTGTACTAAATGTTTAAACTTAAATTGCAACAAAATTAAATATTCAAAAGTGAAACAAATATTTCTATTTTATTTCAAGAATGAAAACAAATTTGTATATGGAAAATGTTTTTTTTTTTTTAGATTATTTTATGTTTAATCTCCTAAATGGAAATATTTAAACTGTAATAATAATTTTTGGAAGAAAGTTGATTTTAACTTTAAAAAAATTAAATTATAGATCTGGTAGTTTTGTCAAAAATATAATCTGATATTAATTGAAATCTATAATGATTGGAGAATCGAAAAATCAAACGCAAATGAATAACTAGTTTATAGGAAATCTAGTGTTTTTATATGAATGATTTTTTGTATTGGTTTTGTTTAGAAATGCAATTTTTAAAATATAATCTGAACCTATTAACTTAAATGTGAGTATACATTGTTTATTCAAAATTTTTTTTTCAAACTGAAAGCAGCTATTTCAAACTATGGAGGTATATTTTAAAAATTGTATTTCCAAACAAAACTGTTATAAAGTCATCTTAATATAAAAACACATCATAATAAAAAGAAAGTTTTATTATTAATTTATTATTAAAAGTTATAATAATAATATTTTTCTTTAGATGACAGAAAAGATCTTGTATTATTCATCTTTTTATAAAGCATCTAGAAGTAAGCTAGCTTATTTTTTTAAATTTTTTTTTAACTTTGTAAATTAAGTTCAAGCATATTAAAATAAAAATTGATTTGCTGAGTTTTATAAACAACCATAATTATTTTTTTTTATTATAAATTGTCTCCAGATTTATGCGATATATATATCTAATAATATTTAAATACAGTTATACTTTATATCTCTAGAGTTTCGATATAATTAAAGGGATTTGAACCCAGATTTTCAAGTTTGAAAATCTGGATTCAAATTCCCTATAATTATATCTAATAAATAATTGAAAACAGAAACGTGCAGTTGCAGAAGTAATACTTGAGCATAACTACCAGTTTGTTATGGATTACGTGTGATGGGGTAAGTTGATAGAGGTTATTTACATTGAATAATTGACATCTTACTGTAATTTTTATAAGTAAGCAGTGCATTATTAATGTAAGCATGATTTAGAAGTGGATACTGTGCAATACGAAAATCACTTATAATTTTTACTGATAATTGTTAGTTATTATTTTTCTTTTATTCTATATTTCTTTTACTTTTATCAGTCATTTATGTTAATATTAGTTGGGCCATCAGGAATTGTTTATATCAATGACCATTTAACTGTGCTTTTGTCCTATCTTTTACTTTAATTATATGCTCAGCAATTCTAATTCCAATCTGAGTTTTTTTTTTTTGTAATTTTAGTTATTCAAAACTTTAAATATTTGAGTTCCACAATCTTCAATACTTTAAATATTCATCTTTAATTGAAATATGATTCAAAGAGACAAAATATGAAAGTGTATTTTCAAAAAGACAATATATAGATAGATTAGCTTATAGTCTTTATGGCAACATTAAAGATAATGTTATGAATTAATTATTTGAATGATAAAAAAATGACATTTAATAGAGTGGAATATTTTAAGATATACCTGTCTGCTACTACACAACCAAGAATGTTTGCGAATGCAAAATTACATAAATAAGGAGTACCTTTAAGATTAATGCTGGATTTCGGCGGGGTCCATTTTAATGCATCCCAATTGATGAATCAATATTTGATTGACTCCTTGGGTTTTGGCGTCTACCCAATAAAGTCATCTTTTGAATTTGTTGACAAAATTAAAGATGCAGAAATAAATAAAGAATTTAAAATCGCAGCAGTGGATGTTGCAGAGCTTTATGGTTCTATCTAGAAAACTGTCGATTAGGATAATTGAGGATGAATTGAGAAATAGTGATTGTCCATCTTTTCCGATAGACTATTATAGATTTCTTAAAAAGGCTGGATGGAAATATTCTAGCAACATTTGAAGACAAATGGTTCAAAATGAATGATATTTGGCCTATGGGTCTTCCTATTAGTGGAATTGTATCCAGCTTTGTATTGAACTATTTTGAACAGCAAGTGATTCCAAGTTCTAGCACCGAGACCAATTTACACCAGATATGTTGATGACATTCGTCGTGGCACCGAAGAATATAATAACGGATATTTACAATCAACTACAAACACTCACAGGTTTGATTTTTAACTGTACCGATGAAAATGAACAAATAGCGATTAATTACCTGGATCTAAAAATTCAGAAAGAACATACTGCACTCAACTACTGCATGACAATTAAACCTCTGCACATAAGAGGGTACACACATCTACTCTCAAGATCTTCTAGTTCATACAAATTTGCAGGGCTTTCAGCATTCTTGTTTCGAAATCACACTTATGCAAATTTGAAGCTGACAGAAAAAACAACATCTCTTGCTATGTCAGATTTGATAAGTGTAGATTTCAACTATAGAAAAATTGCCAATAGAATCGAGCTTTTCTACAAAAACCTAACCCAGAGTAACAACAAAGAAGACAAACAATAAGTTTACCTTATTCCCAGTGTGGTGAAAAACTTTGTCAAAAATTATATAATGAATTTGAAGTAGGATTTAGAACTCCGCCAAATTTTAATAGAATAATTAATAACACTAAGGATAAAATAGATCTAGAATCAACGCCACAGGTGGTATAAAGATTGCATGTCCTAATGCAGGATGCAGTGCAATATATTATGGTGAAACTCTAGCCACAATCAGTAACAGATTGTCTCAGCATAAGTATGCATATAACAGGTTGCTAAACAAAAACGAAGGCAATTCTATATTTGTTGATTATCAAAAGGCAGTCAATCATGTATTTGAACTCTCCAGAGCTGACATCATGTGTACTGAGAGAAACGATGCCAAAAGGAAAAATCAAGGAGACTTACTTCATTGCTAGTAATATAAATGCTCTAAATAGAAAAGACACGTGCTTCGCAATTTCAAAAAAGTGGTCAGTTTTTTTGCATAAATTTGCATACAATGAGTTTAATACATATTAAGGCTATGAATATGGAGTAAACAAGCTCTGAAAGCGCTTAGCCAATATTAAGATTTAGAATTTAGTAATTTCGCCTTTGAAGCATATTGTATTAATTACGAAGAACTGGTGAAACAAATTTATTATTACATTTAATATTTGTAGATTATTTGCTACAAAGATTGCTAAATAACTAATGGACTAGCATATGTTTTATAAAGAAAATTAATCAAAACTTTAATCTTTTATAATCAGTTAATTAATTTTATTAAAAAAAGCAAATGTTCCATTTAACTTTTTTTATTAAAATTAATTTTTCATAAGCTTATAATGTATATGAGAAATAGATCTCGTTTGTTTAAAAAAAAAAAAGGCCATTGTCAATTAGGTTATCATGATTCTATCTTTTCTAGGCAAAAATAGCATCTGACCTGCAATATTATTTTTGGATTTTAGTAAATTTTTCTCTTATTTATTTTCAATCATTATCACCTGTGTGAAGAATAAAGTTTATCATCAATTTTTCTGTTCCTAGCTTATATTTAACATTATAATATTTGTCTTTAATATTTTGGACATATACTTAATTTAGTATTTTTTTTTCCTTTATAATGTAAATTTGATTATAAAATTTGATATTATTTTGTAATAGAGATATTTTAAAATCATTTTGGTAATAACCATCTTTTTTTGATGGTATTAACATATTACTTATCAATCATCAATTGTTTTTTTTGTATGTGAATTGTTAATATTGAATAGTTAAAACCCCCCTTCTAGTAATGTTTATTATTTTAAAAAAAAATCTTTCTGATCTCAACATCGTTTTAGTTATGGAATTATCATTTATCAAGTATTTATAGTTAAAAATAAATTTATAACTCAAAATTAATTTTCTGCTTTTCAATTTTTTTGTAAAAGCTTATAAAATGTTAGAATTTTGATATAAGAATTTTATTTTTCTTATCTTGTACTTCATATTCTGTTACAATTTTAAACATTTTTGTCAAGTTTATGGAGTTGTAAATATTCAAATCATGTAAGAGTTATTTATTAATAACTTAAATTATTAAAAAAAGATTAATAACTTCTGTGTCAAAACTGAAAAATAAACAATTTTTGCTTAGTCAGTTTGGAATACATTGTAATATTATGATCTCTTAATTCACCAATTATTAGCCAAGCCAACCAGATTATATGGGGCAAACATATTAAATAGGATAAACATGTTCATAGTTTAATTTTCTTTTAAGTTTTGTTATATTAACAACTTTCAACAATAGAGAATCAAAAAAAAAAAAAAGACTTTTTCTTGTTAAATATTGATTAGTTTGTAAATGTTTGTCTTGGGCTTACAGGAGAGAACAATCGTTACAAGGTGCAGTTTACAGATCCACGAGTATGCAAAAGTTTCCTGCTTGGTTGCTGTCCTCATGACATTCTTGCAAGCACAGTAAGTATTATTTATTTCTAAATTTATATGTATAAGAATATATTTTCAATTTATAAACTTACTTTGAAGCATCATTTTTTAAAATAAGATCATGTATAGTAATGCTACTCACATAATAGTGTTAAATCTTTGTTCTGATGGTAATATCAGTAGAAATAAGGAATTTTTTAATGTTTTGGGTGTTTATCGCATATTTATTGCATTCTTAAATCTCAGTGTTCTAATAGTAATTTCAGCAGAAATAATAAATTTTTTAATATTTTATTTTTTAAGTTTTGGATATTTTATTGCATTATTTGAATTTTTTTATTGTTATTTGAATTTAAAGTTAATACTCAAATTGTAATATTTTAAAATATAAGATATTTTTATTATTAGCATATTGTACCTTAATATAGTTTTCATTTAAAATCATTTTTGTTTTTACACATATATAATTATAACAATTAACAGACAACTAGAAGTTGTTTTTTTTTTCTTTAATAAAAAAAGTATTTGAAAAGCATGATAGAGTTTTAAATGATTAATGAAACTATCAATTTCAAAATTTATGGTTCAGAAATCAATGTTTCAACTTACATTAAATTTTTTTTAGTTTATTTTAAAAATTATATAATTTGCTGATGTTAAAATTTGTTTAAATTTTATGTATTTTTTTTTTTTTTTGTTAGAAAATTTTTAAATTTGTTTTTGTACAGTAAAACTTTTCCTGCAAATGTTTTCATTATTAGAGATGGAGAGTTTTTCACAGGGAACATGAACAGTGACCAGCAAAAGCACATTTAAAATCAAAAATAATACATATAGTAGTTTTGTTGATCTATAAAGAGTGCCTTTACTATTATTATGAGATTGTGAAATAGTTTAGGAAATCTCATCCTAAAAAATCATTTCAGTTTTCAGATTTGTATACTTAATATGACATAAGATTATTGTAAAATTTTCAGTTTGAAGATATCTTGAATGAGATGCTTGAATTTTGTTTGAAGTTTTTAATGAACCATAAAAATCTAAGCTATACAGAAATACTAAATTAAATGATAATTTAAGAAACTGTGTTAAAATTTGAATTTAAAAGTTGTGTTTAACTTTTTTTTTTTTATTATCTCGATTAGTTTTGAAGAATAATGGAAAAGGTTCCTTAAGGAAATAAAACTTTTTATATTAATATTTATGTAAATTTTGAAATTAAAAATGTTAAATTTATGGTATTTTTTGTAAAAAAAATTAAATATTGGGAATACTTCAAATATATATTTTAATATATAACATATGGCAAGATGTGGACTGATAAACAAGTAAATTTGGTTTATCCTATTGTAAGAGTGGCCAATGTTTTATAGTCTACCCATCAATTTTTTACTTAATGATATTTTTTATACAAAATATATTAATATAGTTAAATATTTAGTTTAAATATTACTTATTTTAATGAGATTTTAAGTTTTTTTACTTTGCCAAACTTTTAAAGGTTATCTTTAAGTTTGCTAATGAAAGCAGGAGAATATTTTTCAAAATTGAATCAATCAGTCATGATCTCTTTTTTTTTTTACCAATTTCTTGTATAAAAATGCGTCCTTATCTGTATGTTGTCCCGAAACAACTGATATAACTCTTGAGAAAAATTCCTTAGTTTTGAAAACTGTTCATAGGGTAATAATTTCCAGAATTTTAGCATATTCTCATTATTTATAACAGGGGGAAGTTCATCAAATATTATTTTTAATATTGAATTTGATTTTAAGTCAATAAGTTACATTTGTATGTTAATAAGCATGCATTCTTGGGATTTTTTTCCTTGAATGGAAAAGAAGTTTGTACATGAGAGTATGTAATTAATCATCATGCTCAAAATTATGAGATTAAAGTTAACATAATTTCTGCTGTATTTGATTTTTTAAACACATTTTGTAAAATTAACATTATTAGTGCATTCATTTCGAACTTTTAATAGCAGAAACTGAGTTAAATTCTTAGTTTTCTAATTGAGAGGTGAATAATTTTAATTAAATAGTCAGTTATTACTTTATAAGAGCTTTTTCCTTTTTTACCTTTTTTTTCTAAGAAATCATGAACAGAATTTTCAACTTCTAATTTCTATTTAAAATCCATTTTCTAGAAAGCCAATAATATTTCACAATGAAGAATGAAATCATCATATTCCAAATCTAACATTTCATAATATTTTATGTATTCTCATCTATTTAATATTCTTGCTCTAATTTTATTCGCACATTTTACAATCATTGACATAACTTGCCGCAGATTTGAAGTTTTCACCCTTCACAATGATTCTTACAGTATAATTTTACTAGAGGATAGTTATAGTGATTTTTGATAATTCCATCTAAACAAACCTTTATTCAAACTAGAATATAATTGTAGATTTTTTAGGCATGATTTTACTTTGTTATATATGTCTTACTCTTTTGTTGTATTATGAAGTGACTCAAAATGGATGTTATTTAAGAATACTAAAATTGTTATAAACTCCTTTTGTAAAAGTACTTATTTGTGTAATATCGCTTACATCTGGACTCAAATGTCCTTAATTCACTCAAACATAGCATGAGAGAGTTCTTCAGTGCTTTTCATAATTGTTTTCTTTGACAGGCGGTTCAATTTATTCTTCCTTCAATGTTTTTATTATCAAGACATCTTGCAAAGACTTGAAGACAAGATTTAAAAAAATTTTTCTCAGCAGAGATATTTTCTTTTTGGGAAAAACTAAAGCAATTTCATAGATTGCTTCTGATATCACTAAATTCATACAATTTCTTGTAATAAATGTTTTTTTGTCTTGATTTTTTCCTCTTTTGTTTCTTAATCATGTTTTTCTTTTAAATCAGTCTCATCTTAAATGCTTTGTAGCGCTAATTATTAATATCATGTCTTGATTATGTTTTTACAAAATATTCTGTTTTATCTCAGTGGTCTTCAACCTTTTCACACCTGCGGCAGCAAAAATAAGGATAAGATTTTGCAGACCGGCAAAAATAAGGATAAGATTTCATAGACTGGCAGAAGTCTACAGATAAATTTTTTTAAAGATTTAAACTGCTTAGCCTAATTGTTATAACTGACCAAAACAACACACTAGTTACTGTGTATTGTAACGGTGTTGCTTGCCATCACATGCTGAACACTCCTTTTTCTCGAGTTGCGCAGTCATACTGCTACAGAAAACAGTACATTCTCATTAATGTGTCTGCATTGCTACATTTATTATTTCATTGTTAAAACATGCAAAAATAAAATGTTATTCACTTGAATGTTGGGAAATATCACAGCTAGTATAATTACACGACAATGATTATGATAAATGTAATATCTGTATTTAATGTTAAATATACAAAATGAAATTATATATATATGGAGTTTGTTTAATAAAAAACTTTTTTTTTTAAATTTTGAATCTGGTGTTATTTTAATCTCATTTTTACCCAATTAAAAAAAAAAGAAACAGAACGAAAAAGTTGTTTTGGTAAAGTGTCATGTAGAAATAAAACAATCATTATAAAGATGTCATTTTGCTAAAAAAAAAAAAAAGATAATAGATTTACGTTCTCGATGAAGGGAAATCATCATCAATGATCTGTCTCCATTTTGTGAAGTTTACAATTTAAAAAAGAAATGTTACACACAAAATAAAAAGATGATACAAATGCAATAAAATTTTTTGCTATATATGACCAATAAATGAGCTGACGCAATACAGGAAGAATACCTTCTAGATATAGAAATTGACATGTAAGGAGTTGTGTAATTATCATGAGATTGACACTTAGTCTTTTAAAGATTGCATTTTCAGATAAATTCCTTTATTCTTTAGTAATTATAGTATTATCTAATAATTTAAATAAAATTTTGATTTATAATTAATTTTATTTAAGCAATTGCGATGAAATAAAAATTGTTTATATTAATTAAAAGTTTAAAATCTTATTATTTTGTTATTACAAACTCTAGCGTGGACCGGTAGAAAACTTCTGCGGACTGGCACCAGTCAGCGGACCAAGGGTTGAAGTCCACTGATTTTTTATCTTCAATTTCTGCAAACTATTACTTTTTTTCATAATATTACAGATAACTGAAAATAAAAACAAAAATCATAAAACAAAACTATAAGGCTTACAAAAGATGAACATAGCTTAACTCATTAACTTAAGATTTTTATTATAATATGAACTAAAAAAATATTATGGACTTGTTATAGATTAAAGACTTCAAGATTACATGATTGTAAACGAATATCCACAGAATAAACATTCAGCTAATCCTCCCCCTTATCTTTCCTTTTTTAATTGAATTTGAATTTTTGTTATAATACACCACATTTGACACATGCACTATAGGCTGGGCATCTCTGTGCAATTTTAACAATACTTTTTACAATGGGAATATTAATAACATCAATAGCTTAAAGCATTCTTGATACCAAGCATTCTTTGTTCTTTGAAAAAGAGTGCTTGAAATCAAAAATTCATTAAGGTGGGCTACATTGTTTTTCATATTTTCTCCTTGCAAGAAGTATTATTTTATGTAGTTTAATTTCAGTGAAGAAATTTTCATAGTTTATTACATATTATTATTAAAAGAAATTAAATTGTAGATAATTAGTAATGGTAAAAATAGTTTTAATGAAATAATTTTTATTTTGTTGGCAATATATTTTAACAATTAAAATTTAAATGTTTTTATATTAACTTACCATGTCTGCATTTCTGTGAGGATGTGAACATTTTTGAATTTTTAACAACAACAAAAAAAAAAATTCCCCTTTAGAACTTGCAATTTACATACGTTTTTTAAAGAAAATCCATAGCAACTGAGCCAACGGAAAAGCATATATTTTATTTTTTTAAAAAAAAATTAATTTTGCTTCCAAGTAATTGCATATTTATTAAATTGAAATTAGTCAATAATTTAAATCAAAAGTTCTTGCTTTGAAATTTTATTCATCTAAATGTTATCCCATTTCCTCTCCCAATTGCAGTGCTTGTAAATGGCACAAAATGAATTTTGTTCCATTTTAAGCATTACAGAAATTAAAAATCCAATGTAAGTAGGTTTTTTTTTACTAAAAGCTAATTTACCAAAAAAAAAAGTGTGTACATAAAAGTAAATTTATATCATACAAATGATCCTTTTTAAATAAATATCTAATTCTGGTTTGTTTCAGCATTTTTAAAAAAAAAATCACAGCCTTATTTATAGGTATGCATATTTTATAAGAGAGAATTTTTTTTTTTAATACAATATACTTTTTACCTTGTGAAAATATAATATTTTTCAGGATTTCCTCTTTTTTTTTCCTTTGGCCACCATAAATTGATTTGAAAAACATTAAAATGGTGTTAGAATATTATAAATATGAAAAAATGCCTGAAAAATTTAAGATTAAATAGTTTATAATCTGCTTTGTCCAACATCTTACCTATGTTTTTTTTTTTTTTGGGGGGGGGGGGGGATCAGCTAATATATCTCCTAAAAAATTGTTATAAAAAGACAACAAATTAAAGTAAGTTAAATAGTTTTAACTCTTTTAGGAATTCAGTATTGTATCTATGATGAACTATTAGCATATAAAATACACATTTTATTAAAAAAATTATGAATTATACATAGTATTCTAACAGTTTATAATAACAAAGTAAAAGAGAATGCAAAAATAATTGAAATCATTTCAGTATTAAGGCATATGATAATGTAGGTTTGCAATTATATTTAACTTTAATGGGATTTATCCATGTATTTTTAAGGTAAATGTTAGGTATGATGTAACTGCACAAAATATTAATTAAAAATTGCACTTCAAACTGAAATCATGCCATCTAATAATTGTCTTACTGATCTTTAAACAGATATGAAATGCTTTTGGCTAGTTAGGTCAGTCTTTGTTAGTTTATATATGTGAAAATTGGAAATTTTTCAACTTGATTCTTCTTTAAAGAGTTATATATAATAATCAAAAGATTTTTACATGCTTTAAGATGTAAATATTAATAATTTTAATAGAATTTACCCATACATTTTTAAAATAAACTTCAGTAATTATATAATAGACAAAGTATCATCTATTAACTGGCATTGCAAGCTGAATGATTCCATCTAGTAGTAATATCTGTTTGACCCTTATTTAAACTAAGAGTGGAAATGCTTTTAAGTTATGTCATAGGTTTATGTAAAGAAAGTAGAGCAGACATTACTACTTTATATATATAAAAACTGGAAATACCACAGCTTCCCAAATATTTTTGCAAGTAAATAAAACTCTTAATGATGCTTTAAATCAAATGCTTTCATTTTTTTTTTTTGTTTTGTTTGCATTGTCAGTTTTTAATTAGTGTTTGATTTGGTTACATACACTGAGAATTCCTATTAAAATTACAGCTTAAAATCTGTGGAATTCTTCTCATTGTTATATATAAATATACAAGACACACATTTGAATTTGTTGCAAAAATATTTTTAAAAAAATCTAAAATTGAGTATAAATGTAAAATACATATAGAAAAAAGTTGATATATTAATATATTAGCCTGTGTAATATGTCTTTGAAAGATAATTTCATTATCTTTTACCACATGCTAGGTATATTTGATATAACAGCAAAAATAGCTAGATTGATTTAGCAAGAAGACGTGGTTCAGATTTAGTTAAAGAGAAACAAACAAAAAAATATTTGAAATTAAATAAATTAAAAGAAAACAATTAAAAAATAAAGTAATATATATTTGAAGTCTTTAATATTTTCAAAAAATTCTCAAGTTATAATTTTATTAAAATAACAAATGAGAAAAAAAAAAAACATGTTTTGTGTAACTTTTAATATAAAACAGTTGCAATGTTTTTAATATTCTTAAATTTTTATTTTATTTAGCATAACAATTACCTTTTTAATCATGGGATCATTATCTTTTAGTATCTGAAGCCTTAATAATATGCCATTTACTTTTGTACAGAGATCTTGAAGTATTATATTTGCCTTGTCTAGATAGGTGGGGTTTTTTTAATTTGCCCACCAAATTATTACATATTTATTTAATTTTTTTTTTCTATTTAAAATAAATAATTATAAGATTGTTATTGATAATGAAGTTAAAATCACATTCATTGTGCTAATGCTAAACTTAAACAATTTTATTTTTAAAGAAAAAATAATAATAGTAACTTATGATATTAATTTTATTTTAAAAGATAATAAGTTAGAAAACACAAAATTTTAAGAAATAAATGAAATAGATTTATTAACGTACTGAAGATTTGTTATTAATACATATCAGGGAAGTATCATTTTTTGAAGTAATGTATTTGGAATTTTTTTTGGTCTGTGTTGTTGTAATAATTATTTAAAAAGCAACTTAGAGAGATTGTATTATTACAAATAATTATTCTATAATATTTTTATAAATACTTCTTCATCGTAATGCAGTGAATAAATTGACTCCAACTCCATTCCACAAAATCAAATAAATAAATTAGTACCTATATACACATATATAATATTGTTTTGCTCAAATATAGTTATCAATTTGTGGTGAACATGTATGTACATAAATTGTCTGCAGGTCGGATAATTAATCAATATACTACTATGACCAAATGTTTTATTTATTGTTAATGGCAGTTTATTATTTACTTAACACAATTTATTTTTGCATTTTAGTTTTAGAACTATATCTTAAATTTGGCATTTATTAATATATATTTTTTAATTGTTGCATAGAAAACGTCTTGGAATGATGAAAATTGATAAGTTCTGTGTTATAAGTAAACTAATAAAAAAAAAAAAATCAGTAGTAACTATTGATGATAAATATTATAAAAATAAGTGATTAAGAAAATATTATGGACCAAAAAATAAATAAAGAAAACTCATCATTTAATAAACAGATAAAATAATGAGATATCCTTGCTACCATTTTTTGTCACTAATTTGATAAAATAATATATATGAAATAAATATTTTTAAATTATGAAAAATATTTTTAGCTTAATTTTGCAAGAGTTCATTGATGTGATGATAATGATTTGAAAAATCTGACACATTTAAGAAGGCATAAAAATTTGTTCTTGCTATAAATATAGATCAAATAAAAAAAAAAACTCAGGAGAAACTCAAGAATAAAAATAAAATAATTGTACTTTAATCTGAATCTGACTTAGGGCTAAATTATTCAGGATGATAAAAGCACAAGTCTTTAGCAAATAAAATGTTTTGTATAATTGTAAAAAAAAAAAACAATTAGGTTAATAAATTATAATTTGCAAATCTAAAATGATTTTCAGAAAGCATTATTAAGAGTCTGTGTTCCAAGATTTTTTAATGAAAGGTTTATAATTTTCCCGTAGCCAATATACATTGATAATTGGATTGAAAGTACTTACGAACATAATGGTGACTTTATGATCTTGTTGGATCTTATAGAATATTTAAAAAATGATCAGATAAATTGCACATTTTCATTACATTTCTCTAGAGAAGAATGTTTTCTGTGAAGGTTTTTGCAGCCAAAGAATATTCAAAACTACAATAAGTAAATTTTGAACTACTTATAGTCAAGCATTACTAGTTCACTACATGTTGAAATTCTCTAAATTTATTTTAATATTTCTTACAGTTTTTCCACTTTACTTCAGTAAACTTTCTTATCCATTCATAATCAAGTGTAGACTCTTTCCAAGGTCTTAAATTTTTTTGAATTCAGTTTAGAACTTCAGTTGTCATGTATTCTAGTACCCTAAGCAGCCCAAGTTTACTTCATTCCTTTAGTTTCTTAATGTAATTTTTTTTTTTTCCCGGTTTTATCTTGTTAACATTTTTTAATGCTTTAATATATGAATATATCTATTGTTTTTTTTTTACTAAGTGTCTAAGATAAGTCTTATGCAAACACTGACACACATTTATTAAAGTATTTATTTATATACACATTAAGCATATTTCATTACTAAAAGCACTTGGTTTTTTCATCTCTATTAATATTTTGATCAAATTTTGTTGAAATTTATTACTATCAGTCTTATTTTCTAGTTTTGTTTTGCTAATCCTTTTTAACGTTTATTTTTAGTTCTACTTTATTGCATTCCTCTTATAGATTTTGTAACATTTTAGTAGTTTTGAAGCAGTATTTGCAGAACAATCCTATCTGCAAAAATCCAGATGGTTTTTTTTAAGACAAATTTTATTATTCAATTATATTAGAATGTATTTTACACAACTATTTATTAAAATTTATCTGATGCTATTTGGTATACTATATGTTTAAAGATTGTATGAGATGACTGAAGGGAGCTTGAAAGTCTGTATTCAAATCCCCTGTATTACATTTAGATTCCTGGTATATAAAGTATACTTGTATTAAAATATTACAAATTCAGCCTGTATCCTGCCCATTCCTCTTGAGTGTATTTATTTACACGAGGAGTCAGAGCGACAAAGTCAACATGGGCATGACAGTAATCTTGGGCCTTCCATCATCAGATTTTCAATGGTGTGGATGGCTGAAGGAGGTGGAAGGTGGAGTGGATTGAAGCCTGTCTATTAAAGTGTGAAGATTTGCTATCTTAATATAAACTGAGCACTGATTACTTATATGTGTGGGAGATGATGATGGACCAATTGATGAGTGCGTTCAGCATAAAATACTTATATTGGAGATCATTTATGTATGAGATAAAATAAATGGCTGAAGGAAGCTTGAAAGTTTGTGTTCAAATCCCCTATATTGCTTCTAGACTTCAGGTATATAAAGTACACCCGGGTCTCATTTTATGCGGTAGATAGGTTCCTCAGAAAATGCGCACAAAAGAAATCACAAAAATAGATGTAACTTACCTTGAAAAATGGAGGATAGGTACTGTAATTTTTCAAAAATCGCATAAAAGCAAAGCATCAACGTAAAATTACTTTAACTTTTTTGAGCTCCGTTGGCGCTGCGTGCTCTGTTTCAGTGCGCAAAGTATGACGTATTGTTTTCTTTGCTGACGTAAAAAGTATAAGCATGATGTCAACCAAAATACGGGCATTTGATAGCTTAATGACGGGTGATTCCAATGATCTTTACCTCAAAAAAATCAGTTGAAATTTGGATTTTTGGCAGTTGTTTTAATCGACCACAGTATTTAATTTTTTTGTTTTTTTTGATAATTTTTGTAATTATCACAAGGCGATATAAGACAAAAAATAGTTTAAGGCCTGCAAGTGAAAATTTCTCAGGTGTTATTCACAAACAAGGCCTACAATAGATCTTCAACATAATACTCGTAAGAAAATTTTTTTAATTTTTTGAAAAAATATTTTTTATTAATTTTAGTTTGAAATTAATGTTTGTTAGTTTGTAGTTATATATGCTCATATAGAATTCATATCTGTCGTAATTTTCTGAAGTTAGTGTTTGTTAGTTTGTAGTTATATATTTATTTATGCTCATATAGAATTCATATCTATTGTAATTTTCCATAGTTCTACCTACACTAATTCACTTACTTTTATAAAAATGATTTTCAAAAAGTATAATAATTTATTGTTATTATAATTATGTTTATATATGTTTGTTTACAAGTAATGAGTTATAAAACTAATAATCAAATATATACAAACATCGCATATGCAAGCATATAATCAAACTCTGATTCTTGTTTATGTTTTGTTTATTCTTGTTCATGCTTTGTAGTCACTCTGGTTTTGCTATATGTTTCATAACATTATTTTCAAGTCTATAGCTAACAAATGGACTATATGCAAATAAATTATATCTATGTGATACAATAAGTGTAACAAAATAGCATCACTTCTGTGCATAAAGAATATAAACATCACTTGTGTGCATAAAGAATATAAACATCACTGGTATCCATAAAGAATATAAACATCACTGATGTACACAAAAAAATATAAAATGAAGAGATAGACAGTAGCCTACAATTTCTAGTTTTAGATAGACAAAAAGCCAATTGCTGTGATTTCTTTCGTATCTTTTATTAGGATGAATCTTTATAGATGCCTTTGACATTTAGAACATTTGGGGTACAAGATAAAAATGAAGTCATATCCGACTTCTTTTGGAGATTGTGAAACTGTGGATTATCTCAGGTAAGACATGTTTAGAAAAATAATTTGGTAAGGAATACAAAGAAATTATCACTGAAGATGTAATTTGAATTTTAGTTAATGTTAATTTCCAAATTATGAACAAACAATAAAATAATAATTATTTCGGATGTGAAAATTTCTTTTTTACCTTATTTTTTATATAGTAATCACTATTTATTTTATGTTTATTGTTTTCCTTAATTTTTCTAGTTTCTAGCAATGTAATTGTTTTTGCTCTAACATAATTAAAACTGAAGTTATTGTGAAAATTATGTCTCAGGCCAGTATTTAAAAAAATTCAATATGGTGGCTTAGTCCCAAGCAGTTAAAGTTCACACACAAAAAGGGAAATAAAATATGACTAATAAAAAATTTCAAATTTGAAAAAAATTGATACAAGACAAACTTTTTTTACTTTTTTTTTATTAACTATTGTATTTAATTTTATTCAAAACAATATATTTTTATGCGTAATTTACATTTTTTTATACACGTACAGTATTTTAATTATCGCTATTTGCCGATAAACAAATTGATTTGTAAAGTGGTAAAAAATCAGATTCGTCACAAGAGGAAATACATCTAGCGCCAACTTCAGTCTCGTGTTGTGTTAATGGTTTTCTGGTGACAACATAATTAGTAATTAAACTTTGAGACGATTTTATTAATTGTTTATGATGCTCGCGATATCCAGACATACAACCATTTAGCTCTCGTTGGAATTTAAGAGCATGTTCGTGATTAGTGTTATTAATAAGAAAATAATTTGCCAACGATTAGAAAGTTGAAGACCTCAAATCATTTTTGCAGTGAAAGGAACAGGTTCCACTTCTGTTTCATTAGCTTCTTCTACATTTTTTTCTGTATCTAAACTTATTGCAATAATATCATTGTCATTTAAGACATTATCCTCAAACAATTCATCGATATCATTCTGGCTAAAGGAATCAAAACCTTCTCCACCAATATCATGTGCCAAAGTAATTATTTCATCTGATAATGTCGATGTTTGAATAGCTGCCTGTTTCAAGACATGTAGGCCAAACCTTTTTCCAACAGGCATTTAAAGTGTGGTTTTATTTGAATACCAGCAAATGCAACATGATTTATACAGTCAAAGATTGTAAATTTTTTCCAAGCATCAGTTACCACTATTGATTCATTTTCTAGTTTATCTAATATAAATTGAAAAGTGTGTTTAACATAATATTATTTAAAAGTTGTAATTATGCCTTGATCTAATGGCTGAATAATGATTGTATTAGGTGGAAAAAACATAACTTTTACATTTGGATGTTCTAAATGTGGATGACCTGGTGCATTGTCAACAAATAATAAAATTTTGAAATCCAGACCTTTTTGCTTCATATATGTTTCCACTTCTGGTAAAAAGCAATTATTAAACCAGTCAGTAAATATTGCAATTGTCACCCAAGCCTTTGTATTAGCCATCCACTATGAATGCAGTTGTTTTTTAGCTTTACCCTTAGAGACCTCGACAGCCATTTTGAATGTCAAAAAAAAATTACAGGACATAATTTTAAATGAAATTTCTAATTTATTACAATAAATATATATATATTTTTAGAAAGTGCAAATATGAAAGAATGTAATAAAGCTGATAAAATAGTCATTACCAAAAAAAAAATAATTAAAAAAGTTTTTTTACATTTTTAAACATATTTATTTTTACATTGGTTCACAAATTCTCAATTTTGAAAGGTATAACTTAAAATTACAATTTCATAGACAGCTTCATCACATGCGTCTCAAAATGCTGAAAAAAATGATATATATCTTACCTGAGATAATTTTTCTATGCAAAAATTACAAAAACAGTGCGATTGGTAAGTTCCATTTTTACTAGCTGCCCTACATGGTCTACTTTTATAACAGAGTATATGCTAGAAATGTTTGGTTATCCTTGCCTGCAGGTATCTGTTAGAAATATGTTTGGTTTTTAGTAGGGAAAAAATAACAGAAATAATTTACAAGATGTTGAGGACTTTAGTAAATTATGTAGTAATGTATAGTATAGTATAATATTATTATATATTACTTTTATTATATTATATTAGTGAAAAATGGGGTGTGACCTAAAATGTGTATTCTTTTCAACTAAATAAAATGTACTCAAAAAATAAATATCAAGCAAAAATTTCTCCAAGATAAAATGAACAAGAAAAACCAATAAATATCAAAATAAACAAATTTATTATGAGCACTGATTATATATGTGTGTGGGAGATGAAATAAATATGAGAGTGGATGTCTCGATATATGATGAGTGTGGATGTGCATGTTTTTATATTATTCAAATGTATTGTCTAAAATTCTATCGTGTATATATATATATATTGTTTTCTATATGTAAATATCAAATTCTATTGTATATATATTCTTTTTTGCATATATATATATAATTCTATTGTATATATATATATTGGTTTGTATGTGTATATATATAATAAAGAGTTATAAACTAGGTGAGAAAAATAATTCAAAAAACCGTTTTTATATTATTTTACCTGTATTATATCTATATATATAAAAAAAAAAGTAATAAAAAGTAGGTCAGAAAACAAATTGAGGTAAAAGATTCTTCGTTTCAAATGTGCTTTTTATCTATCGTTTTTATAAAAAGAGTTCTAAAACTAGTTTAGAAAAATATTAAAATAAACGTTTTTATATTATTTCACCTGTAATATCATATATATTACTTTTAATTATATTTAATTATAGAAAACAATAATTAATAATAAAAAAATAATAATAAAACGAATACTCACAGAATCCTGTCTAAATGTTAGCATCAGTTTCAAATTTGAATCCAATTATGAAGGCATCAAAAGTCATTATTATTAAAAATAATTCGAATAGTAATCCTTATATGTTTTTGATATAATCTTTTTTTTTTATTTTTAAGCTTTTTAGCTTTTTTTTTACAAAAAAATTTGTTTCTACTAAGAGGGCTTATAAAAGCCCTTATGTAAATGAACGTAATTATTACATTGTAAAACAAGTTCAATGGACCGTGAATCATATTTACTGTCATTAAATCTAAAAAATAAAAGAATAAAAAAAATTAAAAATTGTATTTTACACTTTCATAAAAAATCCAAATTTTATCATAAAAATAAAAGTTATAGTTCATTTTAACCGTAACAAGATGGCAGATCGAGTGATCTGAGAATCGTAAATGTACTACTTACCGATTCCGCGCAAACTCGGTTGAAAGTCTAAATTTTTGTTCAGGGCTCTAAGGGTTAAAGCGCGTGTAAAGTTCGGTTTATCATGAGAGGTTTCAGCATCCGTTCTCCCGATGCATTGCTACAAAGCAACAATGTTATTCGATCTTTGCTTGCCTTAAATCCACTGGATTTTTTTCTCTGACTTTGCAATATAAGTTCGACTAGGCATTTTTTTTTTCAGAATAGTCCTGTTTCATCAGTATTAAATACTTGATGTGAACAATATCCACCATCTTCAATAATGTTCTAATTCTTCACGAAAATTTTTGGCAGCCTTTTCATCTACCGATGCAACCTCGCCCGTAAACTTCACATTATGTAGTGCATTCCTTTTTAAAAACCCGGTTAACCATCCTTTGCTAGCCAAAAATTCCTTATTAGTCCAAGAAGCGGAAGTAGACAGTTCGGAGCTTTTCGTCGAATTAAATAACCGCTTAAAGGAATTCTTCTTTGAGATAATTCTTCAGTCCAGATTATGAGTGCTCGTTCCACTTTTTCTAATAAATCATCTCTTGACTATCATGATAATTTGGCATTTAATTTTGTGCCAAAACTGACAGATTTTCTTATTGCATCTTCATTTTTTTTAATTGCTCTTATAGTAGACTCACCCAAACTAAAATGTTTTTCAATCGCTGTTGATCCTTCCCCTATTGCTAAGCGATCTAAAATTGAAATTTTTGTTTCCAAAGAAATTCCTTTTTTTGGGTGTTTTTTCCTCTCCATTCTCTCCATTAGGGTAAACTAAAAGTTTAAAATAAAAATAAGAACTTAGACTTATGATAATAAAAAGACACCTACTCACCACTGTTGGGAAAAAATTAATTAAAACTAACAATTAAAAATTAAATTCTTATTTTTATCTTTAATTTTTTTAATTTTCAATTCCATTTAAAAATCAAATTTCATCGTTTCACATCATTAATTTCAGGTCACCTTACATAATTTTTAAATTGTTAATTACAATTAAAAATCAGATTTTAATTTTTAATTGTGTCGACCGATATTACTCACCTTTTAAAAATAAACTTGCGGACACTAAATGATTAATTGATTACGTACTCTTTTTTTTAAAAAGCAAAAATAGAAAGTGATTTAAAGTGCAAAAAACATTATGCATAGTATAGGCATCTATAACGTTTGAACAAATTTACATTATAATTTTGTAAAATTTAATGTGTGTACATAAAATGTGGAAATCTTTATTTTAAGTGAATTATGAACTTTTTTATTGCATAAAATCTATTACAGTACTATTATAAAGCGCTGAAAATATTTAAATTATTAGAATGAAGTTGAACTCCGATAATGCACTATTACTTTAAATATGATGTGTAAGTGCGCGAAATTTATTATTTAAAGTAATAGCGTATTATCGGAGTTCGACTTCCGATCTAATACAGTATTACAGTAATTTTTATCGCATAAAAGAAAAACGCATACAAGGATATTAAGAAGAAATATAAATCGCATAACTTCAAAATCCCATTAAATAAATCCACATAAAATGAGACCCGAGTGTATACTTGTATTTAAAATATTTAAAATAATGGTTTTCAAATTTATGATTTTTGCTTCTTCACTATGATCTTTAGCCTAATGAGTTTGTCACTATCACTAATAGCAAATTTTAGATACTCATATCTTGTTGCAATTTTTATTTAGTACATATTATACATGATAAATAATTTAATTAGCATTTAATATTGATTTATATGCTTTCTATTATCAAATGCATGTTTAGTATTCTACATTGTTTCAAGTATATTCAAAACAACTACTGTTTTATATAGTCTTATGTTTTATTGCTTGATTTGTAAACAGATTTGTTAGAAACTTTAAAACATGTTTGCTCAAAGTATGGATAATTATTAACTTTTCTTTCTTAAAGACTTTACCATCTTGTGCAGTTGTAACTTTCAGTTGTGAACAATTTTTTTTTTTTAGAGTGTCTTGAAAATTTTTTTTTATAATATAAACAGGAATCTCTATGAAAATGTTCGATCTTCACATGCTCAATTCAGTAGAGAGGTGTCCTTATGCACTGCTATATATATAATGTAAATTAAAATTATTCAACATTTAATGTTGATTAAATGAATATTAATTAAAACTAATTTTGACATTTTCTACTCATTTTTCAGATGTGGTTATTTGTAATTGGAACTTTAAAAAAAAAATCTTTAGTTAATCCTTAATGGGTTATTTAGTAATACATGTGATGTAATTATATTATATATATATTGTAACATTTTTCGTCTTGCTTGGCCTCTGTTACACATATAAAATGTGCGAGTTGATCAAGTTATGTTAAAAGAAGAAAGTTTCATTTCTATTTCTAAAAAACATAACTGTATTTCCTGATCAACTCGGTCTAGAATTGTTATGAGTACAATTGCGAGCTGAATCAGTTTTTAATTTATAAATGAGGGCGCCAGAGTCGCTTAGACTCACTGATTCTGCGTCAAACCTATCGTAACTCGTAAATTAAAAAAAAAAAAATGTTTTTAAAATACTGAGTATTATATTTTACCGTAACTAAAATTATTTTCTAAATATTATTATTCCTGGAGCTTATTAAAAACATATTGGCAAAGGTAAATTATATTTTTAAATCTCACTAAACTAATATTAATAAATTTAGTAGTAATCATTAATAACTATTATTAATAACGTACAAGGAAGTTATTAGAAATAAATATTTTTATTCTAACAAATTAAACTGTTAAAGATAAACTACGAATTAAATAAACTGGAGAGAACACACGCTAATCCAGATATGAATCCATTAATAAAGTAAAGTAATTAAAACAATTAAAGTTCATTTCCTACAATTCATTTCCAAGACCTTGTATAAAGTTCTTTAAAAGAAAGTCCCTTGAGTACGAAAATTAAAGTCTATATCAGGATTGTATTATAAGCTTATGTAAATAATTGTTTGCAAGCTTTTAAGTCACAATCAGGGAAAATTATTCTTAACTTACCGGTAAGTTTAGCGAGAAGGTTGTAGATTACTATGCATAGTTTTTTCTGGGTTAGAATGAGCTCATGGCCATTAGTTTTTACTTGTTCTTGGTCCTGATTCTAACGGCTAGTTACGAAAGCTTTTCTGGGGTTGACGGTCTTCATGATGAACGATGTCAAAAGCTTCGGTCTACTCCCGCATGAAGAATTTCATCGTAGAATGGTCCTGGATTCGATAATCCACGACCAGCCAAAAGAAAAACTGACAAGCCAAGACGTTGATCGAACTGGCCTCCTCCTTTGTATACTAGAGGTCCAGATTTCAGACTTCTGCGCATATCTTTTGTTTGTCAAAAATATACGTTGATAATCTTGTATATTCTTTATAAAATTTACGTTGCAAAGTTCTCTTCTTTATGTTGTTTTTTGGCCAACTTTAATTAGCTAAAATATTTTTCTTATAGCTTATCTAGATTGGTAATTTGTGTGTCTTTTGTTCTCTCCAATTTTAACTTTTATTTTTAATTACATAAAAAAATATGAACGGCAATTTTAACTTTCATTGTACGTTTCTAAAAAAATAAATTATAATCAAAAAAAAATCTAAATTTACTTTTTTTTAGCTTTTACCAAATGCCAATATATTTGAACCAAATATAAACGGTACAATATAAATCAGATCAAAGGATCACAGTTTTTTTTTTCATTTAGCATCTGCCTTAAAAGTAATTCACTTCCTTCTAGAGCTGTCTAATATATGCACAAGTGCTCAGCTACACCAACTGGTAAGTGCTAAACAATCTCCTAGATAGTTTCTAGCCACTGATCTTAATCAGTGAGTAATACCAGATAGAATATAATTATCTAGACTACTTTCTATTATTTCAATTGGCTATGGCTTAAGAGTTTCAAACATCTTGGTTTTGAATCCAAGAAAACCATTTCTGCTTATTTAAGTCATGACTTGATTAGTAGCTATATGTTTGATATCGGGTATATAATAAAATAGTAAAGCACCATTGTCAACAGGAAGTTAATTTTAAATATATACATATATAATGTTGGAATATATGTTTGTATTTGCTTTGACTATTTTGCAGACTGGCTCCAGGTTTTAATCTGTTATTCATAGTGGAAGTGGGTCTATGGCTAATCTCATATATTTATTATATTTTGCTGCAGAATGTGTTTAAATTTATATATAGTGCATATAGAGATATTTAGATTTCTATATAATAATATAAATATATATATGAATTACACCATTAAAAAACATTTTTTAAATATTTTTTTTCTTTAATTAAATATATTATATTTCTAAATTTTAATTAAATGAATCTATTTCATGTATGATTTTATATATTTAAAAGAAAGCTTAATTTACTTTTAGATAATTTAAAATTGTATTTTCTTTTTATATTAAAATTATGTAAAAGAAACATGTTTATATTTGTGTTAAAATAATTAAAAGATTAAATTGTTCATTATAATCAGAAATAAATCCAAGAATGTAAAAAACATGTTATTGTAAGACTTAATAGTTTTAAAATATATGAGCCAAATAATGAAAAGACTGAATCTTTTAAAAAAGTATAGAGAGATGATAATATTATAAGCACTAATATTAAAAGATTTGGAACGAACTGCAGAATGAAAAGCACTGATATTTTGTTGGCCCAAGATTTTGCATGATTAATGGATAGAAAGAAAAATTTGAATCAACAAATTATGTGTTTCTGAAGTTCATTATTATAAACTCATTGGACAACTGTGTGAGTTGCAAGCAAATAGATATGGCAGGCTGTCTCAAACAGTAGAAACTTTTTAAATATTTGCAAAAA
This sequence comes from Epiperipatus broadwayi, assembly GCA_028023455.1. Taxonomy (NCBI): domain Eukaryota; kingdom Metazoa; phylum Onychophora; class Udeonychophora; order Euonychophora; family Peripatidae; genus Epiperipatus; species Epiperipatus broadwayi. The sequence goes on along the minus strand of JAQFVV010006200.1, from coordinate 3,235,573 downwards.
ACTATCCAACTGTAAGTGAATAACTATATATCAAAGCCCAAAATCTTTTATTATTAAAGCTATTTTTCAAATTAATATCTCTTTTGAAAAATGCATATTTGATTTATCTATAAGCTGAGAAAGAACATATCTAAATGCAAGCCAAAAAATAAATCTTCAAAATTACGAAGATTCACCATTTATTTACTTCTTAAAATAATTTTGCCATGGATATTGTCAAGATTCTTTGGACAAGGAAGTTTTATAGAACTTAAATCCTGCATGTACTATATATATTTATTTAATAAGGTATTAGAACAACTTATATATCTTAGGAATTTCCCAAGGTTTTAAATGAAGTGAGTCATACAATTAAATTTATGATGGGAAAAGCTCCAGGTAATGATGGAATTATAATTGAAATAGCAATATTATATACCAAATGTTTAAATAACAAAGATGTACCAGATGATTGGAAAAATGAGATATTAATATTTAAAAAAGATGATAAAGAAGATATTAAAAATTACAAACCTATCATCAGTCTTTTATTTCATACAAAATTTTTACCAAAATAATTACAATTCTTCTACTGTGAATGTTGGATTTTAACTAATGAAAATAACAAGCTGCATTTAAAAGTGGCTTTAGTAGAGTGGATCATATCCAAGTATTGAGAGAAGTTATAGAAAGGACTAATGAATATGAGTTGTCATTATGCTTTGTAGATTATGAAAAGGCATTTGATTCTAAAAACATTTCTTCAATGATTAAAGCATTGGATCATCAAGATATAACCCAGGATGTTGTCCTATTCTGAAGAAAATTTATAAAATGTACTAGCAACAATTAGATTATATAATGATACTAAAAGGATTAACATTGAGAGGAGTGTATGATAGAGTGACTTAATATCTAAAACTTTTTACAGCACTTTTGCAAGAATTATTTTGTGAATTAAAATAGGAAACTAAGGGAATAAAAGTATATGGACATTATTTAAGTCATCTAGATTTTACAGTTGTTGTAATGGTTTTTGAAAATAATGCTTTAGAGCTTCAGAAAATATTGCAAGAGTTATTAGATGTTAAAGTAATGTAATGCCCAATGGATTTTCTCAAAATAAAAAAAATAATGATGAATTAGAAGTTAACAACGACAAATATTTTGGTCAGATTATTATTACAGATAGAAGCATAATGGATTAAATTAATCATAGAATTAAACTTGGTTGAAATGCTTTTGGTAGAAATAATTCAATATTAAAAGGCAATATGCCTATATGTTTGAAAAGTAAGGTTTTTAATAAATGTTACCAGTTCTTATTTACAGACCTGAGACTTGGACACCTAACAGAAGAGCAATAAAGTCTTCAGACCACTCAAAGAAATATGGAGAAATGTATGTTAATAGTAACAAGAAAAAATCTAAATCAAAATACACAGATGAGATAGCAAAAAGATGTTACTGACATCGTTGAAAGAATTAAGAGATTGAAGAGAAGCTGGATTGAACCTATTGTTAGAAGAGCGGATAATAGTTGACAGTTGAAATCTTAAATGGATTCTAAGAAATGTGAGATGAATAGATGAAATAAGAAAATATGTTGGATGATGTGAAGAAGAGAGGCTGGAGATCAGAGAAGATGGATTGAATTTGGAGAGACCTTCATCTTGCAGTGGATTGATAATGGTTGAAAATAGTGATGATTATTTTTCATTTGACGCTAGCTATTTGGTGCATTAAATAATTGCTAGATAACTATCATTTATAATTTCCCAAATTATTTTAATTTAATTCTATTAGATTATATTCCTGCATTGAATTAGAGCTCTCTGCTATTAAAAAAATATTTGAAAGATAAGTATCTGTTTATGATGATGTTCTGAGAATTTTAATCATTTTTTAATGTGCAATTTCATATCTTATAAATAGAAAATTCTTATATTTGTATTTTATTCATTAAATTTATTGCTTTATTAAATTTTGTACCTTAAATAAATATTTTTTTTCATATTTTTATCTTAAAATATAAAATTGGTATTTTCTCTGTTGTCTGATTGGTGAATGAATGTTTGTCAAAGGACATCACAACCACTACATTTATGTGAAGTAATTCCACCATTAAGTAAAAGATACTGGGGGAAAATATCAGTACAAGTGCTCTTAACTACAAATATATTGTATATATTACGCGATAAAGGTTTTCATCCAGTTGCACGAACAGCCACAAATAACGATTCGTAATTTAAATGTTAAGATACTCCATGCTTTCATGGTCTGCCAGTCCCCTAATATACTTCAAATGAACAACATATCTAGCAATGTTAATGAACTCTTATAAATTAGTTATGTGTAATAAAAAAACATATTTACATTAAATCTTTAAAAAAAAAAATTGTTAAAGTGACCAATTACAAAAAAATGTACAAATACTGTATTTAAGAAAAAAAATTACAAAAACGAACGGTGCTTTTATATTTTGTCCCAGCCATAAGCGCCGATTTGTAATTTGATATTAAGGTACTCTGTGCTTTCATGGTCTATCAATCCCCTAATATAGTTCAGTTGAATGTCTTACTTACCAATTAGTAAACGGTTACTATTAATTCAGGGTGTGCTCCAGTAAATATATATTTGAAATCATAAAGCTATCAAATATAATATATTTCAAATTATAAATTGTAATTTAGCTTTATTAAAATTTGGAAATTTATTTATATAATATTAAAATGTTTTGTTTAATTTACATTAAATCTTAAAAAATTTTTTTTAGAGCTACCAATTAAAAAAAAAACTACAGGCTTGTATAAGACCAGGTTCCGACATTAATAAACAATATAATTATTAATAAAGCTTAAAAAACTTAAAACTGATTAACTATGAGAAAGAAAAAAAATTTCTTTATTCAGAAAGCAATCTAGTAAATATATATATTTCTTAAAGTTAGCAAATATTTTAAAATGTAAATTTTAAATTAGCCTTATTAAAATTCAGAAATTTATTTATATTGTACTGTCCAGTGATATCTTAGGGTTTATACGATTTATATGTTTTGTATTCGGTGATCAAATTATGTTCGATTTGCTAATTATCTCATTCGAATGTGTTAGGTAATTTTATCAAATGCAATTATTTTTCCTGGTCAACACAACCCCACTTAATGCAGCTAAACTTGAATAATAGTTGAGGACAGAACCAGCTTTTATTTTACTTGAAAGGTGCCAGAACTGGCCTAGTCCCCTATCTTTATTAGTTACTATTATCAATTATTTGCTACATCTGGAGGATTATATTTTCAAATACAGCATCGGCAATTTATTTGGTAATGTAATAATTATTGAATTTAAATAATTTTATCCTATTAATAAACTTAAATAGACAACAACACAAGTTATATTCTTATGATTTATTAAATTATAATTATTTTAAAAACTAAAAAGAGAATAGCAATTCGAATGGCTATTAAACACTGCTGTTTTCTAAGATTGAAATTCTTTTTTTTTTTATAGTCTGACACAGCACAGCATTTTGCTATACTTAAAGTTCAAAAGAAAATGATCACTTAAATTATGAAATAACATCTCTTACCAGTAAGTTGAATTATTCAATTTATAACACTGTGGAGATTACCATGCATGTTTTTTGTTCTCCTGGGAAGGATCTGTTACACTGTCTTACCGCAGCTTGTAGGTAGCCCGGAGTTCAAGATTTAATTAGGTGATGGCTTCACTCTCTGCATTTTAAGACTTCAGGAAGGAAAAAACATCAGCAACAAACTTTGTCTAGTCACATATCTTACAACGATTCAATATGCTGGTGAGAGTAGCTTGGCGCAATTTTTAGGACTTCATAGAAAAATCAGTTTTTTATAATAAAGTGCTTTCTTGAGAAGATGAAGATCCAAGATGATCAACACATGATGTATTTGCTTTTTTATATTGTCCCTGATTTTAGTAAGCCGTGCACTTCCTGTTGATACTTGTTAACTTTTACAAATTTAAAGTAATTTTGTTTACAAAGTCATCTTTTTCCCCCTTTGGTGGCCATCTTTGATGAGGGTGAAAGAATGCTGCACTTTTTAACTAAGTATTTCTAATTGTTTTGCAATAAGAATTTGTTTTCTTATCTTTGCTCAAATCAAAGTAAGATCTGGTTATTCTCTTTATCTCTTTTTTTAATTTTTAATTAAAAAATATATAACCTACGTTGTCTAAACAAAATACAATCAGATATTTAAAAAAATATATTATTTTCTTTTTGGTAATTTTATAATTCTAAATTGCCAATACAGACTTGTACCCCAAAGTATGGTAAAATGTAATATTAAAATGTTTTGTTTAATTTATATTAAATCAAAAAAAAATTGATAAAACAACCAATTCCGCAGTAACAATGGTCTCCACCATTAAAAAAGTGTTCAGAAAAATGCAATTACTATACATATATTTATGTTTGCAATGTGATATGTAATGAGGGGAAAAATGTTGATACTATACTAATCATATTTACATTTAATTTTGGTTAACATATTATTACGCTTATGTAAGAATTAATAAAAAACACTCAGAAAATTATCAATTCAAAGGTTTTCTCATGTTTAATATGTAATATGAAAATCTTTTGTTTAATTTACATCAAATCTCAAAAAAAAAATTTGTTAAAACAACCAATTTTAAAAAAAAAACACACGGTGCAGTCTGGTTATATATAATGATTTAAAACATATAATGTCTTGCAAAATATTAAACCATAATTTTAGGATATCTGATTTAGAAACATTAGGAAAGCAACTATTTTTTTAAAAAATAGCTTTTCAATCAGCAGTGCTACACCTTTGCTTTAAAATCCATTGGATGTCATATTTAAGTTTTAATGCATCAATAAAAACTATATGCTTCTCTTCATTTATACCATGAATAAAAGGTTAAGAATTTTTTTAAAAAAACATTGCTCAAATTTCCAGTATTTGAACCAGTGGCCACATCATTCTATCAATTTTTTCATGTAATTTAAGAGAAATTGATGTTATCACCCAGCAAGCACAATTTTTGCACCTGTTACTGATGCTATCACATCACCACTTTTTATATTTTTATATTAGTTTAGACTTGAAATCTTATATATTTTTATTCTTGTTTTATTTTGATTAATTTTGTAATCCAACATCAACTTTGGAATTATAAATTAAAAACAAATGAAATGTATATAAAAAACTTTTTATTAAACCTTCTAATATATATATATATTATTATTACCTCCATTTAATTTTTGTAGTTGCAACTGATATGAATAATTCTCATTTTCATTCATTATTTCAATTCATCAAGGGTATATAAAACAAATGAGCATTTTATGAAAAAAAAATACCTACAAGATAAATTATTGTTGGGAGAGGAGATGTCAGATCTAAACTTGTGTATTAAGTATCTGTGTTAACACTAGTTAAAGAATTATTGGAAGTATACTGTATCTACAAATCAAAGATAGAATTACCACTTACCTTGAGTTATTTTTTTTATTCATAAAATTATTATTATTAATTTTCATCTGTTAATAATTTAGACAAAATTGTATTAATTATATATTGTGTATATGAGTTTTTTGTTTTTTTTTTACGTTTTCATAATTCATTCCATTAATTCTCTATAATAAACCACTATTGCAGGCATAGGTGTATTTTTTTATATTTTTTTTTTCTGCCATTTTTCTCTCTCTTAGTATAAATAGTTTTTTTGGTTAAAATTTTCTTTTCTTATAATGCATAATATAACAGTATCTTAAAATTCTTCACTAGGTTTCATTAATTCCTGTCGCATTAATATTTTCTTTTGGTTATTATTTTTTTTTTTTTTGTCAAAATTTGCTATGGCACTACTTTTAGAAACAATTACATCTGGATTTTCTTCCCAATTTTTTTTACACCTTTTATGAATTCCTTTACATAATTCAGCATATTATAAGTCTAATGTTTTTTAATTATTTTTCATTTAAAAGTTTTTACACTTTTTTTTTTATACTTGTAATTATTTGTTTCAATATTCATTTGACCCTTGCTTTATGCTACAGAAATCACTGTTGTCTTTTAGTATTAATAGGGCTTATTAAATATCTTAATATTTCTGACTTCTTTAAATATAAAATTAGATTTTTGTGTTTTGATTCCAAAAAAAAAATTTTTTATCTTTGTTTCTAGTTTGCATTAAATCAAATTTTTTTAACAGAATTTCATCTAAACATTTTTGACATTGTGTGCTTATCAATCTTAGGCTTTTAAGTCAAAAAGGAGGCAGATGTGTCCTTTGGAAGATCTTGAAGTTCAAATATTGGAAATGGCAGATAGAGTTAATACATATTGATAACTATATTAATGAGAAATTTTTTAGGATTAATAGTCTTTTTTCAAATGAACTATAGAAATTTAAAAAGTAAAATACAAAAATTAAATTTAAACTTACTGCTTATGGAGCTTATGAAAAAGATTACTTCTCCATCATTTTAAGTCTTACATTGAAATGAAGCTACTTTCGTATTTTGATTTCTAGTAATTTTTCTTATACCCTGTAAAATTTTAATGTTTTTGGATTATCAACACATTTTTTGGTTTTGATCAGCATTCATTTAGTCTGTTTAATTGTAAATGTTTCACATTTTCTTCATTTATTCAAATTAATGCATCAAAGATACACTAAATATTTGTTGATGTCATTTTGCTAATATTTAAATGAATCAGTATAGTAGCTACTAGTAAATATTTTTATTTAACTTTTTGTATGGGCATATTGAATTTTTAAAGAATTGATTTGAGACACAATTTTCACTATAACTTCAGTTTTAATAATGATAGAGCAAAAAGCTATACATTGATGGAAACTAGAAAAACTAAGGAAAAATATACAGTTAAGAAAAAATAGTCATTACCATTAAAAAATTAAGAAGAAAAATATTTCAATATTCTAAAAAATTATTACTTTAGTCTTTGCTCATAATTTCTAATTCATCATAACTAAGTTTTAAAATTACATTTTCATCTATAATTTTTTTTGTATTCCTCCCAAAATTCTGATTCCAAACATATGTAATACTTCTTATCTGAGATAATTCATAGCCTTAGAATTTATAAAAAGAGAACCATAAGTATTCGTCATTTTCTTGTATCCTAGAAGTTAAAAAATTTCAAGATATCTATAAGAAAAAAAGATTCTTCCTAATAAAAGATACAAAATAAATTATTTCCAAAAGATGGATATGCATTTTTAATCATAGCAATTGGCTTGTCCATCCAAACTAGAAATTGAAGGCACCGTCTTTATCAATAATAAAGTGAGTCTCCTTTTTTCATTTTATATTTTTTTGCACACCAGTGATGCGATCTTGTTATACTTATTATCCCACAGAGATATAATTTACTTACATGTAACTCATTTGCTAGCTGTAGACTTAATTAGAGGGAATTTGAACCCAGACTTGCAAGCTCCCTTTGGTCATCCACTCCATCTTATACAACTGATACACATGATTACATACATGTGAAAAAGATAAATTGTCTCCAGTATACATATTTCATGTTGAACAAGCGCTCCTCTCATTACATTTCGCTAAAATATAAATAGTATACACCTGGGTCTCTTTTTATGTGGACTTATTTAACACGATTTTGAAGTTATGCGATTCATGTTTTACCAGAAGTCGAACTCTGATAATGCGCTATTACTTTAAATAATAAATTTTGCACACTTACGTTATATTGAAAGTAATAGCACATTATTGGAATTTGACTTTCATCTTAGTAATTTCAATATTTTCAATGCTTTATAATAGTAAGATTTTATGCAATAATGAAATTAAAATCATGATTTCCACATTTTATGTATACACACATTAAATTTTACAAGATTATAATGTAAATTTGTTCAAACATTGTGCGTGTTAATTTTGCATTTTAAATCACATTCTGTTTTTGCTTTTTAAAAAATAACGTAATCAATTATTAATCATTTAGTGTCCGCAAGTTTATTTTTAAAAGGTGAGTAATAGCAGTGGGCACAATTAAATTTGACAATTAAAAATTAAAATTGATTTTTAATTGTAATTAACAATTTAAAAATTACTTACAGCAATTTGAAATTAATGTGATGTAAAACGAAATTTGATTTTTAAATGGAATTGAAAATTAAAGACAAAAATAAGAATTTAATTTTTAGTTGTTAGTTTTAATTAAATTTTTCCCAGCAGTGATGAATAAATGTCTTTTTATTATCATAAGTCTAAGTTCATAAAGAATTAATAAAATCATCGTCTCAAAGATTAATTACTAATTACATTGTCAACAGAAAACCATTAACACAACATGAGAGTGAACTTGGCGCTAGTTGTATTTCCTCTTGTGAAAATCTGATTTTTTACCAGTTTGCAAATGAACGTGTTTTTCGGCAAATAGCGATAATAATTAAAACGTGTATAAAAAAATGTAAATTACTATACTGTAAATTATGCATAAAAATATATTATTTTGAATAAAATTAAATATTATAGTTAAAAAAAGTTTGTCTTGTATTAATTTTTTCCAAATTTGAAATTTTTTATTAGTCATATTTTATTTCCTTTTTTTTTTTTTTGCGCAAATTTTAAAGTAATTTTACGTTGGTGTTTTGTTTTTACGCGAATTTTGAAAAATCACAGACCGCATCTCCCCCCTTTTCAACGTAAGTTACGTCTATTTTTGCGCGATTTCGTTTGCGCGTGTTTTCTGAGGAACCTATCTATTGCGTAAAACGAGACCCAGGTGTACATGTATTTAATTATTAGTTATAGATTTGAAAATAATATGATGCAAGATGTGGCAAAACTGCTGACTGCACAGCATGAGTATCAAGGTACAGGCAGTTATCTAGACTTGCTTCTTTACCTGCTTTCTGCACACCCACACAGTTTTAAATCTCTCTTTATTGGTTTTAAGAGTTTATATTTTCACATGGTACTATGCCCAATAAATTTATGATTGCTTCATTACAACCTTTCTGTGGATCTAATAATCAGCCTTAAAATTTGCATTGCTCTATAACAGCCTAATTTTATATATGTAGTGAAAATCATTACTTGTTATACAAACACAAACATGCAAGTACAAACCCTAACACAAATACAGACTATTTAATAAATTATTACGCCTTTTGAGAATTATTATGTCTATAAAATAAAGTTGCCTCAAACTTGGATGAGTCCCAAAATTATATTGTTCATAATCGTTATAAAATTTGATATATGGAGTCAAAATTATTTTCATTATACAAATACATATACACTACCACAAACACTAATTATATTTATTACTGACAATTATTTTTATCAAATATCTTTTTAAAATAACAAAAAAATCTAAATTGAATACTTTAATTTATTAGCTTTTCTTTTCGGGATGAAGGCCTTGAAATTGCAAAATCGTCAATGCATATTGAATCCACTTACTACAAATTAAATTTTCCCCATCAAAAATGTGCGCCTTGTTTTCTCTGTACAATCTAATAAATTGAGCAAAAAAAAAAAATTAAATGGACTTATTAAAATAAAAAAAAATAATACATTAATTTTTATCTGATTTTAACAAGGCATACATAATTTAAAACGGAGCTAAACCGCAGAGAATGACAGTATTGACATATGCGTAGTCCATTCAATTTTTCCATAATTTGAAAATGAAAACAAAGAAATTATAATTACAAACAGTGAGCGGTGTACTTAAATTACTGCATCTTTTTTCCAATTTCACTATAAAGATTAAAAGATTGAATTATCGGTGAGTAGCAGATAGTGTGAATTAAGATTTAGTTTATTTTTTCCATAGTAAGATAAAATTCTATAGACATCTTTATATGAAAATAACATATATATAATATTTTATAATAAATGTTTTTGTTTACTGTGTATCAAAAAAGCCAAAAAATAATTATTTTTTTAGCCACAATTGGAATTTTTATATTCAACTTGAGATGAAAGTGTGGGTTCAATTACTATTCAGTGCAAGTTAAATATAAAACCTCCAATTGCCAATTGTGGTTGATGAAAACAAATATTAAAAAATATTTTTGTCTATTATTTTTGACTTTTTGGTATTGGGAACTTTTTTGTAATTATTCCACTTTGAATCAAAACAAAGAATAAAAACATCGCAGTCTGTGTAATGTTTGGAAAAAAAAATCATGCATTAAAAATTTTACTTTTATAACCAAAAGAAATTAAGATTTATTTTTATTTGAATTTCTGTAAATGCTATTTCATTTATACTTTTTAAAAAAAAAAAATTACCACCATGCGCAATCACTGAAAAGTTAAAGAACTGATATTACATTTGAAATTCAATCCATCATCATCATTTCAGTAAACATGACAAGGGCCATCCTGAAATATTTCATTGTAATATTGCATTGTCATTGACAACTAATTTTTTCCCAATGAAATTCATTTGATGTGATGAAAATATGCTAAAACATGTTTGCAAAATTTATCCTAAACAAACAGTTTGTACATTAATTTAAATAAAAGCATTTAAAAACTAAAAGTTAGTCATTCATCAGTTCCTGTAAGAATATGCAAATAGTGATATATTGTACTGTGAAATTTAGTAATAGATTGTACCATTATTTTAATTTTAGGTGTATTTTCATTTTTAAATTTTACTATGGAATAAAAATTATTGTATGGTTTAGCCATATTTTGTTTAGTAAGTGTTGTTATATGTGATTTAATACTAATTTTATGAGAAATATAATTAAACTGCTATTAAAAATTTAATTTCAAAACTCATCTGTATAAATTGAAAATTTCTGAGCAAACAAAAGTAATTCCACGGTAGTTCATCTTTGCTTTATGTAAACTGAAGTTATTGTGAAAAAAAAAAAAGTTAATTCCTGTAATTTTTGTTCACTATTTTTGTGTGATTTTATCATTAATATTTGCATTAAATTTATAATTAGGATTATAACTATAATAAACACAAAGTCTTGAAACTTTAGTATACTTCTGCCATATTCCAAAATATGATAGTATGAATAGCATACTTGGCCTTAATTAATATGTACTCTGATTATATTCTTTGCACATAAGGATAGCTGATTGATACAAAATTAAAGTATGGGATTCCAGATTAATGGTAATTAACTTGTAACATTTTAATTTGTAAAAAAAAAATTACTATAAGATAAATAAGTTATATAACTTTTTTAAATCTTTAGATTTTTTTCTTTAGTTTTCGTATAAAAGCTATTGTTTACAGTTTCAATATCAAAACAGATGAGTGGGAAGAACTTTATTATTATTTTTATGTCGGTCTCATTTCTTTACATTATGGAATTTTTCAGTTTTTTTACATTACCATTTTCAAATATAAAATATATTTGTTTTCATCAAATATGAATTCTATATGACTATTTCTTACAAAGATATCTTTTTTTGTAATGTCTGTGATATAATAAGATGGATTTTTCAGAATGCATGAAGTATTGAACTTTGAATGTAAAAAGTCTGATGCAGAATATCAAATGTAAATAAAAAATATTTTACTCAATTTGCTAACAATTCAATTCAGAAAAGAAGCAGGCACGACCAAAGTAGTCTTGAACAGCTGATAAAATTTAAATAAATAATTTGTTTCTTATACATTTTTTTTTCTATGTATATGTATATATGATTTATGAAAAGGTGTGAAGGAAAGCAATAATTGGGATCTTTTTTTTGGTTGATGATTTTCATTACAAAATATACTTTATATCTAAATTATGTCAGCAGAATTTAATTATTTTAGCATTAATATAATGCACACTTGAATTAAAAAAAGGCACTATTATTAGTAATTGTGATATGAAACAAAATATTCAAGAATTGATGTTGTTATCACTGGACTGAAATATTGCATAGAGAAGAGAAAAACAACGACCAGTTGCATAGAATCTAGTATTGTTGAATAGATGGTATACAAAAATTGACTGTGTTTACCCAAATTCATTTCTAGTTACAATCATAGAAAAATAATTGATTCCCATAAGGTTTATTTTTAAAATAGAAGCTTGTAAATCCTATAATGCAGCTTATTTATAAAAGCTAAGCAAGATTAATAAAATGTTTTTATTTAATATCCTAAAAATGTTGTCAGAAATTTAAAAATATATTTGTTAGCAAAAAGATTTCTATTTACTGGTCTCCAATGTTTAATTAAGCAATATTTGAACAAACATTTTTTTTTTTTATAATTATAAGCAAATATGAATCTTGTAAATTCATGTTTAATATATATATTTAAGAATTCATAAATCATTAAGTAAAGTTATAGATTTTTATATATGATTGGATCATATATTTATAGAATAAGATCTGCCAAGCTCAGATATTGTATTTATAAAGTTAGGTGGAATGTTAGTTTCAAAGGAATTTATTGAATGTATAATTTTAAATTTGAATTGAAAATAAATGAAAATCATTCTAAATGAATTTACAAAAAGAAGTTTGATTTAGATAAAAATTGTAGCCCTATTAGAGAAAATAAGCAGACTGTAATGTATTTTATGGATTGTAATTTAGAGAAAATGAAGATGTTTCTTATTAGGCTTGGCCAGAGATGGAAGTTAATTGTGATTTTGACAGTTTTAAAGAATTTAGTCAAGTTAGTATGGAGAGAATTAAAGATTAAGATACTAATAAAATTTATAACTATAAAAGCTGTTTGTTATACAGTTTTTATATGGCTTGAATGCACATTTAACATTGGCCAAATTCTTATAAAAATGTTAATATTTGTTACATTAACACAGTTTTTATATATTGACAATCCATATTTAATGAATATATATAAAGATAACAACAATACATCACAACTTTTTTAGTCTATTCTTAATATATGCTTCCAAAAAATTACCCCCCCCCCGTTCCAGAGCCACAGATTAAATAAGAATAAAAGTTAAAATTTTATGTGAAAATAATAATGATAATAACTGTTTTGAATTTAAAAGATTTAGTCATTTTTCTTATTTTTTTGGTTTAATAAAAGAAACCAGAAACAAATATTGTCTTGCTTTTTTTAAATCCCTGTTAATTTTGCATTCAGCAATTTTATCCTTAAATTTAAAAGTACACTAACAAAATGAATATTTTCTGATTATTTTCATTTATTTTTTTTTAATATTTTAACTTTTTTTTGTTTGGATCCCAAAATTAACTCTATATAAATATTCATTTTTTCCCCCCAAATACATTGTTTCTCAAATTATTTTATTATGTCAATTGTTGATATATCACAATCTTGGATAAATGGAATAATCTTTGTGTGAATAGGGTTTTTTTAAAATTGAAACAAGTAACTAATATTACCTATTCCCCATCTTATTTTTTTTTTAGTTTGAATTAAATGATGATTTGTAAACACATTTAAATTAATGCTTCATCACGAAGTTAGAGCTGCAACTTTTGGATTTTAATTTATTGTGAGCATAAATATGTTTGTTTTTTTATGTGTATGATTTTTATCTGGTACCTTTATTTTATTTTATTCCTGTTGTGATTATAGTACAGTATTTTAGTTATCAAAATTAGGAAAAGATGATAAACTTGAAATGTGCTAAACTTTGTGAAGATTTGTGAAGCACTAATGAAAGTAAAAGCTTTGAAAGGATACTTGCAGTACTATATCATATTAATTGCACAAATTATTGATAATGATTGTGAAGTAATCTATCTAGACCTTGGAAGATTATATTTTGAATTGAGGCATAAAAATTATACAAAACAAAATAACCCCCCCAATCAAGTATTGTCATAAAATTTTATAATTTGTATAAAATTTCATTTAATTATTATGTAATTTATGAAATGATAATGTAGATCATCATAAACATGAGTATAAAAAGATTTGCAAATATCTAATTATATATTAACCTGTTTTTTTTTAAAAAAAAACATGTAATTACTATTACATTAAAACATGTATATATACTTTGTGCAAAAAGTCTATAGGGAATGTTTTGAATCATAATTGTATGTCATATTCAGCAAATAATAATCATTTTTATACCTTCTCCATCTCCAGAAAAATGGATTGAGGGTTCATTGTATTTTCTTCAATAAAATTATTTGTAAAATGATAAATAATGAAGATTTGTCATATTTTTTGAAATTTTCAATTTTACAAATTAAAAATGGCACCATTTTTTTTAAAATCATTGTATACACAACTAAGCAAGTTTCCTGATTTGCTTAAAGCAGGAAATCCCCCCTCCTCTACTTTGATCTATATTAAAAATTTGTTTTGAAATGTAATAAACTTCAGCAGTCAGAAATTTATTTTATCTAGATAATATATAAAGAGCCTGCTACTAGCTCTAAACAAGCTTATATTTTTTTTATGATAAATGCTACAAGAGAAAATACATGAAGCTTTTATCTATGATGGTCCCCATCCCCAGACCGGTTTCGAGCTATGGCTCTCATCAGTGAGGAGCTAGGACATAAGATTCAAAATATTAACTCAAGCCAAGCATTTATCTAATTCTTAAATATTAAGAAAAAGATCCAAATCTTCAGACATGTACATGTCTTCAAACTCAGCTCTTTAACCAAAGAAACTATATGAGCCTGAACTAAATTCAGAGATCCCATATATTAGTAGGCTTAGCAATTTAATATAGCCAAAGCCCTAATAGCAAAATTATAATAGTAAAAATCAGTCATATATCACATGACCTATATAGCTTGTATTACAAATATGTAATATATAAAGAGCCTGCTACTAGCTCTAAACAAGCTTATATATTTTTTTTATGATAAATGCTAGAAGAGAAAATACATGAAGCTTTTATCTATGATGGTCCCCATCCCCAGACTGGTTTCGAGCTATGGCTCTCATCAGTGAGGAGCTAGGACATAAGATTCAAAATATTAACTCAAGCCAAGCATTTATCTAATTCTCAAATATTAAGAAAAAGATCCAAATCTTCAGACACCTACATGTCTTCAAACTCAGCTCTTTAACCATAGATAAAAACTTCATGTATTTTCTCTTGTAGCATTTATCATAAAAAAAAAAAAAGCTTGTTTAGAGCTAGTAGCAGGCTCTTTATATATTACATATTTGTAATACAAGCTATATAGGTCATGTGATATATGACTGATTTTTACTATTATAATTTTGCTATTAGGGCTTTGGCTATATTAAATTGCTAAGCCTACTAATATATGGGATCTCTGAATTTAGTTCAGGCTCATATAGTTTCTTTGGTTAAAGAGCTGAGTTTGAAGACATGTAGGTGTCTGAAGATTTGGATCTTTTTCTTAATATTTAAGAATTAGATAAATGCTTGGCTTGAGTTAATATTTTGAATCTTATGTCCTAGCTCCTCACTGATGAGAGCCATAGCTCAAAACCGGTCTGGGGATGGGGACCATCATAGATAAAAGCTTCATGTATTTTCTCTTGTAGCATTTATCATAAAAAAAATATAAGCTTGTTTAGAGCTAGTAGCAGGCTCTTTATATATTACATATTTGTAATACAAGCTATATAGGTCATGTGATATATGACTGATTTTTATCTATATAAGTTTTTATTTTAACTAAATTATTGTTTTTCAATCATTTTTATGATATGGCTCTTTATTATTATTTTTGTGCAGATCCATTTTAAAAATAAATTAATTACATTCAGGTTGCTGTTGACAATAGATAGAAAATAAGTGTTTAAATTCTAAAATGCACCAAATGGTCATTTAAATTTGCTCATCAAGAATTGTCACATTTGGAGAAAAGAACAAAATATGGTAAATGCACATAATTTCAATAATAACAATGGAATTGATAAATTAAAAAATGCACATTTCACAAATATAGACAGTAATTATAGCATTTCATTTAATTTAAAAAAGATATTCATATTACACTACAGTTATAGAAAATATATTACTGTAACTATATTTAAATCTTTAATATGATAATATTGAATGAAAATGGCCATCATATTTTTGTAGTTTATTTTATGAGTTTCTGTTTGTCATCAAAACTTATTTATATTTTATAATGAAGAATGGATAACAACTAAAATAAAATAGAATTCATTTATTAAGAACTTTTTTTTCATATATGTTTTTCAAAAGTGTATTTTTTTAAAACTTCCAAGTAGATTACTTTAGGTTAGGGTATGCGTGCCGCTTGGCACAAAATGATTATCAATGGCACTGATTGAATTGAAATAATAAAAAATTGTATTTTAATTACAGCACGCACGTTTGCTCTTATTATCTACATTTTGCATATGTGACACACATGTAAATCAAAACGATGATTCAGTTTAATTTACTAATTATTTGTACAATAAACATACAACTTTGCTGTTTTCAATAAAGATAAGAGCTAAGTGGGATGAAAGTATTTTTTTTCACCAGGGAGGATTAATTTTACTTGGATTTTTTTTTGACGGTCAATTGACTTTTGATACTTTTGTAAGCAACTGCATGTTTAGAGTAAATTTATATTCAGAAAGAATATTAATAATACATTTTAAGTTTTGATGCCTTTATTTGAGGGAAAAAAAAGTTTATAGTTAGTGATAGTCAGGTTAATGCGTGAACAAAGTCTGCAAATATGAGACTTTATAATATTGTTTGGATCTCAAAGAAGTTAAAAATTGCCCCCCCCCCCCCTTTAAATGTCTATTGTGTAATTAAAACTAATTTCTCATAGAGAAAAATTCCAAATGTCTATAGTTTTAAAGAAAAGTAGAATATAAGAAAAACTTGCAATTTTGAGTAGACTTTTTATATCACAAAATGATGAATGCTAGAAGTTCATTAATCAGTTATTTAAATTAAATCATTGGTAGCTGAATGCACTTTGCCCATTCTGAATCACTGGGTATTAATCAGCAAGTTTGTAAACAATACACATTTTTTTAAATGCCAATGAGATGAATTTTCTGTATGCCAAAGAAAATTTTAAGCATGTCTTTTGAGTACAATATAATTTAACAAGATAAACTTTTTACGTATGTTCCTATGTATTTTAAAATATTGAGTGACCGATAATATAATATCTGATTATAATAGGCTTTAGAGCCCATTATAACCGGACCAATTTTGATACTATGTATAATAAGATTGGTAGAATCATGTTGCACTGGGAATAAGATTCGGCACACCACCACTAAAAGATTGCAAACTCCTGGTTTGGGCAATATTACAATGAATATGTTTCAATAGAAACAGATGATCAGTGAATGTAAACTATTACTAATGAATGCGCAATTTCATTATATTATGGTATTGTCTATTCAAATTCACCTAAGAGTATATCCATTGTTCATTGATGAATACTAGAATATGAAAATCCATATGCAGTTGCAACATATATATTCAGGCTTCCTAATTCAGGTTATTCATTTAAATTTATTGCATGTATTAATGAAAGTCTTATGTCTAAAATATTTGAACTTTTTATATTTATGAACATTTTGGAATTATATTCTTATGATTTACTTAAAAATACGCTAGTTTAGTTTATTTTATAACAAATTCAAGTATTATTAAAACAGGCAAAACTCATTTTATATATTGTCACACACAGCATCCATTGCTTACTCTAGCTTGCTGTGTGTGGCAATATATTATAACGTTTTCCGTCTTGCTAGGCCTCTATATGCAAAAAAAATGTTTCATTTTTTTATTTAAAAAATAAGGTTTCATTATTATTCTAAGAACATAACTATCTTTCCTGATCAACTCGGCCTAGAATTGTTACAAGTACAATTGCAAGCTGAATCAGTTTTTTATTTATAAATGAGGGTGCCAGAGTTGCTTATACTCACTGATTCTGCATCAAACATATCGTAACTCGTAAAGTAGTAATTATACGATCGGGATTAAAATTCCCGTTAAATAGAAGATTTTCCCCTTTGACTTAATTAAGAAAGTAAATCTACTTAGCCAAGGTAATTTATACACTAAAAAACAATCAAAATACAGAAAACCCCCATAGGGGGCCTAAAAAAAAAAAGGAGCGGAGGTGTAAAAAACCCCCCAACCCCCCCCAATTTTTGGGTGGTTTGAGGGGAGGCTGGGGGGGGGCTTACCCCCCCCTTAAAAAAAAAAAAAAAAAAATAAAAAAAAAAATCGGGGGTTTGGGAATTTGAATCTAAATAATCAAAACTAAAACTTAAATATAATAACAATTATTAATTTTATACATGTACAATGAAAGTTATGTTAATAATAAAGATTTATTCTAGCCCGTCAAACATTTAATATTTATGATAAATTTTTTTTTTATAATATTGGAAAGTATTATACATAACGAATTTGATAATTTGATTCAAATATTGAAGCAATAGTTAGTTTGTGTCTTATTTTTTCGTGGTAACAGTTTCATTCACTATTCAGTTCGCAAATCTTTAGATCATAAAATTATGGGAATAACGTTTCATTCAAATCTCAGTTCATAAAGCTTTATATAAAAGTTATGGCCATTAACTTACTGGTAAGTTGATATTTAAGCAGGTCATTGATCATCCGACATTCAATTCCTTCAGTGGGTATTCTGCAGCACTTTTCTTTTTATTGTTTCCTTCCTTCCAAATCTCCGATCGGTATTTAGGTACAGCCAGATGACGGTCTAGGTGACTTTTCTCGAGAGAAAGTGTCGGCAAACGATAAAGTTCTACTCACTCATGGAGAGTGGTTTCAGTTCGTATCTAAGTGGACACATTTTAATTTTTTTATTAAAAAAAAAATACGGGGCACTTCAAATTGCTCATCACTCTCTGGAACAAACAAGACAGAGACACTTTTCAAACCTGTAGTTTCCTTTTATATCCCCAGATTCTTTTTAGAAGTTCTGCGCATATTCCTTTTTACCTTTTGTTCTATTTTATAAACTTCTACATTATTTCTCATTTTTTATTACAAAGTCTCTTTTCTCGTTATGAATTTCTGCCATTTTTCATTACTATCAGAAAGTCGTTTCTGATAGTTATCTTTTACCTTTGAAATTTCCTTTCACTATTTGAATCAATTATTCAGTATGCACTTTCCAACATTGAATTTATTTTAGTTAAATTATATATAAAAAAAAATTAACTTTCACTGTACGTTTTTCTTAAAATAACATTACAAAATATTACAAAAAAAAAAATTAAAGATCGGGTTCTCTCTTTTTTATTTAAATGATATACAATATTAAATACCAATTTGTACCATATATATAAATAAACGGTACAATATACAGTGAGTTTTGCCTGTTTTAACAACAGTTATACACAAGCGTAAGAGGAGGTGGTCATGTGATGTTTATTGGCTTAAAGTCAAATATTGTGAATAACCCTGGTTCAATTCTAATTTGATGCTTAAAAACAAATAAATATATATATATAATTATTAATGAAGTAAGAAAGATCAAAAGAAAAATTGGAAAACAATGGTTATGAGTTCTAAGTTTTTGAGATGTTAAGTTGGGAAAATTGGGCTAGAGATATGAAAGGAATTAATAAGTTAAGAAGCAAAATTATAAACTAAGAATATAGATGTTAAGTTGATGCTGTTTAAAAAACTCAATTCTATATGTCAGATAGACTTGATTTCAATTGACAGCCAGCTTGTAATTCTACTTATATATTAAATTATCAAAACAATTGGTTCTTTTCATTTCATAATGAATACTACAATCTGATAACAGTAAAGAATTACTAATAAAATTATGGATAGTTAAAAAAAAAAAAAGACTAATTAGTTTCTGGCAAGCCCTATCATATCTTATAAAATGCATTTGCCGTGTATAAATAATATACATGATTTTTAAAGAGAATCTAGAACCAAGGAACTAACGAAAGAACAAACCAAATATAGAACACCTGCTCACTATTTAGGTGCAGTCAAATATTTCCAACTGGATTCAAGATTTAAAGTTTGTTCAAATAATAAAGACTGGCTTATTCCCTTGTGATGTAAAGTGAATCTCATACAAAGAAATGTTTGCATAATTACCTAAGTATAGCTTAGTTTTCTATATAAGTTTGAAGTTTTAGAAGCAGTAGAAAATATTCACATATTTCAAAGTGATGATTATACTCAAGAAGGTCTAGTTCCATGTATTCATATTTCAAAAATAAGGATTCGGGGTAACCAGTTTGGTTGAGCCAACAAAAGAAAATTAAGTACTAAGAGAGAAAAAAAAAACATCTTTTTTTATTGAAGTCAATTATATTTCATGTGTAGATCATGGAAAATAAGATGCGTGAAATTCCAGACAATTTATAACTTTTCATAAGATATCAATTTTCAGCCTGATCAATCTAGCATAAACAAATCATGTCAAAATTATTGGACTTGATAAATATGACTTAGGTATATGAAAGTTTCTTTGGTAAGCTTTCCACACCAATAGGATTCAAATATATAATAAAAAAAATAAAGGAATTAATAGACTGATTTCCCATTGCCTTGTGCTAATCATTCCATTGGCTTAAAGATTTCTTGAGGATTATAATGATTCCAATTGCTAAAAAGAAGAAAGCTGTTAGATGTGAAGAGTACAGAACAAGTTTCTATTTCATGCTTCAAAAATATTATTGGGAATTTTAACTCAAAAAATTTATCGGAAGATGGAATATTATATTGGAGATTTCAGAGAAGGAAAAGTACAAGAGATGCTATTAGTATTGTTAGAACAATTACAGAGATATATATTGAAAAAGATAAAGAAATGGTTTATGTTTTGAGGATTTGGAAAAAGCATTTGATAGAACAATCTGGAATAAATTTATCACCTTGAAAAATAAAGGAATATTTAGAAAGGGGAAAGATTAATTTAGTATATATATATTATAGTAGCAAAGGATAAAAATCAGAGAATATAGAAAAAGCAATTTGACAAGGATGCTGCATGTCACCTGTGCTTTTTAATGTTTATTTAGAATGTATGTTAGATAAATATTTAGACTGCAGAAGAGCTAATATAGGAATTAGAAGAATAAAATATATAAGATTTGCAAATGATATGGCTCTTATAATCTGGGAATGAAAAAAATCTCTAGAATATGCTCAACAAATTGGAGGAAGAATATATAGAATGAAGATGGTTGTTGAGAAGACCAAGTGTTTATGAATAGGAAGGAATAAAAAAAGAATACAAATTGATGTTAATGATAATAGTTCAACAGGGTAGTTGGTTGAGAGAGGATGGAAGAAGTGAAGATGAAGTTAAAAAAAGAATAGTATTAGTAAAGAAGACATTTGTTAAGAACAAAATATTTTTTGGACCTTTGAAGAGGGATTAAGGAAAAGATTAAGTGCTTTGTATGGTGTATATTATTATATGGTTATGAAGCTTGGACAATTAGGAACAGTTTGGAGGCCTCTGAGATGTGGTTATGGAGATGAATGAGAGAATTAGTAGGATGAATAAAATGACAAATGAAGTTTTGAAAAAGTAAATGAAAAAAGATTGATTGAAGAAAATAAAGATAGAAAGAGAAATTAGATTAAATATATATCAAAAGAATTAATAGTTTATTGAAAGTGGAAGATGAGAAGAAAGGACTAAGAAGACCGACCTTGCTGGATATTATAAGAGATATGTGGAATTGAAGATTTGAGCAATAAACAGAACAGAATGGAGACAGAGATAAATTTGTTGTGTGACTGCTCTCTGGACTTGTCCATAGGACATAATATTATTGCTTGATTGATATGAAAGTTAATTTTTTAAACATAGTATAAATATATTAGTTGGTTTTTAATTGTTTTACCACAATTTTTCATTTTTTAAAAATATTTATTTTTGCATCGTATAAGAAACAATTTTTATGCAAATATAATTAAAAAAAAAATAGGTGCATTGTATTATATTAATATTAGTTAAACATGATATTATTATTATTTTTTTTTAATCTAGTACTCATTGATGTATAAAATTTACAAATTTATTCTCCATAGACGTAAAAAAAAAAGGATTACTGTTTACACACAATCTAATTTCATAGCTTTTTTGTTATTATTATTAATATTTTGTTTTAGAAGAAATATTTTTTTTAAAGAAGAAATTAATATCTAAGTTGTATTAGTTTATAGCGTAATTTATTCTTTACTATTGGATTCTAGAACCACTTACATATTTGTGAATAATCAGTGTACCCAAATGGTAGGGTCACTACATCTGTAGAATAGTGTTTGTTATTCTTTATTTAAACAATTAATGGATTCTGAATCATAATGTACATATTTGAGATTTTGAACCCAAATTAATTTGTCAAGCAAGTGTAGGCACTTTTGATCTTTTTGGGGAAAAGATTATATATATTAAATCATATGACATTAACTCCTTGAGTTTTGAATGACGCCATATTGGATTTTAGAGAATTGGATTAAGATATAATGTATATAAAATCTTAAATTTGGACATAATAATAATAATAATATGACATATATTATTAGAAAAAGCAAATATAAAGGAATTTAATGAAGCTGGGAAAATATAATCATTATCTTAAAAAAAATTAAAAAAAGATTTTTAATACAGTTAAAAATATTAATTTTTATATTGATTCACAAATTCTAAATTTTGTGAGTTACATATTAAAATCACATTTTTATAGACAGTTTTTCTAATGTAAAAATAATATTTTACAATAAGTATTGTATATGATATTGTGCATTGTATATCAAATACTATGCAAAGATAACTTTAATAAATTGTAATTTATTAAAAAATAGAACTAATTTTAAAATAATTGCATAAAAAATTAGTATATAATATAAAAGAGCAAAGAAAAAAGTGACAGGATGGAAGACTAAAAAATGTTTCATGGTGTATGTATATCATATTTTTGCACATAGTGATAGCTAAATAAGAAAATGCACTCCCCCCTTTCATTTTAATAAAATATTAATGAGAATTGTCACAATGCTGATGCTTATTATCTATCTTACCTTTCATTTGCCCTTGTGGGAATGCTTATAGCTTACTGGGTAGATGGCTTTATTTTAGGAAAATTAGGATCAATTGTTACAATAAATATAATTGTATGCATAACTTACAAAATAAGTATATTTGTATAAAAAGGTAGAAAAAGTATTCATAGATTGAAAAAAATGAAATTTAATTGCTAATGTATAAATGATAGATATATATGATAGATACATATAAAACAGACATATGAGATCTATTTAGAGCAACAGATATGACAATAAAATAAATTGGATTTTTTTTTTATAAGCATTACTTGCAAAAGAATATTGTGTTTATATAAGCAAAAAATGAAATACAATTGCTTATGTACAGATGATAGATATGTATACAAATTGGACATATAAGACACTGCATCAGTTATGACAATGAAATATATTTAATTTTTTTTATAAGCATTACTTGCAACAAAATATATTTATGTAAAAACAAACAAACTGTAGAATAAAAAAAAAGATATAAATTTACATTTAGAATTATTCAATTTACATAAAACAGATCATTATTCTAAAGCTCAAGCAGCCCTATTCTAAAATATAAAACGGACCACTATTCTTTAGCATCATAAATTATTTACGTAAAAAAAATGAAAAAGATAATATACTTACAGCTTCTAGTAAATTATATTTTAGGAATTTTCAAGCCCTTCAAGTAGCGTAAATTTTTATTTTCAGAAAAAAAATAAATCCACGTTCATTCTTTTCTGCGAAATATAAAAAGAAAAGAAAAAAAAATTCTTGTGTTTGAAAGATAATGAAATAACACAAATAACAATGTATGCATAATTTTAGGCCTTACCGATTTTGCGCTAACATGATTTAAAGTCAAAATGATTTGTCAAAATGTTTGAAAAGGATTCATTTGGAGCAAATTCATAGTTAAACTTGCTTTAACCTCTGCATTAATAATAGTATTCTACTGTGTACATGCTTCCATATTTGACTTCAGTAGGTTAGAGTGGTATAGAGTTTTTTTTTCATATGTCAAATGCGTTGACGGGGAAGTGAATCTGGGCCAGCAGCTTGTAAGGCAGCTATGCTAACCACTAGGCCACCAACGCTTGACGACGGTATAGAGTTGATAATTGTTCATAATATAGATCCTAAAGATAAGTTGGAAGAATAATGTAATGCTTTGTTGTAAATTATATATAGATTGTTGCTGCAATTTATGAATCATTTAAGTTTTTTTCACTCAATTTAATTCAACTTCAGGAATTGAAATAAATTATCTTTTGTAAAATTATTGTCTTTGTGAAACCATTTATGATAACTGTGTTCCCTATTTAAATGTTAAAATCTATTGCTATCACTAGAATAATTTTTGATTTAATTTTTACACTTTTATAAAAGTAATACATAAACAAGACAAAACTCATTACATAACATAGTAGATGTAATAAGGAGTTAATTTACCATTGTTTATATATGATCTAAAGATCATTTGATAATTCTCTATTTGGATAATTTCAATAATTCTCAAAGAAAGAAATATTACATTATTTTTGATCACTTTCGTGATTACTTTTTCCTTTATGTATAAATTACTAAAATAATTACATATTTTTATTTCCCATTTTTAGTGGCTAATTATTTAGTCGGACAAATAATTATTGAAGAAATGGAGAATTGAAAATTTTTCAATATTTGGTTTAAGTGATTAAGTCAGTAAAATGATAAAATAAGAATTTATATGTTGATGTTTATTTTTAGTGATATTTTATAATTTTTTACTTTTTAAAGTGATAATTAGTCGTTGAAATTAGTTTCATACCTGAAGCAAGAATGAGGCTTTTATATATATTTTATTTTGTTGTTATTAAATCTTACTTTTTATTTATGATCTTTATATATTCTATCCTCAAAATGATTCATTTTGATCTTATTTTAGAGGCAGCTATGGGTTTGTAACAACTTGTGGAAATACTTTGTAATTATCTGATTTTAGTCTTTGTAAGTGTTATTTTTTCTTTGATTTTATTAAATGAAAAAGGTTTTTTTTTTTTTACTAATTTAAAAGATTTTTTTTTAAAAAAAAAAATTGTCATTTTTAAATTTACTTCTATCTCTTTGAATGCCTAGCTATATTTTAGTTTAAAAAAAACATGTACACAGATATATGTAAACAGATTGTGTATTATTTATTATCAGTTATGAAAATTTCATCTGAATTATTAATAGAATATATTTTTAGATTTTTTTTTTTATATATATAAATAAGTTTAGCAATTTTTGTTAGTAATAACATATAAGAACATAATAATGTTCAATTAAAGTTTTTTTTTTTTTAAATGCTGAGAATGAATCATTAAAAGTGATGGCAGTGCCACATATATTTTTTGTAATTATTTTGGATCTTGCATGTATGTTTAATAGTTTCATTACATTCTAATAATCAAAAAATATGAAAAATTTTAAATAAAATTTGCAAAATACTTTTCTTTCTTGAACAATAAGAGTATTCTCCTCGCTGTTATTATAGTTTTTATATAAGATGGAATGATCAGTGATTGGCCAGAATTTTATTTAAAAATATTGAAATAAAAGTTTTTCTTTGTTTATTTAAATGTCTGTTTGGACTGATGTTTAAGTTCCACCATACTCATATAGCCATGCAATTTATTTGATAACGTCGATCTTATTTTTAGTACTGAATTTGAATATTATTACAACAAAAAAGTTTATATTTCACTTGAAAAAAAGCAAATCAAAATTAGAACTGTAAAGTATTATCTTAATCAATAACTATTGTCAAAAATCTGACTGATCTATGGTTGCACATATTTGCTTTGCTATTTTGAAATGATAGCATTTCACAAGCAGAAACAACATAAATTAATTTTCCGTTTATTTTATTAACTGTATTAAATAATATTTAAAAATTTGTGTGAAAACAGTGTATTTTGTAATTAGATAGGAAGTCATTTCTGTAAAACAATTTTGAATAATTTTGCATGATTTTTTTTTTCATTTCCTGTGAGAAAAAAAAAATTACCAAAATATCAATCTTTAAAAATATAAAAATTTATAGAAAAGAAGGGCTTAAATAAATAATTTATATAAAATCTTCAAATTTTCTTTGATTATTTCTTGTTTGTGATGTAAAGTTACAAAATTGGCTGTAAATTTCACAGTGGATTGATTAATTAATCATGTAGTTTCTTTATATCAGGGTAAACAATGATGCAATTAAAAAAAAGATTGTATTTATCAATAGAAAACAAAATCTGAAAGAATAAAACATAATAAAAATAAAATCTATGGTAAGAAACAATATAGAAAGCATACATTTTGGAAAAATAATAATAGCATTAAAATAAAAAACTACTATGATAAAAATACAGAAAAAAATTTTGGAAAAATAATGTTAGCAGTATATGTAATATTAACTAGTACACCTAGGTCTCGTTTTACGTGGTAGATAGGTTTCTCAGAAAACACGCACAAAAGAAATCGCACAAAAATAGACGTACCTCACCTTGAAAATGGGGGATACGGACTGTGATTTTTCAAAAATCGCATAAAAGCAAAGCACCAATGTAAAATTACTTTAAAATTCGCGCAAAAAAAAAAAAAAGAAAAGAAAATATGACTAATAAAAAATTGATAAAAGACAAACTTTTTTTAACTATAATATTTAATTTTATTCAAAACAATATATTTTTATGCATAATTTACAGTAATTTACATTTTTTTATACACGTTTTAATTATTATCGCTATTTGCCGATAAACAGGTTCGTTTGCAAAACTGGTAAAAAATCAGATTCTTCACAAGAGGAAATACTACTAGCGCCAACTTCACTCTCATGTTGTGTTAATGGTTTTCTGGTGACAACGTAATTAGTAATTAATCTAACAACTAAAAATTAAATTCTTATTTTTGTCTTTAATTTTTTAATTTTCAATTCCGTTTAAAAATCAAATTTCGTTTCACATCACATTAATTTCAGATCGCCTTACGTAATGTTTAAATTGTTAATTACAATTAAAAATCAGATTTTAATTTTTAATTGTCAAATTTAATTGTGCCCACTGCTATTACTCACCTTTTAAAAATAAACTTGCGGACACTAAATGATTAATAATTGATTACGTTTTTTTTTAAAAAGCAAAAACAGAATGTGATTTAAAATGCAAAATTAACACGCACAATGTTTGAACAAATTTACATTATAATCTTGTAAAATTTAATGTGTGTACATAAAATGTGGAAATCATGATTTTAATTTCATTATTGCATAAAATTTTACTATTTTAAAGCACTGAAAATATTGAAATTATTAAGATGAAAGTCAAATTCCAATAATGTGCTATTACTTTAAATATGATGTAAGTGCGTGAAATTTATTATTTAAAGTAGTAGCGCATTATCGGAGTTCAACTTTCGATCTAATACAGTGTTAACACATAAAAGAAAACCGCATACAAAAATATTAAGAAGAAACACGAATCGCATAACTTCAAAATCGCGTTAAATAAATCCGCGTAAAACGAGACCCGGGTGTATTTACCTTGTATTAACCTTATTGTTGAAATAAATATGAACTTTATTTTGTAATTAACTAATTGCTTTTTTTTTTATAATTTAAAAAAAGTTAACATTAATAAAATAAAAAGTTCTTGTAATTTTATTTAATTTTTTACTTATCTAAATAAAAAATAGTCTAAGGAACCTTAATTAAAATCATTTGTAAAAGCTGAAATAGAAACTGCTAAATATGATAATGCAAAAGTAAAAGCAAGTGTTATTGAATTAATTACCAATTAATAAAAATATGTTGTATGGAATATTAGAAATATAGTCTCCAAAGGAAAGATGATAATTTATATTTTAAAAATTTTTAAAAAATAGAATAAATATTTGTAATATCTTATAAAACTCAGTCAACATCATTGTCAAATCATTGTCAATCCACTGCAGGATGAAGATCTCTGCAAGTTCAATCAATCTTCCCCGATCTCTAGCCTTTTTTTCTACATCACTCCTACACACTTTCTTATTTCATTTACCCATCTCACTTGTGGTTTCTATCTGGGTCTTTTGGAATCTGGTTTAATATTTTAATTGTCCATCTATTATCATATCTTCTAGTAATATGTTCAGTCCAACTTCACTTCAGTCTTTTAATTCTTTCAACGATGTCAGTAACACCTGTTTGTTCTCTTACTCATGTATTACGTTTTCGATCTCTTCTTGATATTCCTAACATGCATCTATCCATTCTTCTTTGAGTGGTCTGTAGTCTGTATTGCTCTTCTATTAAGTGACCATAAATAAGAACTGGTAAAACACATTTATTAAAAACCTTTCTTTTCAAACACACATATTTCCTTTTAATATTAAATTATTTCTACCAAAAGCACTCGAACCAAATTTAATTCTATGATTAATTTCATCCATTATATTTCTATCTGTAGTAATAATCTGACCAAGGTATTTGGAGTTGTTAACTTCTTGTATCTCATCATAATCAATCTTCATTTTCATCTTTTGAGAAAATCCATTGAACATTACTTTGGTATTTTTAACGTTTACCTTTAGTTCTACTTTCTTACTTTGATCTGGTAACTCTTGCAACATTTCCTGAAGTGCTGAAGCATTATTTTCAAAAACAATTATGACATCTGCAAAGTAGAGATAACTTAAATAATCTCCCATTCACTTTTACTGATTGTAATGTACTTAAATAAATATGAACCATAAAAAAAAAAAAAATGTTTTAAAAGTTATAATATTTATAATGGTAGTTTATAAAAGATGAAGTTAATAAAACTAATTGTAATGCACTTTAAATAAATATGAGACACATTAGTAATTTACAAGATTTGAGAATGGTAACAAGAATATTATATTGCTTTTATAATATAATTTTTGGGTATGATTTTTCTTATTTGAAGAAAAAATAATAAAATTTTAAAGAATGTAATTTTTTTTTTTTGCATATTTGGCTATTTGCTTACTTGAAAAACAAATTTAAAAGAAATATACTTCTGAATAAATAAAGTCATTTTTATATATTTAAGATTTAATCAAAAGGAAAAAAATCTTCTGAATTGCTGATTGGAAGATTAATACTATGTAGAATTGTGTTTATTGAATTATTAATAAATTTTATTTTACTTAACTCTTAAAAGTGGCAGACACACACACAAATATTTAAGTGTTCTTGAAATTGGATACATCATTATTATATGAATAAATTATTAAACTATTTTAAATGTCCCACCACCACACACTAATGCCAAGATATATAAAGTTTTTAATACCAATTGCAAAAAAACATTGTTTCCTGGCAAATTGTGCTGTGAAATGTTATATGAACATAGTAACAGATGATTAAAGTAAACTACCTTCTCATGTAAGTGTTCAATAAATTAATGGGGGATATGGGGCGTGTGACTAGTAATTGAAACTTTTAAGCTATTTATTCAAAATTTGCATACTAGTTTAGTTGAAGACAATGAAATTCCAGATGAAAACACAAAAATGTATACATATGAATGTAGATGAAATATTAATATGGATTTCTAATGTTTCCTGAAATTTTCAGTGTACTGAGGCCACTATATATAATTTTTATATATTTGTATTATCAATTTAAATGCTAAAATGACAGGCTGAATACAACAGCTTTATTCATCAAGTAAATGTTTTGTTTTTATTTAATTGGGAATCCAGAATCGTTAACCTAACACCATACTTGGTGTTTCATATTAAAAAATAAAAATCCAATATTATTTCATCTAAGTACTACTCATTGATAGGGCCTTTATCCACATGCCAAAATACATAAGAATAAGCTAATTGGTAAATTATTTTTTTTTGTAAAAAAATTCAAAAATAAACAATTTATTCAAGAAACAGACTGGAAAATATCTCAAGTGAACAAATGATTGAAAAACAAGTATTCTCAATAAGGACTATCAATGTAAACATAACTAAATTTCATTACCAATAATGGCAAACAGCTGTTATGAAGATAAAGAAAAAAGAAACATGAAAATAATATATGACTGAAAATTTGAAATTAATCATTTCACTAAATAATGATTGAAAAAGTATTTTCCAGCAATATAAACATTCCAGAAGAAATTAAATTAATATTTGCTGTTATTAATTTAGTTTTTTTATATATGTCTATTCATCACATTAATTGATATTTGTTTGTTTGCTAAAGATATTATTTTCAGGTTTATTTTTTAAATATATTTAGATTATCTGACATTATATTATTTCTATGTTTTTTTTTACTTTGCCATAAGCTATTTTTTTCTGGAAGCTCTAATAAAATATTATCACTGAATTGCATAAGTCACACTTATTAAAAATATTTATTTGTTTGCTAAAGATAATATTCTCACATGAGTTTTCTACATAAATTATGTTATTTACATTTTGATTTTTTTTATAGAAAATATGGAAAAAAAACAATTATATTATTAATGTCTTCTTTGATATGTAAATGACTTCACTAGTAATACCTACGTGCAACTAGCATCAAAAAGTTATTTTTTCTTTATAATTGTACATCTTATAAAAGCATTACTATCATAAAAATGAAAATAGCTACAAAATACTTTTTGTTTTTTATATATCAAATAAGTATTTAGCAATTGTTACATAATACAAAAAAACTACTATTAATAATGTTCATTGTCCTTTTCAATGCCAATCATCAATTTTTCAACCATTATTGATCTACTGCAGGATGCAGGTCTCTCCAAGTTCAATCCATCTTCTCTGATCTCCAACCTCTTCTCCATCACAATACACTTTCTTATTTTATCATCCATCTCACATGTGGTCTTTTTCTAGGTCACTTACAATCTCTTGGAATCTAATTTAAGATCTCAACTGTCCATCTATTATTATTTCTTCTAGTATATAAGCCCAGTTCAACCTCACTTCAATTTCTTAATTCTTTCAAAGATGACAGTAATACATACATGAGAAGTTTTGTTCTCTCACCTATGTATTTTGTTTTTAATCTCTTGTTATTCTTAACATACACCTTTCCATATTTCGTTGAGTGATCTGAAGTCTTTGTAGTGCTCTTATATTAAGTGTTCAAGTCTCAGATTCATAAGTAAGAACGGGTAACACACCCTTTTCAAACACATAGGCATATTTTCTTTTAATATTAAATTATTTCTACCAAAAGCACTGCAACTATGATTAATTTCATCCATTGTTTCCAGCTGTAATAATAATGTGACCAAGATATTTGTAGTTGTTAACTTCTAACTCATCATTATCAATCTTTATTTTCTTATTTTGAGAATATCCATTGAATATTACTTTAGTCTTTTTAACATTTACCTTTAACCTACTTTTTTATTTTGATAGCTCTTGCAACCTTTTCTAGAGTTCTAAAGCATTATTTACAAAAACAATTACATCATCTAGATCCACAAAACAAGTCTTGCAAAACTGTTGTAAAAAGTTTTGGAGATATGAAATCACCCTGTTGTACATCCTTCTAAATGTTAAACTTTTTGGTATCATTGTGTAATCTAATTTTTGTTGTTGCATTTTTGTAAATATTAAGAATATGATAATATCCAGAGTTTATATCTTGATGATCCAATGCTTTAATCACTGAAGAAATATTTATACAATTGAATGCATTTTCATAATTTATAAACCTAAACCATAATGGCATTTCGTATTCATTGGTCCTTTCTATAATTTCTCTCAATATTTGGATATGATCCACTGTACTAGAACCACTTTTAAATACAGTTGGTTAAAATCCAAAGTTTTCTTTAGATGATAGAACTGATAAAAGATTGATAAGCCTAATTTTTAATATCTAACATCTTTTTTAAATATTAATATTAATACTGCATTCTTACAATCTTCTGGTACATCTTTACCATGTAGACATTTGGTATATAACTTTGCCAAAATTTTCCTGAATTTTTCTTTTAGTTCTTTAAAGAAATCGATAATAATTATCATCATTACCTGGAACTTTTGCCTTTTTCATAAATTTAATTGCATGTGTTACTTCATTTAAAATCCTGGGCAATTCAGAAACTATAGTAGTTGTAGGAGATACTTTTTCTTGGTCTTAATTTCATGTCATCTCTCTTTTAGTAATAGTTCCGTCTTTTCACTTGTTGCAGAAGTAAGTTTTCTGCCAATATCAAGATGCTGTTTTACACTTTTGACTTTTATTCTCTTCTGCAGCTTTCCTTGCTAGTGTACAATTATTCTTTCATATATCATTACAACTCTTTCACACCTTTTACAAGATTCAGGATATTTAATCCTTCTTAGTGCATCATTTTTGTATATATTCACATTTTTTTTTTATAAATTTTATTGATCATTGCTGCTTTTTTATGCCAGCTATTTTTGTTGCTGTTTTTAAAAGTATATCATTTATCTTCCTATTGATTTCATTCAAATCTGAATTATATTCAAAATTTGTTAATATATGAAAATGATTTGCAAGTTCTATTTTAAATTCATTAGAATGTTTCTGAAAATTTGGAATATCAACTGTGAATATTGTTTTTCTTAATAATTTTTGTCTCTAGTCTTGCGTATTGATAATTGATCATCACTTCCTGTGTTTAATTTATTAAGAACATTACAGTCTTAAAATACATATTTCTGTTAGTCAATTTGTGTCCATTTCCATTTAACATTTTTTTACAAAAAAAAAGAATTCATAATATAAAGTTTTTATTTTTCTGGAAACTTCACAAGTCTATGATTTCTCTCACCATTCATTTTTCAATTGTTTATCAATTCTATGATTAAATTCTCCCATGACAATTTTAAAATGTTGTTTTGTTCTGATCAAGTCTTATGTACATCCATATAAAAATCACTACTTCGTCATCACAGTGAAAACTTGGTGGTAATATAAACCTGAATTATCTGCATATGATATCTGCTATTAGGTTGAATAAGTAATTTTTCCATTCTGATATCCATCAATCTCCACAATGTTCTTCCATTTTTTTTATATTTATAATGAATCCTATTTCATTTGTACTTCCAATGTTTGTATCTTTGTAGTATAGTATATGTCACTTTTTAAAATCAATTGTTTCTTCACCTTTTCTTTTAACTTTACAAAATCAAATAAGGTCCCATTTAATGAGACAGTTCTGATTTTTGCAATGTAGATCTGTATAAATATTTCATTGCATATATCAGAACAATATTTATTAGCAATATTTAGATCTACTTTTTGCAATTTTTTTAAAAAATATTAAAATTATGAAAAGCTTTGTAATATAGTAGAAGTGCAGTTGTTTCCATTATGCAAATTCAAAACATTATGGTCACTAAATTGATACTTTTTATTAGTTATTTAATAGACCAGAGATTATCCAATAATAAATAGTTCTGTGGTATAATTTTCACTACACTACTCAAGCAAGTTTGGGGATTGGTTTCTATCTGCTTTTAACACCTTAAAGAAGGATGTAATCTTAAACATATGACCAAAGACATATGAAAAAGATGTATGATTCTCAAGATGCACATTTCATGCTGAACCAGAACTCATCAGTTGGCCCAGATCACAATCTCTTACACGTATCTTTTCATATATTTGGTCATATGTTTATGATTACATTCTCTACAAGATATTAAAAGTGGATAGAAATTAGCCCGTAGCTTGAGTGAGAGTGGTGTAGTGAAAATTATACTATAGAAATATTATAATGGCAACTTTTTCATTGAACTTATCTATATAATTTATTTGGATATGATACAGCTTTTTTTGGATGGTTTAGTATCTACAGTTCATTGCAGATACTTGGTCTTTATGAAAAACTGATGGAAGTTGATAGCTCTAATTTTTACATCTTCATTATCTTCCTTAAATATCAATATTACTAAAGCATATTTCTGTACATCTTTATCATTTAGATATTTGGAATATAGCTTTGCCAACAATTTTTCAATTTCTTCACGTGTTAAGATAACAATAATTCCAAAATTTCCTGGAGCTTTTCAATTCTTCATAAATTTAATTACATATTTTTTTCCTCTTTATTTAAAATGCTTATCAATTTGAAGACATGGTAATTGTAATGTTTATTTTCTTGTTATTTATTACTATATACATATAAAATTTCCACATTTCATGGTGCAGTCTTTCATTTTAGTATTAGTTTCATTTTCTTATTAGTGAAACATCTTTTTTTTTTATCAAGACCAAAATGTTTTACACTTTTATTTTTTTCTATAAAATTTTCTTGCCAATTCACAATTATAATTTTTAAATATAATTACTAATTCTTTTAAAGCATTTTATTGAATCCCAGATGTTCAATTCTAAATTAATCATTTTTATAAATTTTCATAAGCTTTTTTTCTTCATACATTGTCGTCTCATTTGAAAATTTACTGCTAAATAGTTGCTTTTTAACAGTAGCCATCTTATTATTTATCTTCATCAGGTCTAAATCATCTTCAGAGTATTAATATTTTAAAATGATTTGTATGGCTTAATTCATATTCATTGGAGTGTTTCTGAAGATTAAAAATATAAACTGTTAATATTGTTTCAATAGTTTGCTTTAACATATATTTTTCATCTCGCTTATCGATTACTTCCTGTGTTGAATCTATTAAGAATATTATAATCTTGAAATATATATTTTCTATTGATTAAAATATAATCTAATATTGCTGAACTTTTATTTGGATGTTTTTATGTCCATTTCTATTTAGTATTGTTTTTTCAAAGAAAGGATTTATAATATATAATGGGTTTTTTCCTGTAAATTGTTTTCCAATTTTTGAAATGTTTGATGCTATAAAAAAAATCTTTATTTTTTCATCTCAATGAGAATTTGTTGAGCTGTAAACTTGATTTATCAATATTTAATATCTTTCATCATTTAAGTTGATAATTTAATCTTGCCGCTTTGTCTCAATCTTTTCTGTAAATAAATAAGGGCACCTAATATTTAAAAAAAAAAAGTCTGCACAAAAAACAAATATATAAGTGGACATTGTATTGCATTTTTAAATTTTTTTTTTGTGAAGACTAATAATAAAATGTAAAAAATAATATATTTAACATAAAAGCAGCTGTAATATAATGAAAGCTATATAGTAATCTGTGATTACAAGATGCATATAAAATTCACATCTTTAGCATTTGAGTCCAATCTTAGATCAGTTTTTGGCTTTTATATTTATCAGTGAAGTTTGGGATTCAAAATTGGAACCCCCTTAGACTCCATTTTGCACTATCAAGTTTAAAACTTGAATTTTAATTCAATCTAAAATTTTGAACTCAAGACAATTTTTTTGAATATTCATATAAACCTGAAACCCCAACTTAACCAATAAGATAAAATAAGTCCATTTTATTGCCGTCCAGTGTAAATTAGAGTAATCATGATTACCAGGTGCACATAAAATTCTTATTCTTAGTATTTGTATCCCTATTCTCATACTTGTTTCTAGTTTTTGATTTTTATCAATTAGACCGGGTATTCAAAATTGAAAGGAATGCATATATATATATCCAGCAATCACTTTTAATTTCACTTTACCTGCTAGGCTTAAAACTTGAACTTCAAATAGGTTTTTGAATTCATTAAACTGCTTGAGCAGTTATATAGACCTGAAACCAGGCCTCATTGATAAAGGGAAAAGCCAAATCCCAATGAAAAGGAGGGTTAAAATAGTAAGGATAAGAACTTTATAATCAGTGATTGGTTTGGGTTACACTAAATGGCAGTAAAGCGGAGAACTGCTTTTATATTGTTTAAGCTGGGTATGGTGATTTTTTTTTTTGTATAGTATATTTAAATGACTTTAAATTATTATTTGTAATTGCAACTTCATGTTTGCATACTTTAAATTCTGGTGGGTTGTGACATTTTACAAAATACAAAGTTAAAATGTGATTCTGAAAATTGAAATACTATGCTTTTTTTTTTTTTACTGGTTTTCATTTTTTACTTTTATATATATTTGGCCTTGGATAACTGAATTTGTGAATAGTGAGTGAGACATTCTCTATAATGACTTCATTGTATTTTTTTAAAATTATAATCTATAGTATTTCATAATAGGAATTATGGATAATAAATATAGGTATTCAAACGGAAAATGGGATAGATTTTTTTTGAGCGAATTTAAAAGTAATATAGTTTACAATATAGGAAATGAATATAAAAGAATAACAAGAATTGGATTACAGGGAAGACAGTAAACATGATGACTAGAATTTTCAAATACTAAAGTTAATAGATAGATCATTTATTTAAGAAACATGACAGGTATGTGTAACAGGATATACTATGTGTCCATAATTGTAAAAATTGGGAAAATATAAGTCAATTAGAAGAAAAGTAGTCATAGAATTATATAATAATACTTGTGGGAGTTTATTTGATGCAAGGAGAAGAGCTTTGGAAAATGGGTTAAGAATTTGGACTGTGAATATGGGATTTATATATAAACAGAAATAGCAATCAAACATTTATCTTTGAAGGTTGTTTGTTAAGAGAAGTAGAATAAAATTGGACTGCGAATGGGATAAGCATAAATAAAGATGAAGGCAATGTAAAGATAAAGATTTTAGTTTAGATCATTATGATATAAATGGGAAATATAAAAATAATATTTGAAATTAATGAAAGAAACTTTATTAAAATTGAGATAAGAGAAGAAAAATGTGTCGTTGCTGGTAGAATGATTGAGTAATTGTGTACTGATTGAGTGTAATAAGTGGA
Source organism: Epiperipatus broadwayi (assembly GCA_028023455.1). Classification (NCBI taxonomy): domain Eukaryota; kingdom Metazoa; phylum Onychophora; class Udeonychophora; order Euonychophora; family Peripatidae; genus Epiperipatus; species Epiperipatus broadwayi. The sequence continues at coordinate 3,198,882 of JAQFVV010006200.1, read as the reverse complement.
AAGGCTTGACGGAATTGAATATCTAATTTTGTCTAATATGATTCTTGAACATATGAATAGAAACTTTTACCTAATTGTAATGCATTGCATATATATATAGGTACATATATCTATGCTGAAAACGATAAAATATTAACAAGAAAAGCCTTTTGCAACAGTTTTGTTAATTAACTTCAATATTATTTGCTTTAAATTGTCAATTTACATACATTTTTTAAAATGATTTCAGATGAAAAGAAAATCATATAAACAATATTAAAACTATTGATAAAATATAATTTTTATGCATAAAAAATATCAATAATTTATCAGAAAGGTATTAAAAGCCGAGTAAATAAAGAAAAAAAACTTTATATCTGTGAAATATTTTTTTATAAATGAAATCACTTGATAAGGAAAAGAATACAATTATACTTGCTTTCTTAAATTTTTAAGTAATCATGCAGTTGTTTATTTTTATATGCGCATTGTGACAGAATGCTTGCATATATTTATAATACAAATTGGTAGTTATGATTTACACCTCATGGGGTGACACTGCAGTACCATCAACAACTGGTAAGAAGTCTGCAAGTGATAAATAAAATTTTCAAAAATGGCTGAAATTGTCGATAGGAAAAAAAAAATTAAAAAATCGCTGAAATAGTCGATGGAAAAAAAAAGAAAATTAAAAAATCCACTAAAATCATCGATGGGGGAAAAAACACTAAAATCATAAAAAAGAAGAAGAAAAAAAATAAAAATCGCTGAAATCGTCGATGGGAAAAAATTAAAAAATCACACTAAAATCATTGATGGAAAAAAAAAAACACTAAAATCATAAAAAAGAAATGCCCGAGGCAAACAAACAAATACAAATTGTAAAAAAAAATACTATAAAATTCAAATTAAAAAAAAAAACAGATATCGGTGAAAATAAGACCCCCCCCTCCCCAATCAACAATTTGTCACTTTTGAGGCAATGTATATCAAACAAATACATCAAAAATAAAAAAAAAGCACAACTAAGTGCTATGAAATTCAAATTAAAAAAGCAGAAATGGTTGAAAATAGCAAACAAACAAATCGACAAATTGAAATGACTAAATCAAACGAATAACAATGGAGGAATGCGGGAAAATCGAACTGGACAAATTGGAATGATTAAATCGCACAAATCATCAATGGAACCAAAAAAAAAATAAAAAAAAATCACCTCAAATCATCAATGGAACAATAAATAATAAAATCCCCTCAAATCAAGAAGATGCTATAAAGTTAAAAAAAAACCCCAAAAAACAACAGATATCTGTGAAAATACGACCCCCTCCCCAAATCAACAATTCATCATTTCTGTGGCAATGTATATCAAACATATACATCGAAAATGAAAAAAAAGCACAACAAAAACAGAATTTCATCAAATTATTTAGCTTTCAGTATTTGCAAATGATCAGATTTAAAAGCAATGTTTATATAAACTAAAAAGAATATTATATGAGAGAATCTATTTCTCAAATTGCAGCAAGAATTCGATCAAAAATAATTAAAATGTAAATACAGAATTTGGTGTATTACTAAGAGATAAACCCTCTCCCCATCCCGCATGAAGAATTACTGAGTAACTTTTCAAAAATATACATTTAATTTTTAAAAAAGAAAAAGACTATTTGCAAATAATAAGTCACAACACTTAAATACAGAGTAATAAATAGTAAGTAATTAAATATAATTATAGCAAGTTATTCGTTATTTATTAATTAATAGTTATAGCATGTTTAAAATAGAAAGTTTAAAATAATCATCGATTACAGTCACAGGAAAAATTATTATATTTATTGGCAAGAATGTTACAAGATGTTATTTTAACAAGAATTTAAGTTATTAAAAATATTAAAATAGAGAGTTTTAAAAATATATTTGTAGAAATATTACCAACTTTTTGTTCAGTTCGGCGCCATTTACACAATGATGAATTGATTGATGTTCTCCTGCCGTGTTTACAACACTTCTTTAATTAAAATTATAGTACTGTAATCAAAGCTGATCTCCATCTGAATAAAAGCAGATTAAAAAAATACTTTAATAGAAGACATCGACAAAACACTATAGCAAAGTTATTTAAAGAAGTTGCTGCTTGAAATATATCATATATAATATCCCAGTACAGTTTCGTTTTACTTAAAGTTGCAAATAAAAATGTGACGTAATAGCTTTTTCTTACATTAAAAAATATAGGTGCAAACAATATTTTTCCACAAAAATATAACACCATCAATACAATTCAAAATACGAAATGATTTTTTTTAAATTAGAATTATCAAATAATAAATTATTCTTCAGCATTTTGAAAAGAGAAATGATTTTTTTAAAAATGATCTCCATGTGAATAATAGCAGATTAAAAAAATACTTTAACAGAAGACATCGACAAAACACTATAGCAAAGTTATTTAAAGAAGTTGCTACTTGAAATATAGCATATATAATATCCCAATACAGTTTCGTTGTCAAGCGCTGTTAGCCGAGAGGTCATCGCGGCCGCCTTGCTTGGTTGCAGACTGTTGTGGGTTCGCGACCTGGCCAGTGCTATGACGTATGAAAAAAAAAAAAATACAGTTTTGTTTTACTTAAACAAAGTTGCAAATTGAAATGGGACAAGACAGTGACAAAACACTATAGCAAAGTTATTTAAGGAAGTTGCTGCTTGAAATATAGCATATATAATATCCCAATACAGTTTCGTTTTACTTAAACCAGGCATGTCAAACTGGCGGCCCTCGAAAGGATTTTTCATGGCCCTCGTCTAAGATGCTATGTAATAAAATGAAAACAACGATATGTTGCAAACAATAAATTAATTTTTTTTAAAAAGCTCTTATATTTAATTACATGAACTAAAATATATACAGTAATTGTTGTCTACATACATAGCTAATTTATAATTCTCGGTTACACGCATAGCTTATGCCTTTATGATGATGAAGCATTTGAGATATGTGAATACCAAAGCTGGCAACGTTAATAATGTGCTGCTGTGCTTCCGAGAACATAAATACATTAGTCAGCTATTCGCGCCACCAACGTAGCAATCCTATCTGCAGATATTGTTTTTTTCTTTGAATTGTAACAAAAGGCAGTTGCGCTAGTTTCTTTATCCGGATTGGTGTGTTAAAAATTTGCGGGAGATTGTTTCCTTTTATAACTCATTCAAAAAATATAAGTAAACTGCTATATCCAAGAGTTTATATCTTTCTGAAACTAGTCAGACAGCATAAGAAATAACGAGCATGCATTTTGTTATATAATATTTTAATTATAATCAAACATGAGAAACAATAATATTTTACATATAAGTTAGTAACGATTACATTTCAGTTTGGAAAACACTAAAAGTTCTACAATTTTACCAGTGTATGTTCGGCCTTGGGAAACTTTAGTGGCTTCGACCATTTCTAACCTACGGCCTTATGCACAGCTTTCTTCTTTGTCACATCTCTATCTTAATTGCTCCGTGCTGGGAAGTCAGGACTGAGAGAGAGAGAAAAACGTAATCCGTACCTTTTATAGCTACCTCCATTTATCGAGCATAATTCCAGGAGCGAGAATCGATAGCAGCGCTCTCTTTACATTTAAATACTAGAGTAGCGTTAAATTTTTACGAAGCGTATTTTGCATAAACGTAGTTGCAATTTTTTAAATTTTAAAAATTTTAATCTAAAGCTCTATTTTTATTACAGAAAATGCCACTTCCAACGCTAAATAAAAAAAGATCGGAAGATTGATGACGAGGGAAGAAAATTTCAAGAAAGGTGGGAACTGAATTATTTTTGTGTGGAAGTGAACAATAAGATTACGTGCTTAATTTGCAAAGAAACTATTAGTGTTGCTAAAGAATACAATATTAAGCGACATTATAGCACTAATCACGAAAAACAATTTTCGTGTTTTGAAGCTAAAATAAGAGAAGAAAAATTAAAAACAATGAAGAATTCATTAAGTAGCCAGCAAGGAGTGCTTACAAAATTTATAAAAAGTAATGAATCAGTAACAAGAGCTAGTTATGAAATAAGCTATTTATTAGCAAAACATTCAAAAGCATTCACCGATGGTTCTTTAATCAAGGAATGTATAATAAAAGCTGCCGAATTTGTCTGTCCAGAAAAAGTACAAGCGTTTGAGACATCTCATTATCAAGAAATACGGTGGCAGATAGAATTACTGAAATGGCAGATGACATCACTTCGCAATTACAGAAAATATCTACCAAAATCCAGTTCTTTTCAATTGCTATTGATGAAAGTACGGATATAAGAGATGTTGCACAAGTTGCTGTTTTTTTTCGTGGTTGCGATAATAACATGAGGATCACCGAAGAATTGTTGGAATTCATCCCTCTTCACGGAACAACAACTGGTGAAGATATTTTTGATGCCGTATGGAGCATTTTAGAAAAACTTAACTTGCCTGTTGACAAGCTTGTTTCTGTTACAACTGATGGTGCTAAATCGATGACAGGTGAAACTAAAGGTTTTGCGTCACGACTAGCAAGGAAATTACAAGACGAATATCCAGATAAACCGAAAATCAAAGCTTTTCATTGCCTCATTCACCAACAAGTTCTCTGTTTAAAATTATTAAAAATGGATCAAGTACTTAAAACAGTTACAAAGATAGTCAACTTTATTCGATCAAGAGCACTTAACCATCGCCAATTTACTTTGTTCCTTAATTAAAGATTTAGAATCCGAATTCGAAGATCTTCCTTATTACACAGAAGTTCGTTGGTTGTCCTGCCACAATGTCTTAAAGAGCTTCTATCTGATTTTGGAGGAAATAATATTATTTTTTGAAATGAAAGATGAAAACAACGAAAATATATCAATTATAAAAGATCCATTGTGGGTACAAGACCTAGCATTTTTAATAGATATTACAGGCCATCTGAATAATCTTAATATTACATTGCAAGGCAAAGATCAATTGATAACGAATATGTATGATGCAGTTGCAAGCTTTGTACAAAAACTGAATTTGTTTAAAAATCATTTGCAAAAGAACGTTTTGACGTATTTTCCTACATGTGAGCAGTTAAAAGCACAAAATCAAAGTTGCTCGTTTTCACATCACTCTGCAAAAATTGAAAAAATAAAAGACGAATTCGATAAACGTTTTGATGATTTCAAGGAGTTCGAAGAAATTGCTTTCCGATCTCACGGGACCATTTGCCTTTGAAGTCGAAAAAGCTCCGACTTCGATACAACTGGAATTAATTGATTTCCAGAATGATTCGATTTTAAAAACCAAATATCGAGAAGTAGGAACTCCGAAAATTTATTCCTATTTAGGTGAAAGATACCCGGAAATTAAAAAATTTGCTGCACAAATTTTAAGCTTTTTTGGAAGTACATACTTATGTGTGAAATTATTTTCATGCATGAAATTAAATAAAACAGCTTACAGATCAAGATTAACTGATAAACATCTATCTGCCATAATGAAAATTGCTTGTTCTCAGTCTTTGAATCCAGATATTGAAAAACTAGTAAGAGGAAAACGCTGGCAAGTTTCCAGTAAAAACAATAAATTGTAGTTTTATAAATATGTAATCAGATAAAATAAATGTTTAAATAAAAGCAATACTATATCAATTGTATATTATTGAAGTGAATTCACTAAACTACATAATATGCTTTAATTACCCTATCTATATTCCTGCATTTTCACTTTCAAAATACAATTTTAAGAAAATTTGTGTGATGTGGCCCGCGAGAATCTTACCAGTAGCATAAAGTGGCCCATTGTTTGAATGAGTTTGACATGCCTGACTTAAACAAAGTTGCAAATTGAAATGTGACGTAATAGCTCTTTCTTACATTAAAAAAATATAGTTGCAAATGAAATGCGACGTAAGAGCTATTTTTTTACATTAAAAAAATATAACACCCCAATCCAATTTAAAATAATAGTTCTAAAGTATCTTTTTAAGAAAATATTTGCTCTTTGGCAAAATGCTGAAGAAATATTTATCATTTTACATTGGATTGGGGTGTTATATTTTTTTAATGTAAAAAAATAACTCTTACATCACATTTCAATTGCAACTATATTTTTTTAATGTAAGAAAGAGCTATTACGTCACATTTCAATTTGCAACTTTGTTTAAGTAAAACGAAACTGTATTGGGATATTATATATGCTATATTTCAAGCAGCAACTTCTTTAAATAACTTTGCTATAGTGTTTTGTCGATGTCTTCTGTTAAAGTATTTTTTTAATCTGCTGTTATTCACATGGAGATCAGCTTTGATTACAGTGCTATAATTTTAATTAAAGAAGAGTTGTAAACAAGGCAGGAGGACATCAATCAATTCATCATTGTGTAAATGGCGCCGAACTGAACTCCGAACAAAAAGTTGGTAATATTTCTACAAATATATTTTTAAAACTTTCTATTTTAATGTTCTTAATTACTTAAATTCTTGTTAAAATAACATCTTGTAACCTTCTTGCCAATAAATATAATAATTTTTCCTGTGACTGTAATCGATGATTATTTTAAACTTTCTATTTTAAACATGCTATAACTATTAATTAATAAATAACTTGCTATAATTATATTTAATTACTTACTATTTATTACTCTGTATTTAAGTGTTGTGACCTATTATTTGCAAATAGTCTTTTTCTTTTTTAAAAATTAAATGTATATTTTTGAAAAGTTACTCAGTAATTCTTCATGCGGGATGGGGAGAGGGTTTACTCTTAGTAATACACCAAATTCTGTATTTGCATTTTAATTATTTTTGATCGAATTCTTGATGCAATTTGAGAAATAGATTCTCTCGTGTAATATTCTTTTTAGTTTATATAAACATTGCTTTTAAATCTGATCGTTTGCGAATATTGAAAGCCAAATAATTTGATGAAATTCTGTTCTTGTATTTCCCGCGTTTCTCCATTGTTGTTTGTTTGCGTAATACTTTCACCAATTTTTTTTTTTTTAATTTTAATTTTCTTTTTTTTTTTTTTGTATAATTTGTACTTTCCGTGTACATTTTTGAAAAGTTACTCAGTAATTCTTCATGCGGGAGGGGGGGGGGAGTTTATCTCTTAGTAATACACCGAATTCTTGATACAGTTTGAGAAATAGATTCTCTCATGTAATATTCTTTTTAGTTTATATAAACGTTGCTTTTAAATCTGATCGTTTGCACATATTGAAAGCTAAATAATTTGATGAAATTCCTTTTTTGTTGTGCTTTTTTTTATTTTCGATGTATATGTTTGGTATACATTGCCTAGAAGTGACGAATTGTTGATTTGGGGAGGGGGTCGTATTTTCACCGATATCTGTTTTTTTAAATTTGAACTTTATAGCATTTTCTTGATTTGAGGGGATTTTTTTATTTATTGTTCCATTGATGATTTGAGGTGATTTTTTTATTTATTTTTGGTTCCATCGATGATTTGTGCGATTTAATCATTTCAATTTGTCAATTTGTTGTTTGTTTGCTATTTTCAACCATTTCTGTTTTTTTAATTTGAATTTTATAGCACTTTGTTGTGCTTTTTTTAATTTTCGATGTATTTGTTTGATATACATTGCCTAGGAAGTGACGAATTGTTGATTGGGGGGGGGGGGTCGTATTTTTACCGATATCTTTTTTTTTTTTTACTATTTGTACAATTTGTATTTGTTTGTTTGCCTCGGGCATTTCTTTTTTTATGAGTTTAGTGTTTTTTTTTCCATCGATGATTTTAGTGTGATTTTTTAATTTTTTTTTTTTACCTATTTTAGTGTTTTTTTTTCCATCGATGATTTTAGTGTGATTTTTTAATTTCTTTTTTTTTCCCCATCGACGATTTCAGTCATTGTAAAAATTTTTATCACTTGCAGGCTTCTTACCAGTTGTTGATGGTACTGCAGCATCACCCCGTGGCCACATATGGTTTAAATCATAACTACCAATATTTACTATAGAAATGTTAAGTATATTTAGCCAAGTACAATAATATAATTTCTTACATATTTGTTTTAAAAGTTTATGATGATGGTATTGTAATTGCAATTATATGTTGGATTATTTTCCATTGTCTAATATTAATTGTTAAATATTTTTAGAAAAATTCAAATTTCATTTAAACTATCAATTACATTCAACTATTAGTATTAATATATAACACATTTTGAATAGAAGAGGGGAATAATATCATTTGAAATGTGTTATATAGTTAATCTATGTAAAGTTTCAATTTTTTTAAAAAACAATATTAGATGATAAAAATAGTCAAACATAAATTATAAGAACAGAATATATTTAAGGTAGAAATAATATTTATGATTATTTGATAAATTATTGGCAAAACAAATTTATTTTTTAAAAATCAAATTGTTTTTCATTATAAAAATATTTTTGTTTTGAATTATTGTTGAATCTGGTTGGGTAGTCACTGTTGATTATTATTTCTTTTGCTTGCTTTAGAAAGGACTTATTTGATTTTTTATTTATATTTTTAGAAATTTTACTACTAATCACACATTACTTGAATTTTTAGCTAACAGCAATGAAAAAAATGTGTTAGATGTTCAATAAAATGTAGAAAATTTACTACAGGGAGTTTCATATGTGCACTCTTCACATTTTCATGCCATTATGATTGAACTGACAAAGAACTTGATAAAAAATTTTATAGACTAGAAATTACAAACTAAACGATTTTATAGTATAGATATTATAAAAAAATGTGCATGGTGTTTAAACATTATATAGTATGTTGTAATCATGTGAAGGAATTATTATTGAAGGATAAACTTTGGTATAGCTAAGAATTCATTATTATATCTAATATAATAGACATATCTAATTATTGCAGTATTTGAGGTTTTTTTTAATTTCACTGTGTCTTCAATTATATCTCATTTAAATAAGAAGCAGCTTAAATATAAGCTAGAAGTAATAAAAAGGGAAAAATGGTGAATGTGATTGTAAATATCTCACATTTTAAAGTACAGTACAATAATAATATATTAGGCATTTGTATCAAGTTTACTAAAATGCATTTTCTATGATTATATCATTAATATTTTTTAAACTTAAATTGTTTTTATGAAGCTTAAATGTAAAATTTGTAGCTATCAACAGGTAAACAAAGTATTAATTGTCAGTTGCCAACTGAAAACACCAAAATATAAGAATTTAAGCAAACAGTTTATTGCAAATAACATTTCTGAGGGAATTATATTTTTTAAAAAAGCTATTTTTAATTTAGTCCTGAAAAAATACCTGCCTTTACTATCAAAATCAAGAAAAGTGGATAATTTTTTTTTGAAGTGTTAACTTTTAAATTTGCTAATACTAAAATTACAGGGAGAACCAGAAATCTTTTTTTTTTTTTTTTTTACAAAAAAAAGTTAATGCAATCATGGAAAAAAAAAAAAATGTTAATATATTTTTTATAATTCTTGTTTTTATTTAATTATTTACATTAAGTTTTGTATTTGTTTAAAATAAAAATATTTTTATGGGTTTAAAAAATATATGTATAGTATAGTAAAATATTACACTTGGTGTTTTGCATTATGGTTAATATATAACAGTTTTATTGTTTTACTGTTAACAATATTTTTCAGTCTGATCTTTTATGTTATTTTTCTGGAAACAATCAATCATGAAAACTGGAGTTTCTGCACTATATTTAGTTTATCAATACATTTTTACTTACATATAGCTGCAGAAATAAATTTGCTGTTAATTGAAAGGAGACCCTTTCATTCTTCTGATACCTTAAAACAGGTGTCTGCAAATTTTTTAAACAAGCAGTTTTGTTTAAATTTCCAATTAAAGAACTACAAGGAAGGAGATGAAAAATGTATTCATGAAAAATACAAATATCTGAATGGCTATGGATATATTTGAACATTTATTTTAGTAATAGAGCATAATAGAATCTTTATACTTTCTAACTAAAATAAAAATTCCTTTAAAAATAAATAAATGAAAACAAAAAAAAATATTTTAGTTTGATTTATTCTCAAATTTCTAATATTTAAATATTCATGGCATACAATAATTAAGGAGATGAAAAATGTATTCATTAAAAATACAAATTTCTGAATGGCTATGGATGTATTTGAACATTTATTTTAGTAATAGAGCATAATAGAATCTTTATACTTTCTAACTAAAATAAAAATTATTTTAAAAATAAATAAATGAAAGCAAAAAAAAGTTATTTTAGTTTGATTTATTCACAAATTTCTAATATTTAAATATTTATGGCATACAATAATTACTATTCTATCATAACGCTGAATTCAAGAAACAATCTTGTAATGAGCATTTTCCCCCTCCTAGAGTCATCAAAATATTTAATTACAATTACAAGAGGAAATAAAAATTGTGTTTATGTTTATCTTGATTACAAGAACCATGAGATAGGATCAAAGAGCCACATTTGACTAGCAAAACGCAGTTTTCTAATCCATGCTAAGGAATCAAATAGGCAAATCCCTAATGTTCATTCCTTATATTTTTGTCATTGCAACCATTAGTACTATGATTATTCATAACATAAGATTGGCTATTATATAAATCAGCAAATGTAATTAATAACAAGCTGATGCCTACAGAAATTATTATATAAAAAAGTTTCACCGCAACGCATCGTGTTATTAATTACAAAATAAAGGTGAAATAAAATAGTTATTACAGCCAGTGTAATGAGTTTGGCCTTTTATCTCTTGAGTTTATGATTAACAAACACTATAATCTTCTCTGTTGACTGATAGTTCTTAATTACAATGTCAGTTGGCTGATTGCATTTAAATGTCTTCTACTAACTTATTATTTAACTAAGATATGAGATATTATATGAAAATCAAATTTTGAATTGAGATCTATGTAATATCAAGACTCGTATGGCCCATTTTAGAAGGAATTTCTTTTATAACAGATTTTGTCACTAATATATATACATGTAAAGAACGTTTTATTTTATGAAATTCACAATTTCTACAAGTGCATTCACTAGACAGAAATTTAATTTCATTTGTTTATGTCATATCATTTGATCTTTGATGTGATATTATTTATTGTACAATATTTGTATCTTAAATAATCTTTTATTTATTTTTCTATTATTAATTTTTATTTTTTTGAATTGTTTGTATTTAATTGTGATGTATAGGTTAATTATTAGGAATTGTTGGCTACGATAAACACTTAGCTCTGATGTTAATAAAATGGATTTAATATTTAGAACATATATTGTAAACATACACCTATTTTTGTAGTCATTAAAATTAATAATCATTAAGATTTGTTTTAAATTTACATAATTACATAATCATTTGAAAATTTAAAATATGAACTTATTGCTCCTAGATTGTAAAAGGTATATTATAGTAAAATCTGTAATTTTTTTATCACTATTTTATATATAATCTACTACTCAGATTCTTACATTAGTATGCAACTGTTGACTTTCATCACTGAGATGGTTCTAAAGTGGATTGCTGTTTTATAATGCAGATATTTAAATGTTGTCTAAGAGAGAATCTATTATTATATTATTTATTAAAATAAATACAGTTTAAAATATACAAATTTTATTCTTCTACTAATCCCTAGTTGCACTTTTATGTAGAAGAAAATTTTTATAACATTTCAAATATTTACATGAAATGCCAATAATAATAATAAATTACATTTCAATAATACATTATTATATGATAAAAATATTAATTGTACAATATTAGATACTCTGTATATTTTTTCCTACATACTAATTTTTTTCCTTTTCCTACCTCTTTAATATATTTTTTAATTTGATTTTTTTTATTTTATCATAATGTTGCAAGATTCTTAATTCAGTAGGTAAATTATTAAATAATTTAGAAATATAATGATTTCTTATTCTAGTTCCATATTTATTTCAATATTTTGAAACTATATATCTTATATTTCTAGTCTTTTAATAAAAAATCAAAATTGTGTACAATTAGCAAATAACTGAGGATACTAAAACATTTTCTGATCTAGTATCAGATGGATACACTATAATTATATATGCAAATTGGCCATGTTCAATATATATATAGTATTTGGAATTCTTAGTCATTAGCTTAAGTGATATATATATATAATAATTAAAATAACCCAAATTCAAAACTAAACCAGACTAGCCAAAAAAAAAAACCTCTAAAACACAACTATTGTTTTTACTCTACAAGCAGACTGATTGCAAAGGTCTAAAACATATCTACAAATATATACAATTATCCATAATTCCCAGTTATATCTCGCACATCTTTAATATTAAAATATCTTTTAAATAAATTAATCACTTCATAATCATAAATTTTTAATAATAAAGATACTTCAATTCTTTTTTTTTTTTTATTTCTTTCAAAGAAGACAACCGTAGCCTCGTGAAAACTAATAGTGTGGCTTATATCTTTTCCATGGATTTATAAAACAAAACTAAGATATATTTATTTCTAACACTACTTTCAGTACTTTTATTCTTTCATATATTATTCTGATTATATATAACTTCTTACAAAAACAAGGGATACACATCACGTAATCATCATTTCTTATGCTTGCTTATAACTGTTATTAAAACAGGAAAAACTCACTATACATATTGCCACTCACAGCAAGCTAGAGTAATCAATGGATGCCAAAAGGCTTGTGCATAAAATCTCCATCAAGTGCCTACTGATCCAATATCCCCAGACTAGGTTCTGGCTTGTTTCTGACTAGTTTTTGGCTGCTAGAGGGTTGCATTAGATCCTAAGATCTAGGTGCAGTGCTCTCAGATCCAAGGGTCCTCACTGATGAAGGCCACAAGCCAGAAACTAGTCTGGGGATATTAGATGAGTAGGCACTAGATGAGGATTTTATGCACAAGCCTTCAAGCATCCATTGATTTCTCTAGCTTGTTGTGAATGGCAATACATATAGTGAGTTTTGCCTGTTTAAAAACAAAGGATAATATACACTAGTCCAGGAATAGTTTTCCTATCAAAATTTTTTTTAAAAATTTACTATATGTATGTAATCCATTGCTTCTTACTTGTAAAGATCAAATAACCTAAAGCAGTTTAGATCTGAGTAGCACAATTATTTGATGCGCATTGATTATTCACTTTTGAATTGATGGCTTTAGAGTAAAATGATATAAAAACTACTGTTAATAAGTTACTAAATGGAAGTTAATATGACATTTTGGCATATTTTAATAATATAAAACTTTAAAATATATGCTCATTTTAATATCAATATAGCATCTTTATATAATATTAAGTAATAATAGCAGATTAAAATTTTATTAAACTTTTTTGTATGGTATAGCATAATAATAATAATAAAAAAAATCACATGAATTTAGGCCACATTTTCCTGCCATATAAAAAGTGAGATGTCCTTCGGCTAATATTCCAATGATAAATGGAAGGGGAAAAAAGACGGCTTTATGACAGTTTTGCTCAATATTTTTATTATCAAATTTTTGTTTTAGAAACATTTTATTAAAAATAAGTTAAAAATACAAAAAACAAATTTTACAAATAATGTTATCAGTACAAAGGGTTTCATAAATGCTTTCAATCTAAAAAGAGAATGTATTTAACTAAAAAATAAAAAATTATTATATTTTTAGTTTTCACAAAAAGAAATCCAACTTTATATATAAAAAAACAAACAAATGTTATCACTACAAAGAAAGCATTTTCTATTTGACAAGTTTTCAACAGCACCAATTTATTCCTAAAATGAAATTATTTTATAACCTGTTTGGATAAAAAGTCACCTTTTGAATTTTTAAAGAATTGATTTGAGATACAGTTTTCACAATAACTTCAGTTTTAACAATGTTAGAGCAATGTTATATATTGCTAGAAATCAGAAATATCAAAGGGAAAAATACGGCCAAGAAAAATAGTGATTAATATTAAAAAACTAAGAGGGTGAGGAAAAAAATTTCAATATCCTAAAAAGTTATTATTTTGTTTATTCATAATTTCTAATTTATGGTCCCGAGTTTTAAAGTACATTTTTATTGATAATTTCATTATATTCCTCATAAATTTCTGATTCAAAACATATATAATACTTTTTACCTGAGATAATTCATAGCTTTAATATTTAGAAAAATAAGGTAGTGAACATTTTTTTTTATCTCAAAAGTTAAAAAGTCTCAAGGTGTTCATAAGAAAAAAGATTCTCCCCAATAAAAGAAAAAAAAAATTAATTAAACAATAATTATTGTAAATCAAATATATATATAAATTCAATCATTTTGATATTGTAAAAAAAATGTATGAGGAAGGGGGGAAATCACCAATTGATTCTGCTTATAACTATAAATACAATAAAGAAGTAGAAAGGCATATAATTTGAAATTCCATATATGATCATCATGGTAATATAGACATATATGTACATTATAAAACCGGTGTGAACATATATATGCATCATGAAAGTCCTACTAAAAGATGAAACCTTGATATCCGAAAAACAAGATGCCCTACAGATTAGAACTCATTTATTACTTGCTCAAAACTATTTTGATTTTAGACTTGATAGACCAACCTTGTTAAAAACATCTTCTTACAGAATAATCATCACCAATACTGAAAACATGACAACCAAAATAACATTTATTTAAATGACAAAAACAGTTAATAAATTTAGAATCTGCAATCATTTTTCATTTCAAAAGGCAGTCAACGATTTTTAGGAGAGAAAAATATGTAGGCAAATGTAACTCCTTTTTTTTATAATTTCACATTTAGAACTATGATTTTTTTTAATTGGTTACTTTGACATTTTTTTTTTTTTAAGATTTAATGTAAATTAAACAAAACATTTTAATATTAAATAAATAAATTTCTGAATTTTAATAAAACTAAATTAAAATTTACAATTTAAATATACTTGTTATATTTGACAGCTTTACAGCACAAATATATTTTTACTGGAGTGCCCTCTGAATAAAAGAACATAGCTTTTTTTTTTTCGATTTTTCAATAGGTCACGGCTAATTCTAATAGTTTTTTAAGCTTTATTAATAGTTATTGTTTATTAATGTCAGAATACAAATATTCTGGTCTTTGAGCCTGTCATTTTGTGGTATATTTTTTTAATTGGTTGCTTTAACAATTTTTTTTTTTTTTTTTAAGATTTAATGTAAATATGTTTTTTTATTTATTAAACATTGCTATCTCATTTATCTGAACTATATTAAGGGATTGACGGACCATGAAAGCAAAGAGGGCCTTAATGCCGAATTATGAAACAGCATTTGTGGCTATTTCTGGATTTGGCTAGGAATCTTGAAATATATACTATATCTTTGTAGTTAAAAATACACATACTGATTTTTTCCCCAGTGGTTTTTATTTAATGGTGGAATTGCTCGCATAAAAAGTGGTTGTGAATTTGACACATGACATCGAACAAACATTCATACAGTCACCAATCAGATAACAGAGAAAGTAGGGATTTTATATATAAAATTTTTTACTAAAAAAGTTAAAAATTTGAAGGCACATTTTTATAAAAAAAAAAAAATTTTGTTTATATTCAACCTCTTTCACAGTATGTCTTGCAGATGAGCATAACTGTTCATAGTATCTAATATATAAATGCAAAGTATTAAATATATTATTTTATACTATTGAGTATTGTTATTAGTACAAGACAACACATTCAGACATTTTGTTTACCATTGGCAAAAAGTAATGGGAACTGAAGCTGACACAGAATCTTATTTTACTTTGCACAAGTGTATAATGGGGCTAATTATATAGATGTTGTTTTCATTATCATTAAAATACAGATGATAATAAATTATTAAACCTTTTTATTATGTCTGCAAAATTAAGTTGCCTTAGACTTGAATCAGAATCCCAAATGTCCCTCAACCGAATTACAAGAGTTTTCCTGACGGTTTGTGACAATGGTGTTTTAGTTGTACTTTTATATTGGTTTATGTTCATCATCTAATATCAGTATTGAATGTCTTTAAAAAAATTTAACTTTATTTAAATATTCCAAATACATTCAACTGTTAGTAATAGCACTTCAAACAGATTAGTATATGCACAATGTTTTGAGAGATATTATTCTTCCATCTTCTTCAGGTGTTGCTGGCCTGACCAGTGACAGTACTAGCCTGGAATTCGAACCTGGACTCTTAGATTCTTGAGTATTGGATTTAAGGTAATGCTGTAACCAACTGAGCCATCCTGCCAAAGGCATAGGTCAGTAGAAATTTCATATACTTATCTATGAAGTTTCTCCTGATTTCTCCACTTTTTCCTAAGAGCAAAGTTGATTAGTGTTTTCCATACATTATGTATAGCCACATTAGGTCTGCTTATGGGTTTTTTGCCATTGTCATGTGAGCAGCTTCTTTAAATTTTCTTCTTTGTACCAGCATCTATGAAATAACGTGAATGCAGAAGAACATATATTGGTGGAATCAGTCGTCCCACGAAAAGTCTTACAAGAACACAAACTGATGATTAGAAGAGAGAAAACAGATGTGTCTAAGGTAGCAGACCATGTATGTGCAAATGAACATGTATGTTCAATTGGGAAGATAGAAAAATATTGGATTGAGAAGAAAATGTACAAAAAAGAACATATAAAGAAACTGCTCACATGACAATGGCAAAAAATCCTATAAACCAACCTAATGTGATTACATAATGTATGGAAACCACTAATCAACTTTACTTTTAGGAAAAAGTGGAGAAATCAGAAGGAACCTCATAGATAAGTATATGAAATTTCTACTGACTGTTGCCTTTGGCAGGATGGATAAGTTGGTTAGTGTTACCTTAAATTCAATGCTCAAGAATCTAAGATTTCAGGTTCGAATCCCATGCTAATACTGTCACTGGTCAGGCCAACAACACCTGAAGAAGAGGAAAGAATAATATCTCAAAACGTGCATATACTAATCTCTTTGATGTGCTATTACTAACAGTTGAATGAATGGAATATTTAAATAAAGCTAAATTTTTCTAAAGACATTCAATAAGCATATAGTGTTGGAAATAATCCAATATAAAAATACAATTGAATTACATGAGTTTTGCATGGAATTCCCAATATCATATCAAAAGATGCAGAAGACTTAACGATCTGACACATTTTTCCATTAAGCTTTTTTTAAAATTAATTTTAGTAGCATATTGGTTTCAGCATTAATTTTACATGTCAAAAAGTAAATAAAAATATCTAAAATTGAATATTCGCTTATAATGAAGAACTTCAAATCTCAAATCTTCATAAAATTTCCTATATTTGTCTGTTATTCCATTACGTCAGGTGGCGCATTAGTAGTTATTGGAATGAAGGGCCTGGTCTACTGCTAATATTGTCTTTTTTTTTTCTTGCCTTTTGGCTGGTAGTGGAGCTTCTTCCTTGAACAAATTAGGATTAGGTGATTGCTAGATAAATTATCTTCGGAATCCAAAGGCCTAGAAATTGTGAAATCTTCGATGCTTGTTGAATCTGTTCTGAATCCATTTCTTCTGTTATAAAATTCACATTGTGTTTTCACCATGCAATCTAATAAACTGTGGGGCAGGGGATTAAATGAAGTTACTAATAAAATTTTGCAATTTTTGTCAGTGGAAAACATGGCGATTACTATTTATAAGGGGATGTGCGTGCAGAGAATGGTGCTATTGGCTCGTTAAAAAAGAAGTAAGTAATTTTAAAAGATATTTTTTTTTCTCTGCATCAATGTAAATAAAGTAATATAACTTAAAATCAGTGTATATTGCGTAAGTGTAACTTTTTTTGAAAAATTATTTCCTCCTTTCTTACCATTAATTATTGTTGACATCTAGGCTCAATAGCTAAAAACTAAAATAATGAAACTAAATTTTAACAAAACCATAAAAATCATATCAAGATTACGGATTCAGTAATGTAGCATACTAGAATTATGAACAGTACATTAATACGATAATAGCATTAATGGTACAGTTAAATGACTAGCATATAAAGAGCTTTAAAAACGCCAGTTTTCTGTTTCAAAATTACTAAAAAAATAAAGTTTTTTGCTACAGTGTAATCAATTACAATTTTTCATATTTATTACTATCATTGAAGTTATGGATTACTTTTTTTTTTTTATTGTTTTACAATTTCTTTTTTAAAATAAACAGTACATTTAGTATTATTTTCTTCAGCACTATTTGACAAATAGTTGTGAATCTTAAGATTACATTATAATAGCACACTTATATATATGCAAAAAAGAAAATATAGATAATCTTCATAATTGTGTAAAAATGGTACTTATATATTTTATAAATAATTTGAAAATTATATGATTAATTTACTTTCTTTCTGAGATTTAGTTTATTAACAAAACTCCTTTATAACACCATCCATAATTTTTTTTGTTTTTGACCAAATTTATATTAATTTCTTTTGTTTTGAATGTTTTAATGATATTATATGGTCTTTATTGAGGATAATTTTACATATTAGTAAAATCTACATTGTATGTAGTTTAATAATAAAGATGAAAGATGTTTAATTATGAACAATGTTTAAATTTTATAATTGACAAATAAACAAAAAGATTGAAAACACTAAAATATTTTAATTTTTAATATTAAATTTCAAAAACCTGTATAGTAAATTTTATGATAAAAAATGTTTGTGTAAATATAAAATTAATAAAAAAATGTAATGTTATTATTTAAAATTCTTTTGATATTTTAAATTTGTTAAAAAAAAATATTGTACATTTATAAATATAAAATTTAAATACTGCTTATAATTTGATTTTATTATTTGTTGATATAAATATATGTGTACCCTGTAGATTACATAAAGTGTATATAAAATTATGCTTAAAAAAATGTTATACATAAAAAAAATTCTATAAATTTGATTTAGAACAATAAAAAAATTCAGTAATTGTTAATAAGATTTATATTGAACTTCTATATTAATGTCAAAAATGAATTATCTGTCATTATCAGGGGTTATCTTTCAAAAATAGCCTCTATACTATAACGATCGAAATGAAAGTGAAGATCGAATCTAACCGCAAAAACAATATCTGCAACTACCAGGGCGCCATCTACGCATTTGAGCCTAGAAAAATTTATAAAGTAGGCAGATACGCGCTAAGATTCCACTTTATTTAAATATTCCGATCACTAGTTCAAGTCACTAGCTCAGCGGAGACGCAGAGATAAAAATCTATATCTTAACCCTTAAACCGCTAATTATATTATTGGTTGTATGAGGTAAAAATCAAATCTTTTAATTGGCCAACTCACAAACTGAAGACAAAGCCTATTGTTAAAACATATTCGCCTATAATATTAAATTCAACTCAGATACGTTTATAAAAAGTATATTACTAATTTTTCAGGTTATGAAAGAGAACAAAAGTTCTTTCAAAAATAAATTGCTATTTATTTATTATAAAATATATTCAATTTCGGCAAATATAAAGCGAATGTCTAAACAAAAAAGTGCTGACACAAATGCTTTTTTTCAATTTTACGTTATTGAAAAGTAAAGATTTCTTTTTGCTAAATCTTAAATAGTTTTACTAAAATCTTCAATATTTTTCGAAAATAATTTTGTTTTTTTAGTATATTTTTTAAAAAACTATTTTAATTTCTCATTTTATATTTTTTTAATACTTAAATTACATCGAAATGAAAATCTCAGCATTTTTCTTTATTTTCTTTGATCAGGCGGTTTCTTTGTTCTTTCCAGCCAATCAGAATGTCTTTTTCGGCTGAAAGCTGGATGACAGCCAATCACCAACAAGGTTCTTCTTTGTTTAGTTTTAAATGCGGTTTTTTTGATTTTTTACTTGTAAAATAATTCGGAAGAGGGCACCATCTTACAGAACTTTTAAAAACCTAATCAATAACTGTCAAACGAATATTCTAGCATTAGAACTAGCAGAGTTAGAGTGACGTCAGATGTCGACGAGAAGCCTCGTAAGAGGCGGTGTATGGGTTAATTTATATCCTAAATATCAATAAATAAAAGCCACTGCCAGAAATTAACACATAAAAATATTTATTTACGCACATATAAAATAACATTTAAATTTTGAGGAATAATTTTAACATTTTAAATTTTTATATTAACTTTGAATTTTACATTTAACTAAGTTTCAATGAGTTTAATATTTTATTTAGATAGTCAAGTATGAATAGACTATATAGATCTGCATTTGAAAAGAAAATATTCTTCCCTGATTTAACCTTAGGCAACAAATTTCGCAACCAAACTGGCGCCAATCCATCTGATGCATTCCTGTATTCAGTGTAGCATGATACGACAACACAAAATACTATATTGTCAGGAATGTACATCTGAACAATAAGTAGAAATAGAGAAGACATTGACTCTCCACCAACAGGAATGTGACATCTGTTGGCGAGTAGAACAATAAACAAAAAACTCCATAGGAATGGACTGCGGTCTTCTGCCGACTTATAAACCCATCCATAGGCAAACAGAAGGTGTGTGGCGTATATCTATAATCCTACCCATAGCGGACCTCATACTACATCTACAATTACCCAAATATATCCAATCCATTGAACCAATTCAACTACGAAACGAATAACCTAAGATTACCCTCCCTTAATATAACTTTACAAAACTATATAGCTATTCACACCCGACTTAAATTTAACATTTAGATATGTTCGTTCAAATGAATTTTATAAAATTTGTTTTAAAATGTTGAGTATAGATCAGCTGCACAGATTCCACGGTCAAAAACATCCCAAATTAAACACAACCGATCAAAATACAAAGTCATCGATAAGCGTCACTTGCTTAGGGAATATACAAATCCCATTAGCATTCATCGTAAGATGCAGTGATATCGTTGACATATATTCTAATCGAATGTGAAAACCACAACATTATCAACCGCTAACGAATCTATGCAACGTCTATACCCAACCTTAAATTTCATCATTTAAAATTTAAACAACAAATAATTTATACAATAAGAAGAAAAAAAAATGGAAATGATTTTTATCAATCGGAAAACATATAAAATTAAACATTATTAATTTGATTTAAAAACTTACAAAAGTCAGATAAGAGTCCGTTTTTAACATTTAAGTTGGCTTGTTTATCAATTTATAAAACTTGACGAAAGTTCTTAATTGATTTTAATAATTGTTCATTTCATATAGCTTATGGTAGAAGAGTCCAGGTTCCTGTTTTTAATTCCCGCGACGCCTCCATTGGAAGATAATGTTCTGGAGATGGCAATAGCTGGTTCAAGGTATCACAGTCTTTTCCTTTTTTTTAAATAGAGAGTGTGGTATGTGCGTCCTACCACAACTCTCAAACACACAACGCTGGAACTCCAGAAAAAACTGTATTTCCCTTTTTATATTATCCACACGGATTCAATTAACAAAACGTCACTAATCCATCACTTTCGTTAGGGTCCGAGCCAAGGCTTAGTGCTTCCATTGGTCAAGCTAATTTCTCTTTATTTTCTTATCTATCTTTCATCAGATCATTTTAATCATACAAGAGCCCAAGGCTAGCTTGGTTTTCGATAATTCATAAACAATCATTTCCATTTACAGATTACATTAATTAATACCTGTTTTTATTTTTAAATCTTGTACTTTTTTTTTATAAAAAAAGTACGTTCAAATACTTATTTGTTTTTTTAAAAAAAAATATTTTTAAAGTTTGGCATCTGTGCGAATGTATATACGTTTAACAAACATTTTAATTTTAGCGTTTAGTTTTTTACTTTTATTTGCGAACTTTTAAGTTTTTATTTTAAATTAATGTAACGACATTTAAAAGCAAATTTATAAAAATAATCTGTGCGAACGTATTTAAATGTTAAATTTAAGTCGGGCGTGAATGGCTATATAGTTTTGTAAAGTTATATTAAGGGAGGGTAATCTTAGGTTATTCATTTCGTAGTTGAATTGGTTATTGGGGGGGTGGATTTTTTTTGTTATTGATGTAGTATGAGGTCCGCTACGGGCAGGATTATAGATATACGCCACACACCCTCTGTTTGCCTATGGATGGGTTTGTAAGTCGGCAGAAGACCGCAGTCCATTACTATGGAGTTTTTTGTTTATTGTTCTAGTTGCCAACAGATGTGACATTCCTGTTGGTGGAGAGTCAATGTCTTCTCTAATTCTACTTACTGTTCAGATGTACTTTCCTGACAGTATAGTATTTTGTGTTGTCGTATCATGCTACATTGAATACATGAATGTATCAGATGGATTGGCGCCAGTTTGGTTGCGAAATTTGTGGCCTAAGGTTAAATCAGGGAAGAATATTTTCTTTTCAAATGCAGATCTATGTAGTCTATTAGCTAAATAAAATATTAAACTAATTGAAACTTAGTTAAATGTAAAATTAAAAGTTAATATAAAAATCTAAAATGTTAAACTTATTCCTCAAAATTTAAATGTTACTTTATATGTGCGTAAATAAATATTTTTATGTGTTAATTTCTGGCAGTGGCTTTTATTTATTGATATTTAAGATATAAATTAAGATATAGATTTTTATCTCTGCGTCTCCGCTGAGCTAGTGACTTGGGCTAACGATCGGAATATTTAAATAAAGTGGAATCTTAACAGCGCTTATCTGCCTACTTTATAAATTTTTCTAGGCTCAAATGCCTAGATGGCGCCCTGGTAGTTGCAGATATTGTTTTTGCGGTTAGATTCGATCTTCACTTTCATTTCGATCGTTATAATACATTATCTCTGATTATTCTCTTGAGCTTTCATCTGTTAATTTCTTTTTCTACATTTAAATTTTGTCCAATCTAGAGCTTGTCTTAATTTTCTATATAAATTTTTTTATGTACTATTTTAAATATTTTATGATGTTA
Organism: Epiperipatus broadwayi; assembly: GCA_028023455.1. Taxonomy (NCBI): domain Eukaryota; kingdom Metazoa; phylum Onychophora; class Udeonychophora; order Euonychophora; family Peripatidae; genus Epiperipatus; species Epiperipatus broadwayi. The sequence continues at coordinate 3,175,987 of JAQFVV010006200.1, read as the reverse complement.
ACGTTCGTTGTTGTTCCAAACCCCCCCCCCCCCCAATTTTTGAATATCACTATAGCGATACTTACGTTTTATAGATTCACTTTTTGGTTATTTTATTAATAATTATTCTTATTGTAATTACCTATACACTTGAAGTTGTGGGATTATTATTAAAAGAAAAAATCTGATCTAGAAATAAGGGATATCTACTCTGACACTAATTTAGAATTGATCAAATGACATCTAAAATTCACACAAAATTTTTTAATTTAAAGTTAATATTCTTAAAACAATTTAATGCAGTTTTGGTTGTTATAGTTGACATGGATAGATTGACAACATGAATGCTACTTGTTTCAAACACAATCAAATGTTGGTGTAAGTTAATTATGTCTAAAACAGTTACATGAAGTCTTTTTTATAAATATTAAGTATATTTTAGTTTTGCTAGATTCATTTTATATTTCTTAAAGTATTGTAGTAGTGAGAGTACCATATTTTTACAGTTGACTACTAAGAAGTTAATATAATTGATTTACTTTGGATAAAATATTTAAAAATTGACTCTCTTGACTCCATTTTTAAAAAAAAAAATCTGTTAAACTTTTTTCTTAAACGTAGAGAATTTCATTATTCAAGTAATGAAATGAAATATTGACTTCTTTTAATTTAAATTTTTGATATTCAATTTTACATCCAAATGTATTTATAATTATGTAATCATTATTAATAACAGTTAAATATTTCAATATAGCTATGTTATGACAGTAAGAAATAAAGTTAAATTTTTTATGTTTTTAGTTTTTCCAACATAACATATCACATTGCAATTAGATAAAATTGGCTTCAGGAAGTTATCTGGTATTCAGGCACAATCCATGAATCATATGTATTGAGGTTACTACTATCATTTAGTTTTAAATCATTATCAGTATATTATGTATATACTATTTTAAAGTATTAAAAAAAAAAAAGATGTTCCAGTATTCCTATATTAGTAATTTACTGAAAAGATAAAAAATGAAAAACTAAATATCCAGGATTGTTTTTGAAAGATTTAATCTCGTCATTTAATAAAATTTGGCAATTCATCTACAAAATAAAGTTAATTTGAAAGTCATTTTTTAAAAATATTTTTATTTTAGAAATTTGCAGTTATTATAATGAGTGGGATTTTAAAAATTGATATCGGTAATGATAAATAAATAAGTCCAACAGTTGAAAATCAACATGTTCTGAGATGGAATTTAAGGAAAGCTAACTGGAACAGGTATTCTGGATATCTTGGATAGAAAATTTATAGAATCTGATTCAATTTTTTTTTGCTATAATGTGCTTAATAAACTTCTGATAGCTGTCAATCCATCCCCCATGGGTATTGAAAACAATTCATTCCAGGTTGTAATAAAACTAGCAATGTTCTTTATAATCAAATTTTATAAAATCATCAGATGATACCAGAAGAGAAAAAGAGAGGGAGACAATGAAGAATCAAAACTTTATATCAGGGATGGGGAACCTCTGATCTGTAGGCCAAGTCTGGTCATTGAAAGCTCTCAGTCCGACCCCCCAAATATTTTTACAAATGTATATAAAATGGATCTTTATAAAATTTCTGGTTAAACAAGCACATAGTGAAGTACAAATATTGAATTAAAAGTTAAGTAAAATGAAATATTTTCTCAACTACATCTTTTCCTCCAACCTTTATTATAATTTTACTTCATTCTTTCAGAGGTGCAATATTTTATATTGTGGGTCTGAGTAAGAATTTAATCTATAATGCTGAAAGCATTTTGAATGTTCTTATAGTGATTTTCGCAAAGAAGTGTAAAACTAACAAAAATAAAAGTCAATTTTTATCTCATTTTATTATTATTTTGCAAATTTTTCTTATATTAGGGTGACTATAGGAGTGAGGTAAGAAAAACTGACACAGAAAATCACACGTTTGAAATGAACACACTATTAGATACACTTATTGGGGGGAAAAGAAATATTAAAATAGAAAACTTGAAAAAGGAGTTTCATCAAATAGCTGTTTTATAAAAAGTACAAACAAGTCAGAAAATTCTGTGAGAGCAAGTTATTTAAAAAAAAATTTTTTGAAACCATTTTCTGAAGGGAAATTTATAGACGACTGCATCCTAGTGGCTTTAGAATTAACTTGTTAAGAGTACACTTGTCAGCAACTTAAAATATAATTTTATTACCTGAGACTTGTCTCATCTTTTTGGATGTTCAAACTAGGGTTTATAATTGAATAATTATAATATTAAAAAAGGGAATTTTTATATAGTTCTAAATTATTATTATTATTTTTTACCAGATCTCGTCGCTCGATTTAGGTCAATTTATGGTTATTGTACTCATCTTCATTATAAATAAGATTTTATCTGACACTGATATTTGTCAGTTAGGCAAACAAACTATGAATTATATATAATTAATGTCATCCTATAGCTATAATAGCAGAATTGAAAGCTTAATAAAGTCAGTTCTGAATTTATCTTCTGATTGGAATCTCTACAAGTTGTTTTATGAAATTTTGTTAAAATTAAGGTACTTTAAAGAAAACCTATATGCAAATTAAATAATTTCTGTAGAATATGCCTAATGAACTACATGTATTGGATATATCACTTTTTTGTTAAGAGTTCAAACCTGCCAATTAGATACCAATATTTATAAGTGTTGAGCAAATATAAACTATGTACCACATAGTTAATGTCAGTCTATAGCTATAGTAGCAGAATTGAAGGTTTAATACAGTCATTAGTGAATCTATTTCATGGTTGGAATCTTTATAAGCTGTTGGTGATATTTTGTTAATAATAAAAGTACGTAAAAAAGAAAAAAATCCCTGTATGTAAATTAAATAAATAACAATTTCTGTAAAATATATCTAATGAAGTTCTTTTAGACATCTAAAAGTTAACCAGTAGCCAGTCAGATCCGTGTAACAGAACATAGAGATTAGGTTTGAAAGCTTAGTGTTTGATAATTTCAAGCTATTTGCCAGAATAGTCTAAAAGTTAAAGCACTCACTGAATAGATCAGTATATGTCATTGCATTTCATTGTGTAAGTCTAATAGTTAGAAATAGTCTCAGAATCTTACTAGCAATGCCATTTGATGTAGATTATTTATGCTTACATAAATAATTCTTAGAATTATTTCTTCCAGTGCAAATTTTAAATGTAAACTAGGAGAGTTTTATAACTACTCTTTATTTTGAAAATGATCAAGAAAAAGAAAAATCTATTGTATGGAAATCTATGAGTTAATTCTAAAAAATAATTTTAAAAAACAACTATATATTGCTATTTTAAAAAAATCCTCTTCATTTGTTATTAGACATTAAAAGATATTCATTTAAAACATAAAAATCTATATGAATCTTAATTTATAATATTAATAAGCTAATACACATGCGCTTTGCAGATGTCACTATATAAATGAATACTCCCACTTTTTCAAACACAAGATCAAGTCTTTAAGAAAATATAGAATGAATCATCTATATTTTCGACCCAACCGTATATGTATGGGCAAATCTGAAGTGTTTGAAATGAAGAGCGTGAAGTTATTAATTGATCACTTTAAATTACTTTTTTACTACGTAAATGAATGACATCAATGAAATTTCTAGAATTTACCATACGTCATTCTTATAATTAAACATATGTAAACAAGACATTTATTTTTTTTATATATAGTGCGATGTTTTTATAATCTATAATATTAATAAGCTAATACACACCCGCTTTGCAGATGTCACTATATAAATGTATACTTCCACTTTTTCAAACACAAGATAAAGTCTTAATTATGATTACACCTTCCAATCTCAATTTTTTTTTATGAATTAATCTATATCATTTTATGTAATTATTTTTAATTTTAGCACTAATTTTTTAAATGAAAAATGTTTTTTTTTTTTTTTGTAATTTTTTTAAAGTAAAAATTGTATATTTATGTTAATTATTTAATCTGAAAACTTTATGGTAATAAATTTATTGCAATTTGCTACTACTCTCCTTGAGAATTTTTAACAGATATTATGTAAATCAGCTTATTATTTGAAATGTCTGTTTAATTACATTGTATTTAAAAAGACATTTTTGATAAGAAGATTGTTACAGTATACACCCCTCTCTTACCAAAAACTAACGATTATATCAAAATCACTTTCATAATCATTGCACAAATGAGAATAAACATTTATTGAAAAGTAGAATGCTTCACTACAACAGCTGTTATATTTATCAAAATTCAATATCTTTTTAAAATATATTTGATATTGATTTGTAAAGAATATAGTGTTTCACAAGTTTTTGGATATTTATAAGAATAAATCGATATTGAAGCTACATATATGCACACATATATATACAGTACTATATGTCAGTAATGTTAAAGCATGAAGTTTTAAATTAAAAACTTTAAATAATTTTAATAAATTATTTAGGTATTTTATATGCACAAGTAAATATATATGGTATAATTAATTATAAAGTTATTTTGTTAAATTAAAAACAAAATAGTTCCTAAAAAGTTGTAAAAGCTAATTAATTCTAAATTTAGTTTAAAATTATTTAAAGTGGAAATGACATTCTAGGAAAAGTAATTGAAATGTTTGTAAACAGATCAATAGATTAAAATAAAAAGATAAATAAGCTGGACCACAGCAGATTCTTTGGAGTTAGCGATAGCCAGTAGATCAAAGTCTTCAAAAGATGAGCAATGGATCCAAATTTTACAGATAAGATGGCTCCAAAACATATAATTTCTGTTATAATTCTAGTCTGTTTCCAGAATTCTACCATTATTCTTCGATTGTGATTCTGTTTTCATTATTCTTCATATGCTGTTATTAAGAGGATTAAAATTATTCTGTTGTTGAGCCAGATCCAAGTTGCAAAAATAGAGAAGCCGTTATCTGCCTTGCTGTGTCAAGCTTACAGGGCAAGCTGAAAACCCATTAATGGGTCCTGAAAAAGAAGACTTCAACAAGTGAAGAAACCACCCGAACATGTGTCCTCTATGTATTCACCTGAGAAGTCTGATGTCCAGTGCTACAGAATCAGACATTAAACTAAGATGAAATTACTGTCGAATCATTCTAATAAAGTCTGAACGGTCATTTAAATCTTCATTCGCCACAACTATGGTTTTAAGAATAAACTCTGCCAAATTAAACCAATACCTAAAGACTGAATTTGAATTTTTGATGGTGAAAGAATAAAAGTATAAACTTTAAATTAATCTTTAATAGTTAATTATTATTTATCTCCCATCTGATGAAACATGTTAGTAAATAGTTAATTATTTAATCTGCGTATGAGCAGGTATGGCAAGAGATTGTAGTTCTATTTATCATGCCACAATTTAGCAATAATTGTATAAAGTTATTTTATAAAAGGCAGTTAGCTTGTAATCGCAATCTCTTGCCATGCTACTAAACGTTCGCATGTTAATTAAATTGGTTATTTTCACTTTTTAAAAAAAATCAACAATACGTTAAATCAGCAAGTTAATAAATTATGAATGGAGTAAACATGCTGCATAGACAAGCTAGATTAAGGTTATAGTAAATAGATGTTAGTTTGAGCTAACTATTATTGTGTTTTGAGATGAAATAATTGATAGAAATGGGCAATTGTTAGCCATCAATTCAGGTTATGCTTGTTACATCTGTAACTCATTCTAACTTAACTTACTAGTATTAAGTGATTGTAAAACCATTTTCAAACGGTTGATCTCTTAACTTAATTATTCCTTTAGCACAGTGATGTGCGGTAGATGAAAAGTTCCTATGGTATATTTCTGCTTTATTTCATACATGTCTACAGTGATATGCTTGCATCTGTCAATCACTAATATGCCTACCAAATATTTAAAAAAAAAATAGTATGCAACAGAAGTTTAATTTCTATCATATGCATATAATTTACACATATTTGCTCTTATGTAGAAACTATTGTAGTATAGATGTGATTTCCTGTATTTTACAAATATTTTATTGTCTTCTAATATCATAACTTGTAATTGAGCACACAGTCGATTAGTTAAATCATTCTTCATTGATAATATTGTATTATCCTTATTGGGCAGGTTAAAATAATGATAATGAGAGGTGCGAGCGGTGAGATGTCTATGTAGTAGATTGGGATCTATTCAAAAACATCTAATAATAATAATATCCTGAATTAAAAATTATCAAATCTCTATTGTTTAAAACCTTTAAGCTATCATATATAGTATCTGTGCATAATTTCAATTAAAATATACTAATAAGATTTAGAAAGGTTTATTTCCTATGAATTAATTTATAAATCAATTAACTAAAGTACTGCCAATGTGTGTCATTTTGTATATACTTACTATGTTTGTCCCTTTATTTTTGGCAGTTTGTCATTGTTATTTGCTATCAATAACTTAAGTAAAATAATTAAATCTCTTGTTCCTTCCTAACCTTAGCAGGCTGTAAAAGAAAAAAATATTCTGTGATATCAGAATGTGGAATGCACATATAGATTGCTCTTGGGTGATTTTTTATGTGGGTTGTGCAGTTCTGTCAGTTACGATATTTATGTATATATTTATAATATGACGCATCAGTATGGGACTGATTACACTAACCACATATCTTGGACATTTTTTTAGTAGCGACAATGTGGGATTCTTATAAAGTACATGAATCCCTGAGATATGGGACTCAAAGTACACAAATCCCTGATATATATATATATTGTGAGATAGAGCTTGCAACATGGACCCGATTCTATTGTCATGAATCCCTGTGATAGATATATTTTTATATAGATAATACAGTGCCTGAAATGTGAGGCACTATGAATTAACTATATACACCTTGAGATATATATAGATTTGAATGATAAAAAAAATAAAAATTAAATAGAATAAATTTGTTTCGTTTTTTAAAACAAGTTTGACATTTTGTAGAAGGGGGGGGGGGACTTTAAGTGCTTCATTTTAAATATAGATTTATAAAAGGAACCTTGTTGATTTATGTGAAAATAGATTTATCACAGAAAAAGTTGCTTGACAAGTATTGCCAATAATGAGAATAAAATGTATATACATGTACACATGGGTTTGACAAGAATCTCAGCCTCAGGGTGTTCTTTGAGCATTCCATCATCAGATTTTCAGTTGGATGAACGGTTGAAGAGTTGGAGTGTGGAGTAGATTGAAACCTGTCCATTAAAGTATGAGGATTGGCTATCTTAACATATATTTGAGCACTTATAGCATATATGTGTAGAGATGGTAATCTGGACCAACTGATGATTGCTGATTTAGCATGAAATGCGTATATTGGTGATTATTTATCTTTTCAACATATATGTGTTCAAGAGTATTAGTGTTATGAGATGGTGTGGAGAGTGGTGGGTCATGTGAAAGTGTGCTCATACTCCCTATATATTTTATGAAATTTGTTTCTGTGGTAAGAAAATAAATACATCCTGTGTTATATTTATAAAAGATAATTTTGTTTAATTGGACATTAGAAAGTTTGAAAGTAGGACATAATATGGCAAGTGAAGGACCTTGATGGGAATTTGGCATGTGCTCAGCTAAACCAAGACAGGGTGGGGTAGATATTTAAAGAGAATAAAGAATTAATCGTTAAGAAATAGTGGTAACAGAATTTAGAGCTACTGTAGGAAAACAAGAATTTTATTTGTAAATATAGTAATACATATAAGTATGGAATTGGAAGAAGTGTTATGATTTGATAACTGAGGAGATAGCAGGGGAAGAAGATAATCCTTTTTTTTTTTTTCTCAAAAATCTCCAAGTAGTGTAAAAAACAAATGAGCAAACAGATGCAGATGATAATGAAGCTTTTGATGGTAATGCTAAATAAGCAGCAACAGAATTTAATGGAGAAGATACTAGAAATGAAAGAAAATCAACTTCATATGATGAAGATGAAAGAAAGTCAGCAGAATATACTGGAAAAGACGGAAGAAGTGAAGCAAGAGATGAGGGATAGGGTAGATCAGATACAAAATGCAATAGAAGCAGTAGAGAAAAAGCTAAGTCAAAATATTTCAGCAGTAGAATAAGAAATAAAGGTGGTGAAAGAAAATGTTAATTAGAGAAGAAATAAAATTAGAAAGTATAAGACTAGACTGGGTGGAAAAAGACATAGTGCAAAAAAATGAAGCCGTATAGCATAAATTAAGGGTGTGAGAAGAACCTATATACTTAAGGGATGAAAGACTATGATAAAAGTAAAAGATAGAATGGTTAATATGGAAGAAAAGTTGCAAAAAGTGCATCAGGTAGGATTGCAAAAGTAAAAATATGAAGCAGAGATTAAAAGCAATTGAAAGTGAAAATTATCAGGGTGAAAGAGAAAAAAATTAAAAGGATGCAAAAAAAAAAAGCATACGGTATACAGAAGATAAAAGAGTAGATAAGGATAGAAAAGACTATGGACAAATGAAGCAAATTATAATGAAAAATATATAAATCAAAGCTCTTTGAGCAGAGATAGGAGAGCCCATTACCACATTTAAAGTGTTTAAAAGAAATGTTTCAATTCAGTAATTGGTAGGAAGACAAAAAGATTGATGTAGCCTACAATAATCTCCATGGGACAGCCAAAGACTGATGGCATACGTTGAGAACTAAACCACAATTTTGGTGACTACAGATATGCATTAATGTGGAGTTTTTAGAGTGAAGAATGTCAAGACTGGCTTCTGCATAAGATCTCCCAAGAAAAATATCCAGAGGTACCGCAAGAAACCCTTACTCAGTTCTTCTACCGACAGGTAGCCAAGTTGAAGTCCCTAACTGCCTTTTCATTATCAGAGGGACAGATTCTAAGAACCATTTGACATAACATGCTTGCAACAGTGCAGCAAATCATGCTGGGCCTAAGCTATAGAAATATTGAAGAGATTTTTAGGAATATGCAGAAAACAATCCAGACAAACAAGAGGATTGATCAACCAATACTGCATACAGCGATCATGCAATACTTTAACATGGAAAATCAGCCACATGTAAAGAAGAGATATGAGTGAAATATCTACTTAAATAGTCAAAGAAGGATGAACCAAAGATGGTCATCAGAACTGATGTCTTTATCAGATGAAGAACTACCACCTCCAATATGGAGAGAGTTGCAGCAAAAATTGGAGAGGGCAAATAGAATATATCCTGCTAAATAAAAGAATTCAGATATATAAGTTAGGTAAAATTTCTGTATACTATGTGTGTGTTATACGTTTACTAACCAAATATAATAATTTTTTTTTTTTTTTCATTGTGGATTTTGGAGATATAAAGCTATATATATATATACTTATGTCGGTAATGCTAAAAAAGTCATAAAGAGATTTTAAATTTAAAACTTTATAAATAATTTTAATGAATAAAAGTTATACAGATATTTTATATGCACAGATAATATCATCATCAACCGTTATCGATCCACTCTAAGATGGTTTCCAAGTTAAACTATCTTCTTCACATTACTCCTGCACACTTTATTATTTCACCCATCCATCTCACATGTGGTTTATTTCTGGGTCTTTTACAATCTCTTGGAATCTAGTTAAAGATTTCAATTGTCCACCTATTATCATCTCTTATAGCAATATGTCTAGCCCAACTCCAGACTTAATTTTTTCAATGAGGTCAGTAACACCTGTTTGTTCTCTGACCCATATGTTGCGTTTGCGATCTCTTCTTCTTACTCCTAACATGCATCTCTCCATACTTCCTTGAGTGGTCTGAAGTCTCTACATTGCTCTTTTATTAAGTGTCCAAGTCTCAGATCCATAAGTAAGAACTGGTAAAACTCATTTATTAAAAGCCTTTCTTTTCAAACACATAGGCATATTTTCTTTTAGTATCAAGCTATTTCTACCAAAAGCACTCCAACCAAGTTTAATTCTATGATTTATTTCATCCATTATGTTTCCATCTATATTAATAATTTGACCAAGATATTTGAACCTTCGTCTAACTCCTCATAATCAATTTTTATTTTCACATTTTGAGAAAATCTATTAATCATTACTTTAGTCTTTTTAACATTTATCTTTAATCCTACTTTCATCTGATAACTCCTGCACCATTTTCTGCAGTTCTAAAGCATTATTTGAAAAAAAAACAACTACATCGTTTGCAAAATCTAAATGACTTAAATAATTCCATTTATTTTCACTCCTTAGCTTCCCACTTTAATCCACAAAATACTTCTGGAACACTGCTGTAAAAAGTTTTGGAGATATGGAGTCACCCTGTTTTACATCCTTCTCAATATTGACTTTCCTAGTATTATTATGTAATCTAATTGTTGCTGTTGCATTTTTATGAATATTCTTTAAAATATGACAATGTCCTGAATCTATATCTTGATGACCCAATGCTTTAATCACTTAAGAAATGTTTATAGAATCAAATGTCTTTTCATAATCTACAAATCCAAAGCATAATGGCAACTCATATTCATTTGTCCTTTCTATAACTTCTCTTAATATCTGGATACGATCTACTGTACTAAAACCACTTTTAAATCCAGCTTGTTCTCTTGGTTGATGGAAATCCAGTGTTCTATGTAGACGAGTTGTAATTGTCTTGGTAAAATTTTTGTATAAAACTGATAAAAGGCTGATAGTTCTTTAATTTTTAATATATTCTTTATCACTTAATATTAATACCACATTCTTCCAATCATCTGATACATCTTTATCATTTAGACATTTGGTATATAATTTTGCTAAAAAAATTTTTATTTCTTCACCTTTTATAATATATCAATTATAATTCCATCATTACCTGGAGCCTTTCCTTTCTTAATAAATTTAATTGCATGTCTCACTTCTTCATTTAAAATTCAGGGCTATTCGGAAGATATAATAGATATACGAGATACTTATTCTTTATTACTATATAATTCTTGATAGAAGTCTTCTACCCATTTCATGATGTCATCTCTCTTTTTAGTAATAGATCCATCTTTTTTCCTTGTTGCAGATATAAATCTACCAATACCAAAATGTTGTTTTACACTCTTGAGACTTTTATTCTCTTCTATAGCTTTCCTTGCTAGTTCACAGTTATACTTTCTTATATCATTTTCAACTCTTTTCCATATCATTTTACAAAATTCGAGGTATTCAATCCTTTTTAATGCATCATTTTTGTATATCTTCATATTCCTTCTTTTTTTCATAAATTCTCTAGTCTCAGTAGAAATTTTATTAGTCAATTGCTGCTTTTTTCTACCAGCTATGTTTGTTGCAGTTTTTAAAAATGTATCAGTTTTTTTCATATTAATTTCATTCAAATCTGAATCATGTTCAAAATCTCCTAACACTTGAAACCTATTTGTAAGTTCTAATTTAAATTCATTAGAATGTTTCTGAAGATTAGGAATATCAACTGTAAATATTGTTTTTCTTAATAATTTTTGTCTCTCTAGTTTTACATTAACACGTAACTTACACCTTACTAATCGATGATCACTTCCTGTGTTAAATTTATTAAGAACATTACAATCTTGAAATGTGTATTTTCTGTTAGTCAAAATATAATCCAATTCTGCTGTACCTTCATTTGGATGCTTCCATGTCCATTTCCTTTTAACATTTTTCTCAAAAAAAGAATTCATAATATAAAGTTTTTCTTTTTCTGCAAACTCCACAAGTCTATACTTCTCTCTCATTTCTAATACTATAACCAAAATTACCTACAGCACTTTCATTGTTTACCAATTCTAGCATTAAAGTCTCTCGTAACAATTTTAAAATGTTGTTTACTCTGATCAAAAGCCTTTTGTGTACATCCATATAAAAATCTTCTACTACTTCATCACTATGAGAACTTGTTGGGGTGTAAACCTGAATCATCTGCGTTTGGTATCTGCTATTAAGTTGTATAACTAATTTTGCCACACTGTCCTATACATCATCAATCTCCGCAATGTTGTTCTTCCACCTTTTATTTATAATGAATCCTACTCCACTTGTATTTTTAATATTTGTGCCTTTATAGTAGAGTACATGTCCACTCTTTAAATCAATTGTCTCTTCACCTTTTCTTTTAACTTCACAAAGTCCAATAATGTCCTATTCAATATAAGACAGTTGTTTTTTTAATTCTTGCAATTTTCCTTCATTTGAAAATGATCTGCAGTTGTAAGTTCTAAATAAAAAGTCATCAGTAAACGGCAGCCTGGGTTCACAATCAAGGGATTCTTAGCACCTTCGGCCACCAACCGCTGCCTTGTTTGGTGACTTTACAGCCTCCTGGGAATAAGGGCCATGATTTATTTTTGTCTGTCACGATTGTATATATCTGAAAAATATTTATCATTTACATATACATTCGTTCTGCCTTATCAGGAAACTGAGAAGAAAGACCATGGTGAATTTTGATCTTAAACTCAGAGGTAAAAAGCCTATAAACTCACCACGCTGGCTAATGCGTGTTGGTGAGCAGCCCATCCATTTTCGTATACTACATGAATAATCACAAAGCAATAACAGCTGCAACGACAAGAAAGTATGTAGTGGACATTTGGAAATTGCTCTGCTCGGTTTCTTTAAGGCCTCCAAGAGGAATCAAACGTTCTCCTTTCAGTTAATAGCAAACTCCTTTCTGCAGATAATATATGGTATAATTAATTATAAAGTTATTTTGTTAAGTTAAAAACAAAAAATAGTTTCTAAAAAGTTGTAAAAAGTAAATAATTATAAATTTAGTTTAAAAAATAGATTATTAAAAGAAAAAGGTTTCTTTTAACAATAATTAAGAGTGGAAATGATATTCTAGGAAAAAGTAATTAAAATGCTTCTAAACAGATAAGTAGATTAAAATGAGATAAATAATTGACATGATTTAATTAAAAAGGCTGTTATTCCCACTCAAAGATAACTTGAAAATATGGTATTGGGCAAATAAGCTTGACCGCTGTGGATTCTCTGAGTTATCTGTAGCCAATAGATCCAAATGATGAGCAATGGATTCGAATTTTTGCAGATAAAGATAGTTCCAAACCACTGCTGGAAATTTCATTTGGTTATTATTATTCTGCTATAATTAATTCTTGTCTGCTTCCAGGATTCTGCAATTATTCTTTGGTTGTGATTCTGTTTCTATTATTCTTTGTATGCTGTTATTAAGAGAATTATCATTAGTCTGTTGTTGAGCCAGATCCACATTTTAAGAATAGAGAAACTGTCAAGTTGGCAGAGGGCAAGCTGAAAACTCATCACTGGGTCCCGAAAAGGAAGCCGTCAACAAACAAATAAACCACCCAAATGTGTGTCCACCATGTATCCACCTGAGATGAATAGAAGTCTGATATCTAGCGCTGCACGAAGAATCAGTCATTAAACTACGATGACATTACTGCCGAATCTTACTAATAAAATCTGAATAGTTATTTAAATCTTCATCTACTAATAGCTATGGTTTTAAGAGTAAATTTTGCCAAAATAAACCAATTATCCTTATTTGGCAGAGTCATTTAATATTAGAACAGTGACAATGAGAGATGCGAGTGATTACATGTCTATGCAGTAGATTGGGATCCATTCAAAAACATCTTATGATAAATAATACTCTCAATTAGAAATTATCAAATCTCTATTGTTTAAAAACATTTAAACTTACGTATACAATATTTGTGCATAATTTAAATTAAAATAGTACTAATAAGATTTAGAAAGGTTTATTTATCATGAATTAATTAATTTATAAATCAATTTACTAAAGTGTTGCTAATGTGTGTAATTTTGTATATACGTAATAAATTGTGTTTCGTTATTTTTGGCATTTTGTCATCATTTGCAATCAATAACATAAGTAAACAAGTTAAGAATCTTGTTTCTCTCTGACCTTAGCAGGCTATAAAAGAAAAAAATGTTGTTCTGTGATATCAGAATGTGGAATACTCATGTGAATTGCCCTCTACTGATTTTCATGTGGGTTGCATAATTCCGTCAGTTATAATATACTATGTATTGGTTAGTTAGCACCATAGCAATAAAAAGAAAATGCTCTGAACTGATAATAGTTTTAATGCTTGGTTTCTTGTTGGGTATCAGAAATTTTCAATTTTTGAATGAGGAAAATAAAAAATGATATTCTGGTGAATTGAAATTTATACTATTATGTTCCACAAATTTTATTGCTAAAATGTCATGATATATATGAAATTTATAATAACTTCGTAAAATGTTATAATACAATATTTAGGCAATTTTCAGTACTATCTTTATTACACTTAATTCAAAGGATATTTATAACATAAGAATTTGGGAGTCAAACTGAAATCATATTACTGGTAACACATAACACAAAAATGATTAATTTAGTTAGCTTGGGTTGCAGTGCATTGTAATTTGCAAGAAAAATATTTTGCAAAAATTCTTTTTTTAAACTTTTATTTCCATGACCCATATATTTCAATACTTAATAACAATATTTTCTTTTCACCCACTTTCTTGTTGTCATTACAAATATATTATAGTTACAATATATATTTTTAAAACTTCATATAATATCTTTTTAGCATCTACATATATTTCTTTTTTATTATATATTTTATTATTTTTATTACTTACCTTTCCCCATTTTTTATTTTCTAACAATCACTGTTATGAATTTCTACAAATCTTTTTTATGAACCAGCAATACCAACAATTTTTATACTTGATTATTTATATAATACTATAGCTAGATATAAGAATTGTTAGTATTGCAGATTTATAAAAAGATTGGTGGAAAATAAGAAATGGAGGGAGGTAAATAATGATAATAATCTAAAAATATTGTGTAATAAAAAAGAAAGATATGTAGATAGTAAAGAAATTTTATTATATTGACAAAAGACTATAATGAAGTAGTTGAAGTTTTGGAAATAAATGTTTAAAAAAAAACAGGATTATTTGGAACCATATTTTTTTTTGAAGAAACAAGGAGTTTTTATTTATTTTTTGATAATAATGGGAATATTTTTTAAACAATTTCCAAGACCAAAGTAATCTAAATTATTATTTATTTGTAGATGTTTGGTTGTTGTTTGCATTAATGGAATTTTTTTAAACCGCAATATGGTGACATTGTAGTAGTGTGGCAAGTTTAGACACTTAAGATCCATGAGTTGTGGCCAATTCTTATGAACTCCTGGGCAATAAATATTTTTTTTTTCCCCCTATCTGGTTTGGGCAAATGGGAGAATTCAAGATTGGTCATAGTTCAATTACCAAAGATGTGAAAAAGAAATTACTAGCATCAACTAATGATATGAAATTACTGCTTATTGAAAGAGTGTTAACAAACCTTACAAAAGATCATATCTCAAAAATCATAATTAGATAAATTGATGTCACAAGCCAATACACAGTTTAGTATTTTAAAGCTGCTGATTTCAGATATGATTACTGGCGTGTAGAAGTGATGTTATAGTGTGCATGTAAAGGGTGATTGAATGTAATATATAGATTATATGAATTATTACTAATAATTTGCTTTTCAGAACAGTAATTTGTCTTTTTACTGCAGAGCTATACATATATATTATAGGTTCGAATAAGCACTGATTTCTGGAAGATAGCGTTATGGTTATTGGACATCTTCAATGAGAAGCAGATTTTTTTTACTATTTACCATCTAAGCCAAAAAAAAACCAAACAAACATGCAGTTTAAGATAAAACCATGGTCTCTTAAATATAGTTATAAGACATAATCACAAGCTTCTATAGATATACAAATTATCATGTGTTCAAAATGGGGAGTATTTTTGATTCTCATGTTATTACACCTGGTTTTATAAAAGAGTTAAACGTTGTGGCTAAATTGGGATACAAATTTTGCTTTTCATTGAAAGTGGGCAAGAGCCAAACTATCTAATGTAAAATATCATAATTTCCATTAATTACTCTAGTTTGCAATAGAATAGCTTTTAAGTATATATATATAATTAATTGTTAAATGCATTTATAACCAGATTTGTCCTGCATTCCTCGAAAACTTATAAATTCTAAACTGTCTTGTAAAAAATATCCTAAGCCAATATCTTATACTATACAGTATAAAATAAATCTAAGCTTGTTTGATAAGTTGGAGATTTGAAATATACATATAGATAAATCATCATGTTTTTTATTTGTATGCCATAAATAATGATTAATTTCTTTGAAGTTTGAATATTGTTAGCAATGGTCATCATTTAATATTTATATTCCATAATAAGAAGGGGCAAATTATATTCATATTGGATGTTCCTCGTTTCAAATTTTGAGCTTACTGGATGGGTATAAGGTTCTTAGATGACATACATGATTAATGAGAGAAATTGACTTGGCATATTTTTCATGAGTAGCAAATCTGAATAATTTGATTTAAAAATTTCTTTGTTTAAAACTTATTGAGCTTATTGGGGAAGGAGGGATTTAAATATAAAAGAAAAATCTTCTAAATGATTATATTATTATTCATAACTCCTAAAAATATTATGTCTACTGATTATCAAAAAAAATTGTCACATCAAACTATTTCAAATATAGGCAACTCTTTACTTATATAAGTGCATGTTTACCATTGTTGCTGTGGTGCAGAATATGAAAATAAGAATTACATTATATATAAAAGATGTTCACACAGTATAAGACACACAAAAAAATGACTATTTATTTGGGCATCATCGTTATGCGCCATGACTTGTTTGCATAAATCGAGATTTATTTAAATAGAGAAATGCCTTTTGGATAATTTTTATAAAAAGTAAAAGTAGTTCTATGGATTGCAATAACAATTATAGCAAGAAATTATTTCCTAAACAAATTTAAAATTTTGATTTTTGTTGTGCTGGTTAAACTCCAGCAAATATTTATAATCTTATTTACATTTGTCTCCAAAACATTATCATATCTTTGTTAGCTGGTCATTTAGAATTCATTTTTGTAATTTCATAAATTGTGCAAATTTCTAAATTATATTCTAGCAAAGTGTGCCCCAATCTAATTATCCCAGAGATATGTTTGTATTATTGATAGATATATATTTTTAAAATTTGTATGTATTTTGTTATATTAAAAAGTGAAATGACATCAATGATGCATTCATTTCTCTCATTATAATTTATAATTAAACAACTGCTTCATGTTGCATCTTTCACAAATATAATTTCTAACTAGAACTGCAATGAGATATGAACAGAGACAAACTTGTGTGTGAGGAAGGTGAATTGGGGAATGACACACATATTAGAATATTTAAAAATTAAATGAAGCCAGGTTTTATTGATGAAGCTATGTAGAGATGATTTTATAAAACATTTATAAATACAGATAATTTACAAAAGTAACAAGAATATTTTTATCTTGAGTATTTAAATGGACGAAAGGCTTCAAAATAATTTGAATATATACATTTCATGGTATAGTGGTATCATTTTAGAAGACAATAAAATTTTTCTATGTGAACCACTATAAATTCAAAAGTGAAAATAACTAAGAGATGATACATTTGGCACTTTAAAAAAATTATATATATATATCAAATGTTTCAGTGAAACTGTTACATATTTTATTAGATTACTGTAATAAATTTTGTATTTATTTTATTAGATTACTGTAATAAATTTTGCACTTATTTCAAATCACTTCCAACAAAAAAAAAAAGCTTTCTATTTTTTCATTGTGAAGATAGAAATTGTCTTTTAACTTAAATATGTTATCAACTTTTCATATTATGGTGTGGGAAAAGCAGATTTATTGGAAAACAGCAACAAAAAAATGTTTAGATTTTTGTAGTTCATAGAAGAAAAAAACGTTTAGACAAAACTTCATATATTTTAATAAATCTATTAAAAAAAAAATGGTTGTCATCGATCAGCACACTGCCTGTGTCGCTGTTTCCATGCAAAAACACAAATATACTGGTCGCGCGGCCTATAACAGTTCTGTTCATATTGGCCGCTAAGCAGCTTTTATTCTTCGCATTACTATCGCACACTTCACAGATCGCTACAGTATGACGTGAGGGTGTGTAGAATTTAAGTTGTCCTAAGTCTTTGCATGTGTGTTCGAAGTACTTATTTTTTATACGACCTGATGTAGTTTTAGATAGTATTAATTGTAAGACAAAAGACGCGCTCCCGTACACATTTTTAAGGTTAAATGAATTTCAAAAGTGTCCGTTCCAGCATTATATAGAAATCACGCGTAAAACGTATTCTGCACAGGGACCGCTACGAGACTTTCAAAGCATAAGCTTGGCTTGATCAGAGGTAAAATTTCAAATTGAATTGTATTTCGTAAATTGTTTTAAAATAATGTTGAAAGTGGTTTTTTTTTTTTTTTGATCAGACGTTAATTGAAAAAAGGAAATATTAGATTTTATTAAATAATTTTGTTTTTAAAAATGTTGTGACGAAGGATCGTCAAAACCATTGGATCCTCCTCCCTGCCAATTCCAGCGCTACTCGCTGAGATGGATAGTCAAAGACATTGGATCCCCCTTGCTAATTCCAGCGCTATGTGCTGACATGTAGTAGTGTAAAAAAAGTAAATCGTTAATCAGCCCGGTAACGTTATATCTATTGGTTTTTGACTAGTAACAGCGACATCAGGTGGTGTGCGGGGGCTAATCGATGATAACCAAAAAAATTTTTTTGTACTCTTCACACAGTTTAAATTAATTTTGTATTTTTATATTGGACTATTTCCATCATCTAATATGTGTGTTGAATGTCTTTAGAATAATTTAATTTTATTTAAATATTCCAAATACATTCAACTGTTAGTAATATCACAACAAACAGGTTAGTATATGCACCAACTGCTAGTAATATCACAGCAAACAGGTTAGTATTGTACCGGTCAAAACATGTTGATCCATCTAACATGAGCTGGAACTCAATGAAACGTACTTCAAACCCAGTCAAGCCCGAGATTTGGGTCAGGGACCAACCTGAATTTGAACCCACTCCATAAGCCCCAGATCAAACACCTAATGAATAACATATAATGATGGCACACGAGAATTTATTTTAAATCCGGACCACTAGCAGGGCGGAGAAGACAATGAGACTTATTTTAACTAATCATATTTCAAAATATGTATACGCATGGCTGTAAGTGTGGAAGTGGATAAAAGGGAAGTTCGAACTACTTAAACAAGTTAGATAATAAAAAATATATAGTTTAATATAATGACAAATTATTACATTAAGATGTGCTTGAATGAACTGTCTACTAGGTAGATAACTACATATTGTCATTCACGCTATTATTTCTCATATGCTCTTTTATTAGCTAATATAAATAAACACATCTTTGGTGAGTCCAATATTAAGATGCCAATCAATTATTAGAAAGAATTTACATAAAATTGCTATTAACACTTATATACGGTTCTGAAATGTGGTGACTAACATTATTTCAGGGAGCATTCCGAGATTCATTATATATATAAGAAGACCATGTTTACCCCATTACGTTCGTGACAATAAGTAAAACACATTTGAAAATCGCATTTAGTTATATGGCAAAATATTTAATGAAAATTATTTTCATTTACATGAAGAACGCTTTATTTTTCCCCAAGACATATAGTCTTAAATACAGAACTAACAAATTATGATGGTGGGATTGCATAAGACTGAAATAACATTATTAATTAATAAAACTAGTAATATTTGACATTTATATATATTTATTTTGAGCAGAGCACAATTTTAATATTACAGCACTAAAATTAGGTCATAAGCAAAAGAAATAATAATATGAAAAGTGTCAGTACTGACAATGGCGCAGAAATAACAGGAATGGTTGTGTTTCTGGATGAAAGACTAAGACCCCTTTCTTGGGCAGTGCTTAGAGATAAGTGGATGATAGACATGCCGTGGAGGTAATCACATGCAGGCCTTTTATAGGACGAAAGTGGATAAGCTTAGCGTGTGCCAGGCTACTGGAATCACCGCCAGAGGCCTTTTATATGAAATAAGTCCCAGGAAAGTCAACTATCCACAGGACAGAAAAAAACGAGAAATCTATGGGTTCGATCTTGTCGCAATCCCCAGATTCGAATCACGAAGATAAGGCTGAATGTCAGTAATGCAGCACGGATAAATGTCACTAATGACATTGAATAAGATTTACTGCTTTAAAAATAAATGACGCTTGTTAGAATGCCATAATTTAGATAAATTATAAACTATGCTGCTATTATAATATATAGGGAAGATTTCATTTAATAAAATATACTTAAGTTTTGACCCCCTCCTTTTCTGGTATTTAAAATAATTCAATCCCACCATCATAGATTTTACAACTGAATATTTAAGCTTATGATATTTTAAAGAGTATGGAAAAATAAAATAACTAGCAGTTATATATCATCAACCATTATCAATCCACTGCAGGGTGAAGGTCTCCCCAAGTTCAATCCATCTTTTCCGATTTTTAGCTTCTCTTCTCCACATCACCCCCTGCACACTTTCTTATTTCATCCATCCATCTCACATGTGGTCTCTTTCTGGGTCTTTTACACTCTTGGAATCCATTTTAAGATTTCAATTGTCTATCTACTATCATCTCTTCTAGCAATATGTCCAGCCCAACTCCACTTCAATCTTTTATTTTTTTCAATGAGATCAGTTAACACCTGTTTGTTCTCTGACCCATATGTTGCGTTTGCGATCTCTTCTTCTTACTCCTAACATGCATCTCTCCATACTTCCTTGAGTGGTCTGAAGTCTCTGTATTGCTCTTCCATTAAGTGTCCAAGTCTCAGATCCATAAGTAAGAACTGGTAAAACACATTTGTTAAAAACCTTCCTTTTCAAGCACATAGGCATATTTCCTTTTAGTATGAAGTTATTTCTACCAAAAGCACTCCAACCAAGTTTAATTCTATGATTAATTTCCTCCATTATGTTTCCATCTGTATTAATAATCTGACCAAGGTATTTGTAACTGTTAACTTCTTCTAATTCATCATAATCAATCTTTATTTTCACATTTTGAGCAAATCGATTAAACATTACTTTAGTCTTTTTAACATTTATTTTTAGTCCAATTTCATCTGATAACTCCTGCAACATTTCTTGCAGCCCTAAAGCATTATTTGCAAAAACAACTACATCATCTGCAAAATCTAAATGGCTTAAATAATCTCCATTTATTTTCACTCCTTTAGTTTTCCATTTTGATCCACAAAATACTTCTTGCAGCATTGCTATAAAAAGTTTGGAGATATGGAGTCACTTTGTCTTACACCCTTCTCAATGTTGACTTTCCCAGTATCATTATGTAATCTAATTGTTGCTGTTGCATTTTTATAAATATTCTTTAAAATATGACAATATCCTGTATATCTATACCTTGATGATCCAATGCTTTAATCACTGAAGAAATGTTTATAGAATCAAATGCCTTTTCATAATCTACAAATACAAAACATAATGGTAATTCAAATTCGTTCTTTCTATAACTTCTCTCAGTACCTGGATATGATCTACTGTACTAAAACCACTTTTAAATCCAGCTTGTTCTCTCGGTTAGTGGAAATCCAATGTTCTCCGTAGACGAGTTGTAATTGTCTTGGTAAAAATTTTATATAAAACTGATAAAAGGCTGATCTGTAATTTCTAATATCTTCTTTATCAGCTTTTTTAAATATTAATATTATTACTGCCTTCTTCCAATCATTTGGTACATCTTTATCATTTAAACATTTGGTATATAACTTTGCTAAAAAAAATTTCTATTTCTTCACGTGCTTCTTTTAATATGTCAAATACAATTTTATCATTACCTGGAGCCTTTCCTTTCTTCATACATTTAATTGCATGTCTTACTTCTTCATTTAAAAGTCTGGGCAATTCGGAAGATGTACTTTATAATTCTTGATAAAAGTCTTCTACCCGTTTCATGACGTCATCTTTTTTTTTAGTAATAATTCCATCTTTTTTTTCTTATTGCAGATATAAATTTCCTACCAATACCAAAATGTTGTTTTACATTCTTAAGACTTTTATTTTCTTTTACAGCTTTCCTTGCTAGTTCACAGTTATACTTTTTTATATCATTTTCATCTTTTTTCCGCACCATTTTTCAAAATTCGAGATATTTAATCCTTTTTAATGCATCATTTTTGTATATCTTTATATTCCTCCTTTTCTTCATAAATTCTCTAGTCTCAATAGAAATTTTATTGGTCAATTGCTTCTTTTTTCTACCAGATATCTTTGTTGCAGTTTTTAAAATTCATCATTTATTTTCATTAATTTCATTCAAATCTGAATCGTGTTCAAAATCAACTAATGCTTGAAACCGATTTGTAAATTCTAATTTAAATTCATTAGAATGTTTCTGAAGATTAGGAATATCAACTGTAAATATTGTTTTCTTAATAATTTTTATCTCTCTAGTTTTGCATAACACATATCTTACACCTTACTAAACGATGATCACTTCCTGTGTTAAATTTATTAAGAACATTACAATCTTGAAATATGTACTTTCTGTTAGTCAAAATATAATCCAATTCTGCTGTACTTTCATTTGGATGCTTCCATGTCCATTTCCTTTTAACATTTTTCTCAAAAAAAGAATTCATAATATAATTTTTTTCTTTTTCTGCAAACTCTACAAGTCTGTGTCCTCTCTCATTTCTATTACCACAACCAAAATTACCTACAGGACTTTAATCTTTTATTTGTTTCCCAATTCTAGCATTAAGATCTCCCATAATAATTTTAAAATGTTGTTTACTCTGATCAAAAGCCTTTTGTACATCCATATAAAAATCTTCTACTACTTCATCACTATGAGAACTTGTTGGGGCATAAACCTGAATTATCTGTATTTAGTATCTGCTATTAAGTTGTATAACTAATCTTGCCACTCTGTCCGATATATCATCAATCTCCACAATGTTGTTCTTCCACTTTTTATTTATAATGAATCCTACTCCACTTGTATTTCCAATATTTGTGCCTTTATAATAGCATACATGTCCACTTTTTAAATCAATTGTCTCTACACCTTTTTTTCTAACTTCACAAAGTCCAATAATGTCCCAGTTAATATAAGACAGTTCTTCTAATTCTTGTAATCTTCTTTCACTTGAAAGTGATCTGCAGTTGTAAATACCTAAATAAAAAGTCGTCATCAAATGGCAGCCTCGGTCCGCAATCGGGATTCTTAGCACCCTCTGCCTTCAGCCACTAACTGCTGCCTGGGTTGGTGACTTTACAACCTCCTGGGAATAAGGGTCATATATTTATTTTTATCTGTCATAGTTGTATATATGTATTGGAAAAATATCTGCTTTATCAGGCAACTGAGAAGAAAGACCATGGTGTTTTTTGAAGCCAATAAACTCACCATGCTGGATAATGTGTGTTGGTGAGCAGCCCATCCATGTTCGTATACTATATGAATAATCAAATAGCAATAACAGCTGCAATGACAAGAATGTATGGAGTGGACATTAGGAATTTGCCCTGCTTGGTTCCTTTAAGGCCTCTAAGAGGAATCAAAGGGCCTCCTTTCGGTTAATAGCAAACTTTTCTTCAGCCAGCAGTTATATATAGAAAACAATAAGTCACTCTTTCAGAATTGAATAATAAGATTTATATAATAAATAAGGTTTCAGAGCGTTAATTAGCCTAAGTTCTGGATTCACCCTGGGTAGAATTCAGAATTAAACAAATTTTTATACTGAAACATAAACAAAATGTTGACTCGTAAAACAATCTGACGAGTGTATTAATTAATAAGGCATGTTTTCAGGGGATATTAATAGCCTTAATTCATAAAGGTTTACTTAAGAAGAAGAAAGAAAAGATTTTAGAAATTCAACTCTTCAGATTGCTTGAGATTGGCTTATTAATAATAACTAAAATTGACATAAAATTAAGTAATAGATACAAATAAGTAAATGACCGCACCAAAGTTAGAGAAGGCTAGAGCATATGAGATAAGATTAAATTTATAGAAATTATTTAAGAGGAAATTACATTTACATATTAGAAAAAAAAAGCAGTTAAATAATATATGAGAAAACTTGATAACAGGGTTCGAGATAAATTAGGCTAGCTAGATTTAGTTTCAATGGTGGTGGTTTCAAAATAGTTTACCTTGCATCATTTAATAGTCCATTTTTCAAAGTACAGCATTTAATGGATACATGTGAATTCTTGATGACAGTCAGCTTCTGATCAGCATTCCAAAGTTTTTTTTTGGAGGCAGCAGGATGTTACAACAGCAAAAGATGACCCCAAAAGGGTCAGGAAGGTGATTGGTTTTACCCGATCATTTTCAGATTTCAAAGCAGCGTGGGTTATAACAGCACAGGTCTCTAAATATTAGCTATATCTGTTGGTAAATTGGCTCATTTTATATACTGCTTAGATATTTCTGGAATGCTTTTAATTTCTTAATTCTAGCTCTAAATCTAATCTCCAATCTAAAAAATTCTTACCTTTTCTTTATCAATCGTAAGATAATGTCCAAAAATAAATTCAAATCTATTTCCAGATTAGAAATAGATTTGACAAAAATGTTTATAACAAAAGTACAATCGTTAATCTTAATCCTCATTTTAAGTAAAAACTTTAATTAAAAATTCCTTTTCAAGAATAAAACAATATTATATTTCCAACCCTTTAATTATTTTTGGACAATTAATGGTTGCATCTTATAAAATATATAGTTTAATAGGAAAAACAATTGAAAACGAAAAAGTTTTAAAAATATTTTTTTAAAAAAATCAATATTTATTTTTGCTCCTATATATATATTTGAGCCGCACCTATGTATTTTTAATGTGAAGAATTAATAATAATAAATATTGAAAAGTTAAACTTAAATTTTAGGCACGCATCTTAAATATATATATACACGGCTAAAGGAGCGGGATGGATATAGGATTTAAATACAGGTTAGTAGATAGAACCATGAAGCTCAGTCTTAAGCCAAGATTGATTGCTTCAGTATATGCACCAATTGTTAGTAATATCACACCAAACAGGTTAGTATATGCACAATGTTTAAAGAAGTATTCTCCCTTCTTCAGGTGTTGCTGGCCTGACCAGTGACAGTACTAGCATGGGATTCGAACCTGGGTCCTTAGGTTCTTGATTATTGAATTTTAAGGTAACGTTCTAACCGAGCCATCCTGCCAAAGGCAGCAGTGAGTAGAAATTTTATATTGCCTTTTTATACATTTTTACTAATTACTTTTTAATTTCCAACACCTTTATATATAATTTGTTTTATTTAAATACATTACCTATACAATTTGTTCTATTCAAAACAGGTTTTTTTTTATTTTTTATATATAGATTTTCTTTTACCATTTTTTCCCTATATAATTTTATCTTTTCTAACATTTTTATCTCAAAATTTATATGCCCAAATAAAAAATAATAATAATAAATCTCCACATATAAACTAATGCAGAATTTTTTTATATAATTCCTTTAATTATCCAACAGTTTTGACTGTCCTGCAGTCTTCATCAGAGCCAATCTTCGCTGATGAAGACTGCATGACAGTCGAAACTGTTAGATAATTAAAAGAATTATATAAAAAAAATTTGCATTAGTTTATATATGGAGATTTATGAAAAGTAATAATAATAAAAAGATAATAGGAATGTGTCATATGTAGATGCAAAAAAAAAAAATAAAGATGAAAGGATAGAAATTTAAATGTGAATGTACATAGGAAGGAATTTGGCCATATAATTTTTAAGATAAAAATGTTAGAAAAGTAAAATTATATAGGGAAAGAATAGTAAAAGAAAGTCTCTATATAAAAAGAAAAAAACTTGTTTTGAATAGAACAAATTGAATTGTTTGTAAAGGTGTAGGAAATTAAAAAGGTAATTAGTAAAAATGTATAAAAAGGCAATATATAACAAATCGGTTATAATTATATAAACAAATGTATATGTAAAATGTAACAAAAGTTTGAAATATAAGATAGGTAGTTTGTATAATGTCATATATATATAAAGATGTATTGATAGATGAAAAAAAAAATTGTTTTTTTGATGAGAAAACTATTTTATAGATCTTTGAGAATATGCAGGAGTGTTAATGGTGCATATATATGATTTAATGAGAAAGAAATAGTTTTTTAAGAGAAAAAAATAAGATATATTTTATTGGATTTATATGAAGAGGAGAGAGTGTATATATTTTTAGAACATATATTTTTAAAGAAAAAAAAGGATTTATTGTTGTTAAATTTTTTTTTTTTTTAATAATGATGATAGTAATTTAAATATACTTTTGGGAAAATAAAAACAATTTATGTTGGAATAGTGTATTAAACAATGAAAAAAATCTTAATAAATTTTTGTGTATATATTAAAATAAGATTTATTGTTTGTTTGTGCAAAAAAAATAATGTATTATAATTGTATTTTGTAGACAGTCATAACTATAAAGATTGCAAAGATATAAATTTTTGTAAAGATTTATTTTAATATAAGCATTGCAAAAAAATAGATATTGAATGTATTGTAATTTTAAAAAAATGGAAAAGAAAATGCATAGCATGGAAAAATTGGTTAAATTAATGGGCAAAAGTGATTGAATTTGAAGTTGAACCCCGTTCAACATATTTTTTTATAATTTTCTAGACAGATTTTATATTTTATTGTATGGTTTTTTATTTTATTTAAAAAATGTTTTTCTAAATAAAAATACTATTTGCACCTTATCATTATTTGTAATTATTTTTGACAATTTTAAACATCATCTTATTATGAAGGACCCTACTAATGTGTGTGTGTGTGTTTTTATTGCAAATAATATGTTCTTGTTATATATCCAATAATTAAAAATAGTCACTTTAAAACAAAATTGAAATAATAACTCACTATAAATAAATCATTTTTATGTATGTGTTTTAATAATTATATTTATTGTAATGTAATGTAAATAGTGTCCATTGGGGAGTTGCTGTAGGGTTAATTGGTCATGTGATTGTGTAAAAAGAAATATCTTGAAAAGGTTCCATTAAGGAATGAAAGCCGGATTGTTGTATTAAATATTTTTTTATTATTATTTATAGTTAGTTGTCTATTTCAGTTTTGTTTTAAATTGACTATTTTTAATTTTATGTATAGAACACAACATTATGGACAAATTTTAATATTGAAATTTGATCATTTAAAGTATATCCAATAATATAATTTTTTTTTTTTTTAGCGTATGGATTTGGGAGAATGTCCTAAAATTCATGATTTGGCTCTCAGGGCAGATTACGAACAAGCATCAAAAAACCATGATTATTATTACGATATTGATGTAAGTATATTTTAAAAGTATGTATGGGTTATATATGTACAAACACATAAAGTCTTAATATTTTTTGTCTAATGAATTTGGAAATGGGCTATAATTGCCACCTTGTAAAGATCAGGATAATAATTTTCTACAGAGTTTGGATGGATTCCTCCTAGAACTCGTCTGATTTAATATTTTATTTTACCTGGAATTGAATATATAATATAATACTTATTCACTCTCATGATGAAATCAAAGTATAATTTGAATTTGGAAAAGAATCTGTCACTGGAACTTAACCATCAGAATTGATTAATTTTTGCATAAATTGAGATAACTTGCTAAATTTCTTATTTAGATTCTTAAGTGTAATTATAAAAGTAGTTGTACTAAGTAATACTTTCAAGTAATTGTTTTATGCATTACATATTCAACTATAGTCAAAAGAAATCGCAAAAAAAAAAAAAAAATTATTTTTTAAAATGAAAAATTATAAAACAATAAAAATCATTACTGCTAACAAAATGTTTACTTTTTAGGCAATGGAACATCTTCAAAATTTTATTGCTGATTGTGATAGACGAACAGAATTAGCTAAGCGGCGTTTAGCTGAAACTCAAGAAGAACTTAGTGCAGAAGTTAATACTAAGGTAAAGAAAAAAAGATATATTTCAGATATATATTTTTTAAATAATATTTTCAAACAAATATTTTTTTTTAATTAAAGGCCAACAAAGTCCATGAATTAGGGGAAGAAATTGGTAAAAAACTTTCTAAAGCAGAACAGCTT
This sequence comes from Epiperipatus broadwayi, assembly GCA_028023455.1. NCBI lineage: Eukaryota > Metazoa > Onychophora > Udeonychophora > Euonychophora > Peripatidae > Epiperipatus > Epiperipatus broadwayi. Next base: position 3,147,904 of record JAQFVV010006200.1, on the reverse strand, counting down.
GGTGCTGAAGGAAATGTAGATGAATCTCTGAAGTTGATGGAAGAAGTTGAAGAATTTCGAAAGAAAAAACAACAAGCAGAGGTATAATTTATAAAAAGCACTTTTATCATGCAAGACATGCATCATATACTGTGCTTATATTTTATATATTCTTACTATTATTACAGTCGATAATTGAGAATAAATCAAACTCATTCTGACATCATTATTTTAATTGATTATTAGTTCGATTGTACATTATCTATATTTTCTAAAAAGTTTTTAAATCAAAAATATTATTCTAACAAAATTGTGTTTTTGTAGGCACTCATTAGCTCTCTCTCTCTCTATTAGTAATTAATGGATTAAATCATTTTTGTCTTAGGTTATGAATAAATAATACCCTATTGACGAAGGGTTAAGAATAGAATAATTGCATTCATTCTTTTTGTAAGTTTGTCCATGCCATCATTGATAGAAATGCAAGGTGAATTCAATACATATCAGATTAAAGTGTCATAAGTTATAATTTATAAAAAACACTTTCAACATACTATACACATAGCATATATTGCATTTATATTTTATATATTTTTATTATTATTTCAATGAATAATTGAGAATAAATCAACTGTCATGCTGACATCATTATTTTAATAGATTATTACAGGGATCCCCAATCTTTTTGCACTTAAGAGCACATTCTATAATACCAGCCAGATGGCGGGCACCATTTATTTTTTTCAACCAGATCGTGGGCACCATTTGTTTTTTCAATGTACATTTATAGTTGGATATTGTTAATAATACACATGATGTACAAAAAAATATTTATTTCAAAAATAGAATTTTAACATATAATTAATGTTTATATTTTTACGCTGTAAAAGTATAGTATGCCCTACAATTTGATTACAATATAATACAATAATTTATAAGAAATTTAAAAAATTAAATTTATAACAATAATTTATAAGAAATTTAAAAAATTAAATTTATATGTATCAGATAAATAATTTTTTATCATGTTCAGATAGCGGCGGGCACAAGTAAAATGGTCTGCGGGCGCCATGGTGCCCGCGGGCATAGGGTTGGGGACCCCTGGATTATTAGTTAGATTACACATCATCTATACTTTTCAGGCTGTTTTTAATATTCTAACAAAACTTTGTTTTTGTAGGAACTCATTAACTTTCTCTTTTAGTAATTAGTGGATAAATCACTCCTCTCTTAGGTTATGAATAAACAACTTTCTGTTGACAAAAAGTCAAAATTAGAATGATTCCAGCTATTCTTTGCGTTTAATATTTATATGCTTGTCCTTACCATCATTAGTGGAATTGTAGAGTGAATTCAATATATAACAATCAGATTAAAACATAATAAGTATTAAATTAATATGAAATTATGCAAAAATGGAAACTGATTTTTTAATGATTTTATTTTGATATCAAATTGAAGTAGTTTAGTTTATAAGTAATTAAGTAAAATCTTATTTTTAGTTGTAATATTGAAATAAATGATAGGTTGCATTTGTATACTTTTTAAAATCAAGTTATAGTTTGAATAAACTGAAAATGTCTTGCATTGGTGGTCGAGAGGTCACCGTGACTGCTTTGCAATTGCAGGCAGTTGCCCGGGTTGCGGGTTCGCGTCCCGGCCGATGCTATGACACTTTAAAAAAAATTTGCTTTAATTTCATGCTGTTATCTTCTGATTTCTTCACTGTTGTTTCAGGATACAATTGAATTATTTTCCTCAGAATCTTATATGAATGAATCATTTTGTTAATATTAAATTCAATTTATAACAAAAGTATTCATTAATGGAACTTTTATATTTACTAAAATAAACAAAAGGTTATGAAATAACTTTAATTTTTACATAAGCTGATTAATTCTTCATTTTCCATTAACAAATATATATATATAAATGATTAATTTATTCTAATATTCACAAAAAATAAAAATGAGTTATGTCGTAATTAGCATTTTAAAAAGAAAATTTTTCAAGAGAATGGAAATAAAATAAACTCAATACTTTGTAAATGAATAAATAAATTATTTTATTTACTATGATCAATTTTGGAGTGGTCAAAAGTGATGACTAAGACTATATAAATTATAAATTCTATATATTAAGAGTATTTTTTTAATACTGAAGATACATAATAAAATGATTGATTAATTTATAACTGATTAAAAAGTTAGTGATCTATTTTTTCTTTTATTAATAAGTGTAATTTTGTTTCAGTTAAAGCCTGTGATTTCATCCAATAACTAGTTTTTTTGTGATAATTTTACACTCTCGGGTATTATCCAGATTTCGTTCTTTAGTGCTGGCAATTGCATTTTTAAACTATTTTTTTATTTAATTTGGATTTGGAGTTTTGATTGTATTTGTTAGTTTTAAGTGAGTAGTGTACTTTTAATTTTGATTTATTTTTCATAATTTCCTGATTAGTAGCGCATTTTTTAAACAGTACAAAATAATGACAATTTAGGATCTTAACGACTTGACTAGAGCCTTTTCAAAACCAATGTGGAAGAATTCCTAAACCGCGGATGTTTGGTGACTTGTGTGGGGAGACCGACTAGTGTTTTATCATGACAATTAATGATAGAACACGGCAATTTTCGTGAAAGTCGTCGAACAAAATGTGGAAGAGGGATCAACAATTTATTCCGACTGTTGGAAGATCTATAAAAGTGCCGAATTACGAAATGCCTGTTCATATTTAAAGTTACATTTGGGAATTGCATAATGGCGTGTCATATTTCACATTTTTTCATGTCAAATCAGTATTTTTGCTATTGTTAAAAATATACTTTTTAAGATTGATTTTTGGTTGAAATTCGTATTTTTAGTATTGTTAGATATTATCTGATGCAATTTCTATCGTGTATTAGAAATGCTACTTCTTTTCACATACGTATTCAGGCTGTGATGAAAATATCATGTAGACGTGATCTGTTTAGACAAATTTATCATTTTAAGTTTGTACAAGACTCAAGTGTACGTATTATTTGGTCAGATCACAAGATTACAAAGTTATCAGTGGATTGATACGAATGTGAAAAGGCATAGCAGGTCTAGTACATGTTGCAGGACTAATACGCAAGTACCAAAAAGTCTAATATTTGCTGTTATAACTAATTTCCCTTGGTGGTTGATTCATTGACTATTTATGTGAATTTACATTTTAAAAATTCTTTTGTTTGAAAATAGCCATTCATATCTAAATTTTTAGGGTATTTGTTAAAATATATATATATGTAGCATTTTTCTATCAATAAAAAATGAGACATTTGCTGTTTTTTTTTAATGAAATAAAATAAATAATGCTATAATTTTTTTTTTTTTTTTACATATAATGAATTATTAATAAAGGCTGACATAATCAAAGTTTATTCATGTATTTTTGTTGTTGATGTAAAAATTGCATTTAAAATCAGCTAAAAATAAAAAAATTATAATCACTAATACAATTTATATTTTTGTTTTTAATTTTATGACTCTATTTTATGATGAAAAATATAACTAAAATTTAAAAATTTTTAAAAAAATGAATACATAAATTTTCAATCAAATGACAGTGTTAATATAAATAAATTCTGTTAATGTGATTTCTTGATTTCTGAAGGAAAAGTTATAGGATGTGAGATCTTTCTTACTGAAGAATTGCTTTTTGTAATTTTCTGATATTGTTCAAATTATATATATATAATAGTCTTTTTATATTCGCAAGATTTTGTTCCAAGCCTCAACACAAACATTGAAATTCACAGACAGTAGTAAACAATACATAATATGTTATTAATACAAGCCTATAATATAATTTTATTAAAATTATAATAGATTAAAAAATAATTAACAAAAAAGGGACAAACTGTAATTGGAAATTTTGTAATTAATATCATTATTATCAATTTTCAACATGCGATTTAGATAAATATTGTTTACAAACGTTGCTGCTATGAAAATTGCGGTATAGTAAATCTGAGATTTAGTGCCGTAATATATTATATTTATAACACAATGAATGATAATTGTATTTGTTTATATATTTAAAGCTTTCGGGCTAAGATGCTTAAGACTGGCTTATATATATATAAAAGTTAAGTTTAGAAAAGGTTGGTATCAACCTTTTCTATCATAATCTCTGTCTCGTGTCTAAGCTTGATTATTTATTAGATATCTGTTTAAAATCTGATTGTCTTTCTCTGTTATAATTGCGCATGTGAGAAAGGCTAGCATACTTTCAATTTATTATCATTAATACTGTATCTTATTTTTAATAAAATAATTTATATATATTCTGATAATAAATGAAATTATTTTTCTCTTTTTTCTATAGTACTTTTATATCTTTCATTCGTGTGATGAAAATTATGTATTGTAATGAAAAAAGTGATATTAAATTATACTACTTTTTTGAAAAATATTGTATTTGCTGTTTTCTGCGCCATTTTGCAATCAGTTCCTGCTAACGTGTGAATTTAAAAATGTATTTTATTAATATCTAATTTTTTTGATGAATATTTTTTCTAAAATGAAAAATTTGAGGGGGTAGGAGTGTTATTCTATTTTACAGGCGATTCTTTGATTCAAAAAGTGACCTTATTATAAATATTTTTGTTCAATCTTTATTTGGTACTACAACATCGGACGATCCACACCACTTGATGGCACTGTTTCCATGCAAAAGCACAGAAATATGCCGTTTACAAGGCTGCGCATACATCTTATGGCTTATAAACTGTTCAAACCCTTGATGGTGAAGCAGTCAACACTATCCCCACATTGATAGTATATGAACGTTATCTGCGACGTGTTACAACACTTTCTATACCTGCTGTTATTGAACATTCGACAGTGTATCACGTCAGGGTGTCTAGTTGTAATGACGAAAACTATACCAATACGCAGTCCAAAATAGTAGTGTTAAACCTAGTGGAAGTAGTATGAGATGCTACAAATTCTAACTTCACAAACGTCCCTACTCCCCTTGGGAGCTGGCCCCATCTAAGAAACGAGGAGGGCAAAGCACGATTCGGCAGAGTTCACGCGAAAATCACGCACTTTGCGAGAACTTGCATGACCAAAAAATAAAATGGCAGAAAGACAGTCTGCTTTCAAGTTATTGGAATTGCCTGCAACAGAAGCGGCTGCTGCGGTGGCCTTCCTACGGCAGAAAAAAATTTTGTTGACAGAGAAGAACAGCGTTTGTGGTGGGAAATGATATTAAGGTGCTGTAAGAAATATGAAATGGAATGTCAATCGTGTAAATGCCGTTGGTCTTCTATATGTAATGATCGGTGGTTCTGGTTTGATCATTAACTAATATAATTATTAAATATGCAAACCTGAATTATACTAAGCTAAAATATAGTAGCTCAACATATATGTAAGTAGGTTTTCAGTTCGTAAATTTATGTGTGTGCTAAAAAGTAATATAAGATTATATGAGTGTCTAATTGTCTCTCTACTGTTATAATATTAGCAATCTCTGCCCTGAAAGATGGTATAGCACAATTAATAAAATATCAATAAGCAAAGTAATGAAGGCACATCTGCAAATTGAATAAATTAAGAACAATAACTAAGATAGTTATCATGTTTAACAGAAATATTACTAGTTTAACTACTTCAGCTTCAAGCCGCCATATTGAACTTTTTAAAATACTGGCCTGATACACAATTTTCACAATAACTTCAGTTTGAATTATGTTAGAGCAAAAACAATTACATTGCTAGAAACTAGAAAAACTAAGGAAAACAATAAGCATAAAATAAATAGTGATAACTATATAAAAAATAAGGTAAAAAAGAAATTTTCACAACCGAAATAATTATTATTTTATTGTTTGTTCATAATTTGAAAATTAACATTAACTAAAATGCAAATTACATCTTCAGTGATAATTTCTTTGTATTCCTCACAAAAAAATCTTTCTAAAGATATATAATAAGTCTTACCTGAGATAATCCATAGCTTTACAATGTCCGAAAATGTTCCTATAGGAGTTCTTCATTTTTATCTTCTACCCCAACTGTTGCAAATTGTCAAGGCGCCTGGCAGAAAAGAGTTCTCCCTAATAAAAGATAAAAAATAAAAAAATTAAAATTCTAACAGAATATAAAAATAATGAAGGAAGTGGAAAATTATTACTTACCATTATAAATACAATAAAAAAATAAAATGTCATCATCATCATCATAGTACTGGTATATTATAAAAGTGGTGTATATGTATGAATCATGAAAGTTCTGCCAATGGTTATGGGAAAACTCAAAAGCCTATTAAACAAGATGCACTATTTTGATTTTAGACTTTGGATAAACCAACCTTGTTTATAACATCATCATCATCATACTGAATAATCATTGCCAATACAGAAAACAATTTACAAATTTCTCATTTCAAGAGGCAGACAATGATTACTAAAAAGGTTCTATGGCAGATATTTATATAAAAAAATGTTTATATTCTACCTCTTCCAAGATACGTCTTCCAGAGAAGCATACCTGTTCATATATGCTAATATAAATATGCAAAATATTTCATCATGCCAGATCTTGTTTACCAATTGGAAAAAGTAATCAGTAATGAAGCTGAAACAAAATTCTAATAAGGAAGGCAATCAGACAGTCATATGCCTATAAAGTATAAAATGAAGTTAGTAAAAAAACAAGTTAATAAAACAACAAATAAAAACTAAATTAGTAAAACAAAAACAATGAAAACCATGTTAGTAAAACAAAAATTAGTAAAACCAGAATAAAAAAAATTACTGCATTATATACAATCAATTTGCTAGAGAGGAATAAATTGTAAATAGTCTTGAATCAGTGTGTCAACCATTCATCCATTGTGCTGGTAGCTAAAACAAACCAACAAAAAAAAAAAACAATAATAAAAACATTACCTTTCATATGTGCTACCTATCACAGAGTAAAAAATCAGTCAGTCATTTTTCTTGAGTGGCATATTTATTAGTTTCTCTGATAATAGTTGATAAAAGTTTTTTATCAAATAACATTAAAAAAAAATCTAAAATTGAATACTTACTTACTATAGAAAACTTCAAACCTGGAGTTTTAGTAAAATTCTCTACATTCACAAGTTTGCAGGTTACGTTCGGACACAGATTACTGTTACTAGATGAAGGGCCTGGCCGATTGATATCGTTGGGAACACTTGTTGACGGGCCTGGGTATTGATATCATCCAGAAAAGCACTCGTAGTTTTTTCTTTTTTGGCTGGTAAAGTAGTTTCTTCTTCTGATGACGAAAAATATTCTTCAAGATCACTATAACTAACACTATCCTCGGAGTCAAAGGGCTTAGATGGGACAAATTCATCACCGCTAAAATAATCCGTATCAGAGGCCATCATGTCCCGTTCATTTATTTTGCGTACTTTTCTTTCCGTTAATCTAACAAATTGTGAAAAAAATTTTTAAAAAAATTGACCTTATTCGCAAAAAAATTAATAAAAATTTTATTTTTTAACTTACAGAAAAATGGCGACTACCTACGAAAAGAGGAAAAAACAACGAAGAGAATTATGGTATAGGCGCATGCGTAGTCCTTATAGTTTTTCCGTAATTTCAAACAGAAAAACGAACTTCAACAAACGAACATTAACGAGCGCAATCGTCGCCGACAAACCGGAAGTAGTTAACCTTTAATTAGGCAAGATTTTACAGTAGTATTATTTTTAAATATCACATTAAAAGACTTAATAATTACGAATTTATTTATAGAGTTTTAATTGTTAAGAGTAGACTTTAGTTTAACAGTTTGTGCACATTTATATAATATAGCTAGCCTATAAGAATTATTAGTGATTTATTATGATTTAGTTAAGAGCTCTACGGAAGATTTAATTACCGATCATCTTGCTGAGGTGGCTTGCAATGGTGTAGGCACTAACATTCATTGGTGGCTTCTTGGTAGGCTGCTGTTCTGGACTCACTCCATCTCCTAGACCAATTGCCGATATCATAAATTTGGGCATAGTGCTTGGCTGTATTTGATTGGATAAATGACGAGAGTCCGCCTCTTTTGAATTCAAACTGGGGTTTTTATAAGCAAATCTTTCTCACCCCCTCACAAGCCATTAAGTTGTTTACAATTTTTAGTTTTAATAACTCTCATAAATTTTAGCAAAGACAAAAGATCCAGCTGCCAGTTCAATAATTTGGTCTTTTGTTTTTTAACTTTATTTTTAAATCATCTTTGAAATTTCGGTTCTCGGTTTACAATTTAATGAGAGGTATTTCTGAGAAACCGATGACCTTGATTCTCTTTTTTTTTTCAAAAGAAATTTAAGTTGTTAACATTCTAGTATATGTTTTTATATACGAATACAAACAAATTTATACATTTAATAACTTGAAAGAGCTAATTTAGAAAAATTGTAATGTTCACAAAATCTATCCCATTACAGTTTCCTTCTCATATATACATAGGTGCCTTTCTACACATACAACGATGTTTACAACTTACTTTAGTTTAATCATTTTAAAATATAACTACATATACATCATTATACGCATACAGATTTGATTAATTAATTAATGTACGCAACATAAATACATGCACATACTCGTTAATAGAGCTTATTACATATTAAAAATAAAATTTTGAAATAAATGATGAAATGTACACAATATAAATACACGCACATACTTGTTAATAGAGCTTATTACATACTAATATAAAAATGTAAATAAAATTTAAAAAACCAGCAAAATGTCCGCAACATAAATATGTGTACATACTCGTTAATGGAGCTTATTCCACACTAATATAAAAATGTAAATAAAAATAAAAAAATGGTGAAAAATAAAATCCATCGAACAGTGTGGATCGTCCATGTTGTAGTACCCTTTATTTTTAACAATATGTTTAAAAAAAATTTTTATGTTTTGAGAAAGCCAATGCATTATAAATGAAAAAACATATTTTATTTATAAAAGCATGACATTATCATCTGATAGCAGAACAATTTTAGAAAACTTGTTATTATTGCTTTAAATAAAAGCTTTAGGATAATAAAATAATTTCCCATAATATTTTAGCAATAATTATAAATATTTTGCAGAAAGATTTGGTTGTATATATTTTTTAGCTTGAGTATCGTAACTCTATGCCAGCATCCAGTTACCAACAACAGAAATTGCGAGTGTGCGAAGTATGTTCAGCATATCTAGGAATTCATGACAATGATAGACGATTGGCCGATCATTTTGGAGGCAAACTTCATTTGGGCTTCATCAAAATTAGAGAAAAATTGGATGAACTAAAGGTAAGATGTGTTCTAAATTATTTGTACTAGTAACTTAAGTTAAAACTTATTTAAGATGTTTTTAAACTATTTATTGAGTTTTACAATCTTTTAATTTTATGATGTGAATAGTATTAGTAATTTTGAAGTGGTAATTTGCAGTTAAATCTTTAAATTATGCAATGTATTGTATTATTTAATTAAGATTTTTTTTATATCTATCTTTTAATTTATCTTGTTCAAAACATTTATTCTATATTGTTTCAGAGTTCTTAATTATTTCATTCGAACATATGTATTACTACAAAAGCAATATTGGAGATATGCATTAAAAAAAATTTAAATCCTAAACATTCTCAGTTATATTAAATAATACTTTTGCTTCATTAAGTGTAAAATAATATAAATAATGTAGATTTTGATAAAAGTTAATCAGTAGAATTGTTATCTTTGTTTTGATATTACAGAAATATACTTGGAAATAAATAATTTCTTAGTAAAAACTTATCAAAAAGTAATTGTTTTATATAACTTCATCAGGCATACATCAACAGATGACTAAATGAGTTAATAGATATATAAAAAAAAATCTTATGGCAAGTGATTGTTGTTTTTAATTTTGAAAAATATTTAAATATAAATTTTTCTAGCATGGTTTAAGATAGTGAATTGTTTTTAAAAGAGTTATTTATTAATCATTAATTATTTAAAAACAGTTACGATGACCATAGTAGCAAAAACAAGTTATTTCATTTATTTGGTCATACTTTCTTAATTTCAATAATCAAAGATTTTTTAAAACAAGGTAAATCTGTTTATTGTATTACTTAATTTTATATTGAGATTTAATTAAAATTAAAGAAATTTACACAATACAATTAACATATATTGTATACATAGCAGTTTATTTTTTGCTTGAACAGGATGGGCCATATAATATTCTTTATCATATGGGTAATGCACATGTTTAAAGGACAGTGAAGAATAATTAAAATATATTTAGTAATACATAAAATCAGAATCAAAGAGAAAAACATTGCAAAAATTAATTAATCCATATAAGTAGTACATTAATCATCTGTTTGTTGACAGATAAATATCTGAATTTCTCCATTTAAAATTATGATAAATATGTTGAACAAGTTATATGAATAAAAACTTCTTTCCATTCCATCAATATATTAGATTTATGAAGCAGTCAATATTTGTTAATAGTTTTTAAATTAGTTTGACAATAAAAATTAAGATCTATATAATTTTTTTTTGCTTTATAGTGTGTTTTTTTTCCTTTGTCTTTCACTAACAGAAAATGTTTATTTTTAAAATCCATTTTTCTTTGTGAATCAGATTTTTGTAATGCTTCATGAAAATTTAGTTTCTTTTTTTATTATTGAATCTGTATAGATAAGAATAATGAATATATGAACAATAAAATAGGGACTCTCCATAATATTCTTTAACTTACGTACATTTCTTAATTTCTTATTAATTAAAAAAACAAATGTTTAGCTTCAGTAATGTACGATATAATTATTTGTTATACACTTTTTCTTAGGAAATTAACATTTGAACAATGACTACCAAGTTACATAATAAACATTTTATAAAGCTTAATTATCAAATTAATTTACTTAATTTAATATTTTATTTCTTGGGAGTTTTCCATTATATATAGATAGTGCTATAATTTTCTTAACAAAGAACAAACATTTAGTCTTCATATAGTATTTGAATATTAAATTTATTATCTAAATGATATACAATTTAATTAAATTTAAAGATGAAATATATTTTATAACTATAAATTATAGTATTAGAATGCTTTAAACTTACCCCATTTTCTTTTGTTTGTCTTACATAAATAAAATTATTTAAAGTAATATTAAACACTAATATAATTAAGTGAAGGTTTAAATTAGGAATTTATTTTTCATGTTTAGTGATCAGTTTAAATAAAGTTTGTTGCAAAGTAAGGACTTTTTTTTTTATCTTAATTATTATTTAAAATGTCTTCAGAAATATTAAAATTATGTTAAGACAACAAAAATTATTTTGGGAAATATAAAAAAATAAGGATTATCTTTATGCTTTATTAATATAATTTTCCATTGTGTTGTAAATCGTTAAATGGAAATAGTGCAATAAATCAGTTGTTGATATAGCATATTTTGTAAGAATTTTATTAGGAATTTAATTCTCTTAATTGTTTTTTTTGTATCATGGTCAGTAAAAAAGCTATATTTTATAAAAAATTGTTCTGCGGCATACTACATTCTAAGTTTAGCTATGAGCCACAAAAACTGTAAGTAGAGTACTAACGTGATTGTCAGAAAAGAAATAATTTTTAGGTTCTAAAACTATCATAAATCTAAATATAAAATTTTTTTAAAAATAAAGTATGAAATAGAAAATATACCGCTTGTGAAGGGATTTCAAAATTAAACAGTTCACATTGTAATGCGACACATATAAATTTCAAAAACAAATGGCTAATGTTAGCATCACAATATTTTTTTATGATTTAATCATATTTACTGTACTTATATATATATTTACACTTACATTATCAATTTTGCATTATATTTTTCTTATTTAAATAATTGTGTTGTATAGTAACTATGCTCTAGGTTATGCATTTCACTATACAAATCACTTATCAGACATACTTCTAGAACTAATTATATTCATTACATGAGGTTTCATTATCTTTTAAATAGTGAATTTAAATGGCAGTTACAAAAAATAATAATTCTATTAAAATGATAAATCTTAAAATAACAGCATGAACCCAGATTAGACCAACTTTGAATTACAGTACTAACATATGTAACAAAGATGAAAATGTCACATAACTAACTAGCTTTAGTTATTGTTTGTCTATAACTGTTATAATTATTTTGTTTTTTCTGAAGTTAAATAATTGGATATTTGTTAGTTTTTAAAAATTTCTTTTGGACATTGGAATGGTTTGCTGTTATTTTTTTTTTTATAAGACTAAGACATATAATAATTTTATAGATTTAAAAATACAGTATTTATTCTTATTTTTGAACTGTTATTTTTAACATTATATATATATATTTAGGTATCGGTAGCTGAAAAGAAAGAAAAGCGTGACGCTGAAAGAGCTAGGCGTTTTGATGACAGAGAAAGAGAACGTGATTATGAAAGAGAAAGAAGGTAATTAATATTTCAAATTATAATATTGGGAGCGATATTTTTTTATTGATAGAATTATTTTGATGTGCTAGATTTTTACAAATTTTTATAGAAATATTTGAAAGTCCAATTTAGTTGGCTTAAATTTTATACATAAATTTATTGAACTAGCAGAAAGCTATCTTAATAGCTACAATGACAGTTACTACTTTTATTTGATAATATAAAATTAAAGATAAATAAGAAGAAATTGATTTTGAATCTAAAAATTATCAAAACATTCATTCCTAGTTAAAAACGATTAATTTATAAATTAGAATTTGCTCCATTTATCTGTCAAAAATTGAAGACTTTTTTAATAAAGTGAATGAAAATAATAATTGTTTTTATAGCCCATAAAAGTTGTGAATTTTCATGAAAATTGAATGATGGATACCATTTCAGAGCTATGTTGTTGTTTTTTTTTTGGTTTTAATTAAAATGATTTACATTTCTTAAATCATTGATTCAACTGTGGTCACATTTACTTATTATATTTATTCAAATTAATGACTTGAAAGTTTCAATACCCTAAAACATTTTTAATCTATTAGTATAGGTTTAAAGCATCTCAGCAAATAATCTTACAGAAAACTTAAAAGCTAATTGTTATGATGAATCTGTTCTCACATATATAAATTTTAGATTCAGTAATCATAATTTATACCATTTGAATTGTGCTAAGATTTCTCAAATAACATGTAGGTTAAGTGCAATTGAACATTTAGAATTATATTAACTTTTTTTCAGAGCAAGTTATTTTTAAATATTTAAAAATATAATTTGAAAAGTAAGAAAAGTAAAATTTTAGATTTTTTTAATAAAACAAGCAGTGTATTGTGGATTTTTTAACATTTTGATTTAGAAAGAAGTTCATAAACTCGTTTTTTATAAGACTTAGATTGATTCTTAAGTAGGAAAAGAAAATATACTTATCAGTTTTTGAAATATAAGTTTGGAGAAAACTGGGAACATATTAGATCTGTGAAGCTTGAAATACTGGGGGTTATAAAAAGACCATGTGACTAAGTAAAGTAATGATATTTATTGAAGATTTTAAGAGGATGAGTGGTAATTGGTTTGTACACATTTTTAGAAGATAATAATTGTTAAGGGTTTTTTTTTTTTTTATTAGAAGATAAATTGAATTTGGAATTGAAAGAGGAGCCATTAAAATAAGAAGAATGAGAATAAGAAGCTTGGGATGTTATATCACTAATGATGTGATCATATGTTAATTCTCTATATTCAAATGCATAAAATTTTCTTTGTATATAAAACACATTTTTTCATTGCTTTAAATAATTATTCTCGATATTATCCAGAATTCAAAAGTGTTGAGCAGCTAATTGTAATATTTGAAAATGAAATAAAAAATTTACTTTTGAAGATAATGTATTATGATTAACATTAAGATAATCATTTTAACATTTTATTAAGCACTACAACTACTTTTACCTAATTGGGGTACGTCTTCATTAGCAAAAGTTATTGTAAATGTGATAATTCATATTGTTGTTTGTAATAAATATCTATGAGTTTATAAATAACCAACAGATGATTAATAATAATCAGTATAAAATCTTATTATTTTTAGAGATTTGGATGTGTAAACATAATGGGGGGGGGGGGGAATGATTTGACATAATGAAAATAAGAACTTTGATTATTTTATTAAAATTTGCCCTGTACAATTGTTTTTAAAAATAAAATTTATCATTTTTTGTGTTTAAATTAATTACATAAATTATGTATTCATAACATGTTGTTATAGCCAAATAATGTAATTAGAGATTAACTTCATAAAATTATAATTTTTTTTAAATATGTAGCCTTCAGTTTGAGTAAAGTTTGCATCTTATGAAAATAAATTTATCTTATATCTCTTGAATAAAAACATCTTTTGTAAAGCAAGCTTTTTTTCTTTTCTGTTTCTCACAAACACCTCCCCCCCTCTCAATACTACTGTCTTTCCTTAATTGGTTTAATACCATATTGACATTTATGCATCATTGAAGAAGCCAAAATATTCCATAAAACTAACTTAATATTAAAAAAACAATAAAGCTAGTAAATGTTAGATATAAAATCAAAATATTTTAATGTTCTAAATACATTTCACACAAATTAAAAAATAACAAGTTTTAAATGTATTTACCAAACATTATTAATAAATTGCTGCTTTTTTTTTCTGAAAATGGTATTTTTTTTTGACATTCTTCTCCTATGTGCCGATTTCTTTTATAAACTAATATTAAAAAATGTAATTAATATTGTAGACACAAACTTAAATTTTCTTTTTTTATTAAAAGTAATTTTGCATTGAAATACATGATTTCACCTATCCATTTATTCTAAAAATTTTATATATTAAATGTCTGTTCATTTTTAATTTCTATAAGAAAAAATAATTTTTGAACAAGTATAACTTATAAAAATCACTATTAAAAAAAAAAAATACTTTATGTAATTGCAATATTACGTTCATGAAACACTGCATGGAGCAGAATCATTAATTAGTATATATCTGGATGTCGTGAACTTATGGACTAAATGTTATTGTGGGATTATAATTTTATGCAATCACATTTTTTTCCTCTAACTACACACATGCACATATCAATTCCTACTCCAATTTTTTTTGTTATTCAAGTATGATTATTTATATGTTTAACTAAATTTATTATATAGAGATACTGATTTCTCATTTGATGTAATAGGAAGAATTGAAAATTTTTTATTCAAGGATGCTCTGCAATATTTTGAAAATATGGCAGGTTGTAAGCTAGTTTGATATTCTGGTTGCTCAATGCGATATTATTCTATAATTGCACATATTTTAGTTGGATTGGCATGTGGGCAAAGGTTAACAGATTTTCTTTAAAAATACATATTTTATGATGGACTTGAGCATGATTATCACAGGGAAAGCCAAATTTAAAGAAGGTAATATTGGACAATGGAGAATACAATTGGGTGGGTATTGAAGTCATTCTCAAACTAACTATTCTAATCAAAAGATTACAGCATAAAAGGTTAAAAAACACAGCAGTATAAGATCTCATAAATAATGACCCAATATCATATATGTGTACGTATTTATGGGTTCACAGATGAATTGTATAATTGTAACGAAACTCATCTTCAATTTTTTTTTCTCAGTTTCCTTTTTTGGAATTATGATGACTATACTTAATATTAAATAACACCTGTGCAAATAAAGAAATTAATTATATTTAGCTTTTTTTAATCTTGTTATTTATACTTCTATGTACAATGTATAATTTTATACAATCTTATTTTTGTATGTGATAAAATATGTTAAAAGCCATGCCATTAAATTATATATATATAGAAATTATGAATTGTTATCAACGTACATATTATAAAATTTCATATTTTTACATCATGATAATATCCTCAACCCCAGACCGGTTTCTGCTTCTGGCGTCGTCACTGAGGTGCCAGAATATTCAAGCATTAGATTAAAAATACCAGGACAAGTCCAGCACTTTATCTAATGTATAACTATTGTGTAGAAAATCTGAAATTATCAGACATTCATATGTCTTCCAATCCAGCTATCTAACTCAAATAGCCATATGGGACTGAACTAAGTTCAGATACACCATATATTAATAGCTTTAACAATATAAAATCATCAAAGCCCTAATAGCAAAACATAAAATGGGGGAAAAAAATCAAGTCAGATGTCACATGACTTAACTTAAAAAGCTTGTATATACAAATGTTATATATAGAGCTCGCAAAATAAGCTCTTAACAAGCTTTGAGAATATCTTCAACCCCAGACCTGTTTCTGCTTCTGGCGTTTAACAGTTTGTCATATAGAAAATAATCCCAAATTTACTCTAGATATCGTTCTTTTAATAAAAGCATTGCATAATATTATTTCTGCCTCAATTTCAAAAATAATCACTTTGAAGATAGTTGAAAGGTTTATAAAACCTACATTAAAGTTTCTAAATTTTTTTTTTAATTCTTGCCATAATTGACATTAGTAGAACTTTACATTCGTGTTTTTATGTTTCTAAAAGAAGACAAAAAATTCAAGTTTGGACTAACTAATTTAATTTCTGGTTTAAAGTATTTATAGATTTTGTATAAGAAATTGTTTTATTCTGGCCATATAAATTAATAAATTTAATTTATTTAGTTTTGTTGCCAAAAATAATTCATAATATCTATATATTTTCAAGCTGCTGTGGAAATTGTCTTCAATTAAAAGTACCTAATATGCATATGTTATTAATATAGTCGTTGTTATCATTTTTTTCTTCCAGTTTAAAAAAACTACTTCAACAAAGTTTTTGGCTTGAATTTATAATATTGAAAACTATATCTACAACCATAATGCAATTGAGGAAACTTTTCATTGCATAGCATAACGTATATAATTAAAGTTATGATTACTGATATGGGCTTTTGAATTTAAAACTGCTTAATAAATTTCATTCTATCTTTTAATACAAACAAAAATAAACATTGCCTCAATAGTAATGAAGCCACATTATATTTCAATTGTATTTTTATAACCAGTGTATCGGCATTTATCTGATTACTGTAGATCAGTCTAGCAGTTTTACAATCTAGCAAAAATTATTTAGATATCCATTTATCAACAACTATTAGATATTTAAGGATTGATTGTGGTCAATTATCAAAAAGAAAAATTTTAGATCTGTTTAAGATTTGAAAAAATTTCAAAGTTCACCCAAGCTGAGCATAAGACCTGGTGAGAGATATCATAATCATGCTACCAGGTTGGAATTGCCATAATTCTTTTTAGTAGAAAACTCATCAAAACTATAAAAAATTTTTTTTACTTGAATTGAAAATACCTTACAATTTTTGATGTCTTAGAAGAATTACCATTTTAGATTACAAACTATTTTGACTCATTGTGCTTTTATAGTAATAATTAGCATTTCATTATTGGTAGAAACTGGGTTTTTTTTTTTGAAGTTATATAATAATATTTAATCACTTCTAAAAATGCTTTTTTAAAATTACATTGTTGTTAAATGTTATTTATATTTTAACAATGTGACGTACTCGGAAGATTGCAACTGTAGCCTTTTTTTTTTTGTATTAAAAAAATAAAACCAATCCGAAAATACACATTTCCATAATTTACAAATTATGATTTTTAACACAAGCATAATATTTATTAGCTAATGAAAATGGAATAATGCACATGATATTATATTTGTAAATGAAAGTATGAGTTGTGAATCCATAAGTGAAATTGTTCAGTAAAATTTTTTTTTGAATGGATGTATTTTTGGCATTGTTATTAGTAGTGATTGATTTTTCACATTGGTTTCTGTAACATTATTTTTTACAAAGTGCATTAAAAATAATATATGTGAATATTCTTGGCAATAATCAAAATCTTTATAAGATATTGGGGCAAATCATAATCTCATCATTATAGCTACTCCTACTTTATAATGGTAGAATTTTGTTGTTTTTTTTTTTTAAAAAAATAGCACTTGGGAAATATTTTATTTTGAAGGTAAAATTTTATATAAAAGTAGGAAAGAGCACAATTTAATTAAGATGGAGACTATACATTGCATTGGAAGCCAAATTTTTATTTCTCTATACATTAGATGTGATTAATATTTTAGGTGCTTTTATTTCAGAATGTTTTTGTTAATAAAATTTTTAGCCAGTGATAATAAAGTAAAATTAACTTTGCATTCCATTTTTTTTTTCTTTGTGTTTTATATTGAGGAGAAAAACATAATGAGCATTTAATCTTTTATATATATAAAATGGAAAAAGTAGTTAAATAAGCACTATTGATGCTAAAAATCCTTTTTAAATAATTAATGTAACTAACACCCCAGTTGATAGTGATGTTATAATCCTGATGCTGATGAAGAATACTTGCAAAATTTATTCTGATATTAATGAATGAATGATTTTATAATTTAATGTTGGTGTTCCATTACTTTGTCATTGATTTATTATTAAATGATAAACATGCACTTTAATGTATTTGTGTATATGTGCGTAGTTTAGAAAGTTGCTTATTGAAAATTATATGATTTTAATATGTTAATTAGGGCAACTCCTTTTTTTTTTTACACTACCCTTTCCACTATCCTCTCAGATTCAAGCAGGGCCTCAACTCCAAGCCTGGCTTTAGAGGAGCTCAGGAGGGTGGTGGCAGGTAGATACACATTTCATTTGAGCTTGCTTTACCTTTTTTTTTTCTTTCTTTCTTTCTTTTTTTTTTTTTTTTTTACCTGTTTTAATTTTGAAAACTGTTTTAGTGTTGTATTCTGAGGGAAAGAAGTGTGGACTGTGGTAAGCTAATAAAATTTTCCTTACCATTACAGGTTCATGTAAAAAGCAAACGTGAGCTTTTTTTTTCTTTCAATTTTTTTTTTATGTATATACTTTCTGTTATAAATATATATGTAAAACTGATGTGTGTATGTGTGTGCACAAGTACACACACACACACACACGTTAAATTGACAATGGCTAATGTGATTCATTATCCATAATTGATTACTTGGGTCAAATATTAGTTTTAGATTTTTTTCAAAGTATTGAATTGTTTCATTATTCAATAAAATGGAAATAATATATTTTATAGAAAGACTTCATAATGTGTTTTCTCATTTAAAAATATCTATCAGATTTACGAGTTTCTCTCTTTATGGGAAACAAAATTCAAATTTCCTTCAAGATACACTTACATTCAGCTTTTAAAAGTGCATATATATATATATTTTAATAAAATAAATAAATTTATATTCATTTAAAATGTGCATTCAGTTACCTTGGATTATAAAAATATGATTTTTAACTTTTTATTACCATTTCATACATTCATTTCTGTGATGTGTTTACTAGAATTGACTTACTTATTCATAATAGCTTCTGTTCTTGCTATACATTCTTATTTGAAATTACTTTTTAAAAAAAATTGGTTGTTGATCAAATTTTTATTTAATGGATTGATTAATTTTTTAAGGAGAAAAAAAGAGTAAATTGTTTAAAATGTTCTACAAAACTGTTTTATTATATCATTGATTAATCAAAATAATAAGTTAATAGTAATTATTGACTACATATGATGTGAATCCCCCACTCCCAAAGTTGTTGATTTCTATGTAAATTTTCAGGATATGGTTTTAATTCATTTGAATGCTTTTGGGAGAGAATTGTTGAAAAGTGGAATTTAGAAGTAATAGTAAATATTTTGATTCTTTTTTTTTTTTCGCAAAGAAATTTTCACAATCCCATTGCTTTATCCATACAATATATTTTGATATTAAGACCGAACTCCAGCAAAAAAAAAATTTTAATGTTCAAAAATACTTCAAAATTCTAAATTTAAGAATATTGTTGTGATTAACATTTTAAAAATCTACCATGTCTTTGAGATCAAACAATATTTTGATTTTTAACATGTAACATTAAATGAATAAATTTATGATAACTTCTTGTTTAGAGGTTGATTTTTTTTTTTTTTTAAAGATTTCATAACATAACATAGGAAGTTCTCTATTTACTTAAATCTAGCCTTATGTAAACCATTTGCTGGATATCTAAAATGCAAAACATTAGAAAATAATGATGCATAGTTTATTTTTTGAATGTTTCATGTTGTTTGAATATTTTATATCATCATCGTTAGCAGTCATTCGACTATTTTTATTTGAGAGATTAATAAAACAAAAAATGCAAAAAATTATAAATGATTTTTGCTTTGACTATACAAAACAATTGTGAAACACATATACATCTTTTAACATGTGCAGGAAACTTTACTTTGTGAAAGAGTTTGACTCTATGTTTTAATTGTAATTCTCTATTATACCCTGTCTTCAGTCTCATCTTCCCACAGAAAGAAATCAATATTGTGCCTTTTTAGAATGTTATTTAGATTTTTTTGATAATATAAACAGAATCTGTCTTTTCTCTGAAAAATTATGTTCAAACTCGTCATAGCCAATCCACTAAATATATATGCCTTTGCAATAGTAAATTTCTCTCTGCAGTTTAGTACAATAGTAGAGTATTTGAATGTTAAAAGATTCTTGGACCGAGATTCATTATATCATTTCTGGTACTTAACTGGTTGATTCTCCAGGAGCCTGCCATATTGAATTTTTTTTAAAAAACTGACCTGAGACACAATTTTCACAATAACTTCAGTTTTAATAATGTTAGAGCAAAAAAATTTACGTTGATAGAAACTAGAAAAACAAAGGAAAACAATAAGTCTATATGTCACACAAAATATCACAAGGGACAGAGGAAGTGAATGTCGTTGAGGGCTTCGAAATGTTTAAAATTGAAAATAACGTTATCTAAAAAGCGAAACCGATTAATAAGAACAAATCTATAAAATCTAAATTTGAAACTGATGAGAGAAGTAAGTCAAACAAATTATTTAATGTTAATAGTCAAGAATTCCAGTATGAAGAGGCATTACAATCAAAATGAAAATCTACACATGCAGTAAAAACTAGTGGGAATAGAAGTATGTGGTAAATAACGTTATGCAAGAGGTTTATGATAATATATTGGATTTAATGGATGAGGAAGATGAACAATCAACTGTTTTACCGAAATCATTCAATGAATAACTTTTAATAAGGATTGAGAAATTTAAGGAATAAAAGCGAACAATTCTTTTATCAAGAACATAATCATAGACATATTCAATTGACATGCTGGATGCCAGACACTCCAGCTAGAAATATCTCTGTAATATTAATGGAGTTTTGCTGTAATATTTGCGGGCATGGGTCTGTACTCCTTATTTCTTTCTCAGGGGTCGTGGTGACGGTTGTTGAGAGTCTGGTTTATGGGTGCGGGCTGTTGACAATTATTGCCGCTACCTGGAAAGCCTACCGGGAGGGTACAGGGTCAAAGTTTCCAGCGCCATTTCCACTCTCATGGGTTGCTGCGCCCCTTGATGGATTGTTTTCTAGCAGTGCAGATCTGTGCTTGTAACTCGTTTAACTCTTTTATAAATATAATTGTTATCGAGCGTATGTACTTTTGTAAACCTGGTCTTTAATTGTTTCACCTTGTAATATTGAACAATGTATTTACATCATGTAGCGGGTGATCAGTCACCTGCATTTTTTCCTTAATAAAAAATAACAATAAGTCTAAGACAAATAGTAATAATCATTTAAAAAAAAGAAGAATAAATTTCAACATCCAACATAATTATTATTTTATTGTTTGTTCATAATTTCTAATTTATCATTAACTAAGTTTAAATTACATCTTCAGTGATAGTTTTTTTGTATTTCTCACAAAATTATCTTTCAAACCATATATAATATGGCTTACCTGAGATAATTCATAGCTTCAGAATCTCCAAAAGTATTCGCATAACAATTCTTCATTTTTATCTTGTACCCCAAAAGTTACCAAATCTCAAAGACATCTATAAGAAAAAGATTCATCCTAATAAAAGATATAAAACAAATCATTTCCAGAAGATAGATATGCATTTGTCATCATAGCAATTGGCTTCTTGTCTATCTAAAACTAGAAATTGTAGGCTACTGACTGTATCACTGATAAAATGAGTTTCATCTCTTCATTTTATATTTTTTTGTCTACATCAGTGATGTTTATATTCTTTATGCACATCAGTGATGCTATCTTATCCCACAAAGATATAATTTATTTGCATATAGCTCATTTGCTAGCTATAGACTTGAAAATGTGATGTAAGATGTGGCAAAACTACTGACTCCACAGCATGAGTATCAAGGTATAGGCAAGAATCAGAATGATTCTTTGTCTGCTTACAATTTCATGTGGTATATGCATAACCATTGTGGCTACTGCTACACAAATATCATTTGAAATCTCTCTTTTATTGGTTTTAAATGTTTATATTTTCAGATGGTACTATGCTCAGTAAATTTGTGAAAGCTTTATCAACTGCAACCTTTCTGTACATTTGATTATCAGTTTTTAAAATTTACATTGCACTGCTCTATATATGTAAATCATTACTTGTTATACAACCTTTCTGTACATTTGATTATCAGATTTTAAAATTTACATTGCACTGCTCTCTCTATATATAAATCA
This sequence comes from Epiperipatus broadwayi, assembly GCA_028023455.1. Lineage (NCBI taxonomy): Eukaryota > Metazoa > Onychophora > Udeonychophora > Euonychophora > Peripatidae > Epiperipatus > Epiperipatus broadwayi. The sequence continues at coordinate 3,125,323 of JAQFVV010006200.1, read as the reverse complement.
TTATAACACCATATAAACATAATAGATTATTAATATCAAAGACCCAAAATTACTGTACATATAAATAATAATTTATATACCATATAATAAAGAGCATAAATGATTTTAATATTATTTATAATTTATATACTACACATACACTCCAATGTAAACGCAAATTAATAAATACAAATAAATTATATTAATAAATTTAAATTATTCAAAAAATTTAAAAAATCTCACGAAATACATATTCTGCAATTACGTTCACATCCCATTATAGGCCTTGAATGCGAATGACCAGTGTGTTTTTAATCCATTTTCACTATATAAGCAGGCTGATTACAATTTTCTGCCTTTATCTCGTCGTGTAAACTAGAAAATTGTCCAAAAGAGAAAAAAATTAAATCCGCTTGATTAAAAAAAAATTCAATTTTTTTCCGATTTCAATCAAAAAGGTGGCATTAAAAAAAAATTTTAAAGACGGATCGAATGCCCGTATTTCTGTTGACGTCATGCTTATAGTTTTTACGTAATTTAAAAAAGAAAACAAACTTTTCAACCAATCCTGTAAGATGCGCGACCGACCGCAAAGCAGTGGAGATTCAAACCGTTAATCAAAGAACCCCTGAGCAATTGATTATTATAATAACAGATTTATTCCATATTATATCCAGAAATTGGAGAACATTCTGCTATCATATTTTTAGAATCTTATAGATCAGTCTTAAATAAAATTTTTCCAATAATTTAATGTTGCATTAGTAGGCAATTTATATTTAACTTCTATAGAATAAATTGGCCAAAAATAATGGTGTTTATACAAACAATTTATTAATTGTAGTTATATCACATCAGCATTACATTGAAGTCCGTATTGCATTCAACTATCCAAATCTTGTTTTTTGCAAAAAAAAACTATTGATATCTAAATTGAAGTGATATATTCTCAGATGATATCCATCCAAACTAAAACTTACTGAAGATTTTTCTTCCATCATTAACTTATTAAAGCACTTATTTTTATTTGTTAAAAATACTTTCATATTCCCGGTATTGCAGCTAATGTTTTAAACATATACATAGAAGAAAATCTGAATTATGCAAAATATATATATATTACATGAATCAAGAACTAGCTATGTCAATATTTTGCCATACATTAATTTATTTGTCTCAAACCATATATATTTTAAGTTATCTTTTGAAATGTAAAAATGCACATTGTTGATAATATATTTTTAACCATTGCACATCTTGATCCATGGTTTGAAAAAAGAAATAAGATGTTGGCAAACAAATATACATTGCATGTTATTTATTCAGAATACTGATTGAATGGAAAGCTGCATTAATAATAATTAGTTTGTTGCAATCCTTAAGAAAGAGCAAAAATGAAATATTGGATGTTTTTTAATTTTTTAATTTTCTGACATACATCAAGTTACTTCATCTTCGGTGTTTGTAAAAAACAAATCCTATTTTTGAATATTTTGTAACTCACTGCTCTCTTTTTTACTGTGTCTTAGAAAGTAAATACCGAGACACCTGTGCATAAAACAGATTGGTCTTATCTTTACTGAAAATTTATTTTGAGAATATTTATTTTTTGGATTTAAGTCTGTTTTCATTCATCTAGTAATAAAATAGTCTTCTTTTGTATAAATAAAGATCCTGTTTTTTGTATAAATTTAATTATTGCAGCAGCTTTTCATATATATATTGTGACATTTTCAAAAGCTTCACTTAGTTATTGTTTTTATTTTTGTAATCATGTGACTACTATTTCTGACCGACTAAAACATTTGCAATGTTTATTATTACTTGTTTTTTTTTTTTTGTATAAATCATGTTTATATATAAAAAAAGCTTGACTATATTATTTTTAAAGTTGAGTCTTTAAATAATATAGAAAGTAGTCTTGAAAAAAAGTTATTAAAAATAAAACAATTTATTGTTTGAAACATTTACTAAAAATGAAGAGATATTTTGGCATTTTACTTCTTTATATTCTGATTACGTGCTTTAATTAACAAGTCGTTGAAAACATCTACAATTCAGTTTATTTACATAACCAAATAAAAGATTAGTGTTTCATTTATTTATTTTGTACTGACCATAACTGCTATTAAAAAGTCAAAATATTTAATTTTTTAAATATATATTTTAAAAATATTTGTTTATATGCTAATTATTTATTTTAATGCAATTAATTATTCATATATATATATGTGTATAATCGTGCAACATTGATTATGTATTGATAGAACTTTTTTTTTTTTTTTAATTAATAAGAATTTTAATAATTATGTTATCCTAGTAAGTATTTTGAGGGATATAATTTGTAACATCTTCAGAAACACCCACACTTCCCATTCTATATGTATCTTACATAAATATATAATTTCATTTGTTTATGACTACACACATATACTGGGGGCGGGGGTTATTGTTTTTATAATGGAAAGTTTTATACAAATACACCTGGGTCTCATTTTATGCGATTGATAGGTTCATCAGAAAACACGCGCAAACGAAATCGCGCAAAAATAGACGTAACTTACATTGAAAAGGGGGGGAGGTGTGGTCTATGATTTTTCAAAATTCGCGTAAAAGCAAAGCACCAACGTAAAATTACTTTAAAATTCGCGCAAAAAAAAGGGGGGGGGGAATAAAATATGACTAATAAAAAATTTCAAATTTCAAAAAAATTGATACAAGACAAACTTTTTTTAACTATAATATTTAATTTTATTCAAAATAATATATGTTTATGCATAATTTACATTTTTTTTATACACGCTTTAATTATTATCGATATTTGCCGAAAAACACTTTCGTTTGCAAACTGAGGAAATACAACTAGCGCTAACTTCACACTCATGTTGGTGTCAATAGATTTCTGGTGACAACGTAATTAGTAATTAATCTTTGAGACGATGATTTTATTAATTATTTATGAACTTAGACTTACGATAATAAAAAGACATTTATTCACCACTGCTGGGAAAAATTTAATTAAAACTAACAACTAAAAATTAAATTCCTATTTTTGTCTTCAATTTTTAATTCCGTTTAAAAATCAAATTTTGTTTCACTGCTATTACTTACCTTTTAAAAATAAACTTGCGGACACTAAATGATTAATAATTGATTACGTTCTTTTTTAAAAAGCAAAAACAGAATGTGATTTAAAATGCAAAATTAACACGCACAATGTTTGAACAAATTTACATTATAATCTTGTAAAATTTAATGTGTGTATACATAAAACGTGGAAATTATGATTTTAATTTCATTATTGCATAACATCTTACTATTGTAAAGCACTGAAAATATTGAAATTATTAAGATGAAAGTCGAATTCCAATAATGTGCTATTACTTTCAATACAACGTAAGTGCGCGGAATTTATTATTTAAAGTAATAGCGCATTATCGGAGTTTGACTTCCGGTGAACTTCAAAATCGCGTAACCTCAAAATCGTGTTAAATAAGTCCGCGTAAAAAAGAGACCCAGGTGTACTATATTATCTTCTTTTTTTTTCTGTCTTTGTCATGTAATTAAACAAGGGTCTGTATTTCTAAATCTTTTATTGCAATTAGAGAATAGTGTTATACTCTTTAATGTCTGCAACTTTTAATAAAATGTCCAACATTAATTATGATGGAGGATGGTTGGAATCACTAACCAAAAAAGTAAAAAAAAAAAAAATTATACTGTCACCAGTAATATTTTTGCTTCAAAATAATGAAAATATTTATTAAATAGTGGCAATTTTTTTTCTAGATTTTATTCTTTTGAATAATTCTATCTTTTTTAAAAAATATATATCTGACTGACAGTATGCAATTATTTTTGTGAACAAAAAAGGTTATTTTTGTAATATAAGCCAAAAAATACAAATTGATGTATACTATTTGCTATTTTTTAAATATGTAAATAATTTACTATATTTTATATCAAATTCTTACCTTTTTAAAATCAAATAAATTTTATCATTATGGAAAATATATATACATTATATCTAATGAAGTCTTGCAATTTAAAAAATTAGAATATGATAATTATATGATGAAATTCTGAAATAACCAATTATATTATGAGTGTGTTTTCATTTTTAAATGTAAAGGGAAAAATAATCTTTTGTTGTCTTTGTATATGCGTGTGTTTATTTGTGCATATATAAATATACAAGCTGAAATTGATTATTTAATGTATTTGCTAAAAAAAAAAAAAGTCATGGTTAATTAAAAATAGTTTATTGAGGATGGTAGGATTGTTAAATTATGATTTACATTTTCTTTAAGATTAATTAAAAGATGGGCAGATTTTGTATCTAATATATAATTATAGTGATTTGATTTAAAAAATTTTATGTTAATACAAGTTGGAACCAATAATCTAACATTGATTTTTAAGTTTTGCTGATATTTTTTATTTTTACACTCTAAAAATAAAAATCTAATGATAGATTATTTTTTTTTACTTCATATATAGTGTCCATGCAAATTTTTAAATTACAGCTTTAAAATTGATCTTTTAATCTCATGCTTTTTTTTTTTTACATTAAGATTTCTGCTATATATTGGGTTAAACTTAAATAAATAATTCAATGTGCTTAAAGGAATTGACTAAGAAAATATGACATAAAAGTCATTTATTCAGGATAATAATAATTTTTTGGATTGTAAAATGTGTTGGCTGGCAGCAGTTATGGAAGTTTAAAATGTCTGTTATAATTTTGTTCAGATTTTAAAAAAAAAGAATAGAATTATTGATTGTTAAGTTTGTATTAAAGATGCATTGGATCAAATCCCTATTATGAGCACACATTTAATGATTCTTTAATTAAGAAAGATGAAGAGACCACTAAACTTAATAAGAGGTCTAAATTTAATAACATTCTGTAACTTGAATAATATAGTAATTAATTAATTGTAAGTTGTATACAGACGCTATTAAAATAAATGCTTATTAATTGTAAGTTACAACACATTATTAATAATTATTATATGAATAAAAATAATAGCTATTTATATTTGTTTATGATTTAAAATCACAGAAATAAAGTTTTTGTTTTGATTGTGAGAATAAGTTGTAAAGCTTACACTCACAATTAAAAAAAAAAAAAAAATCCCCATAAGGCTTCTGTCTTTTCCATATTTCTTAATTAATATTCATTTAAAAAAAATAATTTAAATTTGCTTATGGCCTAATAATAATAATAATGCTCTACCTATAAGTTTTTTTTTTTTTTTTGGTAAATAAGGATAAGAAAATACAGTATTGCTTGATTCTTTAATATTTAACTGAAGTTATATCTCAAGATGATGAAATTCACAGATTGTGACAAAACATCCATATATACATGTTGAAAATGTCTATAACATATATGTTATATATATACGAATGCATTCTGTATTTGTGCAGTGAAAAAAAATTGAAATGTAAAAAAAAAAAAAAAATTATTAATTTCTAAGTTTTATGTATTTTATTCACTTCTCTCTCTTTTTTTTTTGAATCATTAATAATTGTAACTACAGATAGATTAAATAATTTTACTTAGACATATTGTTTCGAGCTATGAGGTATGGTAATCTACTTTAAAGGATATAATAGAGATCACCTAATTAAAATTGTTTTATTTAGATTTTTTTTTTTTAACTTAGTATGATTTACAAACATAAAAGAATCTGCTAATATTCACAAAACTTTTTTTAAAAATAGAAATAGCTTTGACCTGTGATCTTACAGCTATAAATTTTTCCTGCCATGGTAAATTTTGTGAATAAGTAAACATAATTTTTATTTTTACAAATTAATTTTATCTTTGTTCTTTTTTTGAAAATCACTAGGTTAATTCTGTGTCTGTGATTAGTTCAAATATCAAAATAATACTGGTTCTGTTGTAATAAAAGAAAATTTATTTTTTTGCAGTTGTATTGAATGTATAACTATCTCGGATATAATTTTTAACTTATTATTATGTGTAGTTTTTGTAAAACAAATAACCACAAATTTACACTTCATCTGTAATAATTGCTACTTTAAAAAAGAAAAGAGAAAAAAAAGTGTCATGCATTTTAAATATTTAAGTCTCACCAAAAGTTCATGTGTGTATATATATAATGAATAAAAACTTTATTGTAAGGTCAATTGCTCATTGGATGAATATCAAAGCCAAACAGTTGAATTAAAATCGATTAATTATGAAATAAATATCTTGCTTTCTAGTCAGTTCTTCCACTGTCTTAAATGCTTAATGCAATAAAATATTCAGAAATATTTTATATTTATAAAAAAAAAAATACCAGGAAAAAATTGGAAAACATATTTAAGCAGTCGTTTTAGTACAAATAGTTGTTTTATTTAATAAAACATACATAAAATTATAAATTTATTGAAAATAATAATCTTCATTTTTAGTAACATTTTTCAAATTGGGTCATTCATTTAGATACAATGTGTTATAACTTATACATTGGGTTTTTATATGTAGAAAAATTTGTAACTTTAAAAATATGTATTAAAAATTATTGTAATTTCTTGGGGACTATAATTTACAATATTGAAATAATATCTGGTAAAATGAAAATACACACAGAAAAGGTAATTTTTAAAAAAATAATATTTAGCTTTATTACTGCCTAGCATGCTTTCAATATATTTTTACTATATCATATTTATGGCATGTAGTAAAAATATATTGAAAGCATGCTAGGCAGTAATAAAGCTAAATATTTAAAAAAAAACTACATTTTCTTTATGTATTTTCATTTTATTAGATATTACATTGGCTCAGAAAAGAAGAAAATTAGTAATAATTGAACTACAAAATACTAAATACTTAGTCTTATCTAAATTACCTTGTGTTTAAAGGTATGATTATAATACATTCAACTATATAAACAAACATATAGCTATGTGTCCATATATAAAACAAAAATATAAAGTTCTGGAAAAAAAAATGCAGTCTTCGATATGTGCATTTAATTATCATTATGCAGATGTTAATTTCTGACAATTGTATTAAAACCAAGTTATAGATTAGTTATAATCGCAAATCAATAAATCGAAATTAGGAAACATATACAAATAATAATTGAAAAATAAAAAATTTTAAGCCCAAATATTTTAAAATAATTTCTTTAAAATGTTTTTTTTCTTTTATAAAAACTATTGAATAATAAACTGCATTTAAAAATTTTAGTCTATTTTAAATAATTTTTAAAAAAGGATTTTATATACTCACATCATTTAGATTAACAAAATAAAAGTCAACATGAAAATTTTCTACAGTAGTGAGATAAAAAATAAAGGTTGGTCCTTTTATTTCGTTATATTCGTATTGATACGTCGCTAATATGTATAGATGTGGTTTTTATGGTATGTGAAATATGTTGACATGATTATATTCATTGATTAATTAAAACGTACTGAATATTAAAGTGACTTACCTTTATTAATATTAAATACCAATGTTTTCAGATTTCTCTTTATCTCTGGTCATCTGTAATAAAATTTTTAATTCTAATATTATAAATATTGGTTAAGTGTTTTTTTATTTTTAGAAGGAGGACAAAAAGCAAGAGTCGCAGTCGCAGTCGTGATAAAAGAAGGAAAAGATCTCATTCAAGAGAAAGGCGCCGGAGATCTAGGTCTAGGTCTCATCATTCTAGATCAAAATCCAGACGATCTAAGTCTCATTCTAGAAGATCTCGATCGCGCTCAAGATCTAGGCGTTCACGTTCTAAGCGCAGATCCTCTAGCCGAGATAGACGTCATAAGTCACGTGACCGATCGGAAGATAGAAAGCATTCCAGATCAAGAGAGCGGTCATCTAGGTGAATTTTTGATTTTTAGTTTTTAATATATATTGAGAAAAAACAAATTGAAATAAAATTTTAATCATAAATAAAGTATTTGATAAAGCATATCTCATCCTGTGTTGTTTAATATTTAACAAAATACAATTTTTTAAAAGGAGGTTAATATAATCATTTTAATATTTTTTAAGCTTACATTTTTTTTTTTTGTAATTGTCTTTATTTTTATTGTATGCAATTGCAGTTCTTCAAAGTGTATATGTCTATTTAATGACTTGGTTTTTAGATTTTCAGGATAACCATTTAATGATGTTAGAAAATTGCATTTCTCATTTCATTTTAACTTTTATATTCTGAAGATCTCTATCTTATCATATAAATTAAATTATTTGGGTTTTTTTTTTGTTTTGTTTTTAATGTTCGTATTAATTACTTACGTCTAATCAATCTTGTTTCAACAATTGTTTGTGCATGTTAGTCATTCTACTCAAATTCGTATAAATTGTTCATAAATTAAATTGTATTGCATTTCAATTTATAATATTTTTTAAACAATCATTTTTTAATAAATGGATTAATAGAGTTTCCACATTTATTTGCATTTTCATTTTTTGCAAAACTATTCTGAAAATTTTTTTAATATTAACAGCTTTTTGTTGTTGTTTACAATTTTTTTTAAAATTTATTTTCTCCATTTTTTAAATATTTCTGTCAGTATTCAACGATAATCCAGTTGTGATCATAATTATCTAATTTAAATCTGTACAAAATCTTAGTATCATGTGACAAGAGATCATTATTATTATTTTGACATGTGTGTCGGCCATTCTTAAAGATTTTTTTTTATATGCTTACAAAACAATTAAGATAATACTATATATTACTCATTTTCAATATAGGACACTTTGAAATTTGTTAGTGGTATTTATAATTCAATTAAATCCTAATATTTCATAAACATAAAAAATTTAATATTTTGTAATTAAAAATTTTCACAAGATTTTAAAATTTTATGGTTTTTATTTTGATATAAGATCAGTGTATATGCTGTTACATGTATAGAAAGATCTTTTGCTATACAAAGAGATGCTAGAGTTTACAGTTTGATTAGTAATTGTTACAGTAGAATATTAAAATTTTTGTGATGTGTTAATTACTTGTATATCCATATCCTGGTATACTAATCTGGATGATACTTGGAAATTGTTTTAGCTATTTGATCATTCTCAAGCAGTATTGGATTTTTTTTTCTAAATCATTCAGTATTCGTTAATAAATGGATATTAGATATTCTTAACTGGGGAAGTCCAGAGTTGTGGTTAGATGAATGTCACTGCAGCAAGTATAAAACAATGGTAATGTAATGCAGTCATCATCACAGATGAAGAAAAAATTATGTGCATGTTGTCCTGCGTCTATTCATTCTTGAAAGTGTAGTTTGCCAATCATTAAATTTGGAATTCACAAATTTAACAAAATAATATTATATATGCTGAGTAAGGATTTTATAAATTATTGGATAAGTTATAGTTTAAATAAATGTCTGTTTTTATTTAGTTTTATCATATTAATTATCAAAAATAACTCAAGAAGATAAAATATTATCAGGATATCAAAAATTATGAGAACAAAAAAAAAAAGTCCATTTATGGATTTGATAAAAAAGGAATGAGATTGAAGAAACATTGGTGAAAATTGTATGAGGAAAATGATTATTAGGAATATGATATATACAAGGGCTATTTAAATGGATTGATTTAGCCTATTGTAATGTAAGTTCTATTCGTTGTTTAATGATTACAGAATAGTATATAGGAAAATCCAAGAAAATTCAGAAGTAAAATAGATAATAATTATAGATCAATAGTTTTGTAAATAAAAGTTAAAAAATTAAAAAGTAATATATTGATTGAACTAAAGAAGTTAAAAATGGTTGAATAAAGAAATAAATTATAAACCAATGGTCAATTGCAAAGAAAAAATGTTTTACTTAATTCATAGATTCATTTATTTATTAATGGATAATAATAACAAATATAATTTGAAAAGATATTGAAACAATAATCATATTGCTGTGTCTGCATTTAAAAGAAATCTAAGATGAATGCATTTTAATGATGCAAAAACTCATTAAATTTTATCATGCAACTTTTACTGTTGAGATGCTAGAATAAATTTTGTTTAAAAGGATAGAAAACTATAATGATAATGATTAAACATTATTAGTAATATATTCGTCATATTTGGACAGAAAGTTTAATATATATGTGATGTTGAAAAAATATAGTCTTAATAAGGTTATATTTACATAGATATAAAATGTTAGATAAGATTATGATATTGGTATATGAAATAACAGTAGTTTGATGATACTGTTAAAAGATCTTTTAAATTGGAGATTGGAAGAAGTGTTGATTTAAAGAAAGTGCACAAGTCTGATATTGATGTCAAGTTGAAACTGAAGTTCCTACCTGCTCTGGAAAAACTGTCTTTGACCAAACTATCAGCCACATTTTTGGATGAGAATAACTACAATGAAGTTCTCACTTATTTTTTCTCAACCTATATCAAAGGAGTTGCAGGAAGATGATCTTTCTTTCCAATTAAAATATGGAATCATTTTGAGTCTCTTGTTGAGAGATGTCCTAAAACTACAAATTTGTGATGGTTTTCACAATGCATTAAACTCATTGTTTAATTGTAGTAACCCAAGGATTTGGAAACTATTAGATGGGTTGAGATGAGATATATCTTTCCAGCGATTATTATTGGCCAATGCCAATATAAGTTGCCCAGAAATCAGAAAAGATATGAAACCCTCAGTAATCAAGTGGACAATAATGGTGCAGGAATATTAAAATCAAGAAGATAAATTGAGATTTTTATAGAATGGTTAACCTGTAGTGACTAAATTTTATATATATTATATTTTGTTTTATATAGATATTACGTTAATAAAGTGATAGACATATCGAGATATGACAAAAATAAATGTTTTATTCTGCAGTGATTAAATTTTATATATTTATATTTTGTTTTATAACGATATTTCACTAATAAATAGATATGACTTATTGAAATATGACAAAAAATTTTAAATTTTCCTGTTGTTTTGTAAAATAGTCTTTTGTCACCATTCTGTTTTATTATTGTTCTGTTTGTTCATGTTCTGTTCATCGTGTAATATTGTGGAAAGAAATTAATTTGTGTGCTTACGCACTCTTCCATCAATAAATGTTTTAAAAGCATAGGTGAAAATTAGTTTCATTCCACAATATTACATGTGTATATAAAAATCACTATATTAGTAATATATTCAAACCAATAAAATTCAAGTATCATGGGTAATTAAAAATGAAAAACTTTTTCTGTCCTGTGGTATATAAACTGAACTTGTGCAAAAAAAATGCCAATTTAAAAATCAGGCTCGTCAATAAAAATCTGTTTATTTAAAGAATAAGATAGATCACCTTTGTTTTTATAACATTTATTGATGGAAGAATGCTTATCAATTCTATAGCATGTTTTTAATTTAACTAATTTAGGAATTTAATGGTAGTTAGATAGAATTACATATATTCCGTTATTATAATGTTTTATATTGCAGGAAATAGTATAGGTAATAAAAATCAATTCTTTTATGAATAAAGTCAATTTTTAAAATAACACATTTACCTTTTCTTTTATGTCTTAACATTCATATATTTAAAATTACAACGGCAAAGAAAAGAGATAAGATATTAAATGAATTACATAATTAAGCATGGTGTAAAATGTTAGAATGAATCTCATATTTTTGATTTCTTTTTATAATAAACTAACATTAGAACGTATCAATATATGTTAAAATGTAGTCATCGGTTTTTTAAATTTTGGGAATCTTAGAATAAATTGTCCACAGCTCATAGATTTTAAACCAATTTTTTATATTGAATTTATAATATATGATGATTGGAATATAAACAAATTTGTAAACAAAAGATTTTTAAAGATATCAAATTAAATGAAGATTAGAGTAATGTTTCAAAAACAATATTTTCAAAAGTTTACATCTTTAGATATATTTTTTGGGTAAATGCATTATTGCTTTTAGATTCTTTCTATTTTTTGTATAAGAAATTGTCAAGCAAAAATACATATTTTATTCTATTTTTTTCTATAAGAATCTTAAACATTTGATGCAGTTGCATAATTTTTAAAATTGGATGTTTCTAATTAGGAGGTTTTGTTTATCTTAGATAAACTGGTAAATTTGTCTATATCTAAAGTTAGTCTTGTGTATAAAACTATCGTATATTAAAATTTTAATTATCACAACCAAGACTAAAATGGTAATTTCAAAAAAAGTTTAATGAGAGAAACTTATGACTAGTATATTTTCTATGCTATAAGTTATGATTAGTTTTGACAAAAATATGCTTTATCTATATCTTCTCAATGGATTTTTGATAAGAATCCAAGAATTAAATGATGTACATTAGGCAAATAGGGATGCAGGCAATTCTTATAAATAAATGTTTTCCTTTGTTAAAATATTTATATAAGCATAGTTTATGAAAACCCATAAATGTACAAAATCCATCATACCATTTAAAAGTTGAATAGTAATTCAGTTTCATGGTATAAAAGTGAAGGAGGAAATATTCTTTTATTCATTAGCAGTAAATTAATCTTATTTTTTTGTCATATTTAAAAGTGAGTAATAATTCAACTCGATACTTTAAAAGGGGGGTAATTGCTTTTTTTCCATATTTCATTAATAACTGAATAAATTGAAAAAATATTAACTGTGGAACATCCATTATTTTAAATATTAGGAATATGGTGTTTCAAATAAAATGCACTTTATAAAACATTTTCAGTAAGGTTATTTGCAATAAATATTCAAAGATAATACTTTAATACGTTGCAAATATATTTCTTTTTTGACTTGTGCAAAACCTTATAAAACACATTTATTATGCGAATTTGCTTTGTAAATATTTAGAAGTAATGAAACCGTTTTAAATTAATAGAAAAACTTCTGCTAATGATCTGAAATGCCATCTATCCAAGTGTCACACCCATGACCTGAATTCAGTTTGTCATAATTCAATGAAGCTTGGAAATTTTTTTTATATTGCTTATAGACTTAGAAATTTTTTTTTTCTTTCAGATAATTTATCCATGCAATACATTTATTTAGCCATACAATTATTTTTTAGTAATTAGATATATCTATTATAGGGGGATCCAGATTACCAATTAATCTGCATTATTGGAATGAATATTATTAGTCTGATTGAAAAAGTACAAATGAAATATGATACATGTGTTCTGCTTACCCTTATATAGTAATATCCATTACAGTGATTAAATGCAAGCATTTTTTTTTTTCTATAAATTCTGTTTTATCTTTATTTAAAATCATGAATTGACATTAGTTTCAATTTAAATTTTAGATTTAGTGTGTTTTGACAATATTATCACCTTTTTTAAAAAAACTTCATTAATTAATAATAACTGGTTTAGTCAGAGTAGTGGCATTACTGACAAAATAATAATCAGGAAAGTTTTGATTCTGAGCAAACTTCAATTAACTATTTTTTTGGTAATGTTTTTTTTTTTTATGTTCTTAAGTAAGATTCTAATCCTAAAAAGAAATTTGAAGATAATTTTGTATCCCAAGTAGATTTCGTAGTATTAGAATCAAATAATTAAGGAAACGTTGAAAATGTGTACCATCGTGTTTGGCATTTTCAAACCATTATTATTTGATTGATAATGTTTTACTGAAGTAATATCTTCTCAGAAAAAGTCAATATTTTCTGGAAGCAATATTTGTCATATGAGATAGTCTTGATTCCCCAAATATTCAATTTTTTGTAACTATGTTTGCATCCATATAGAATGATGATTGAAACAAGGGAAGTCCACAAACATTATTGATATAGTCGATTATGGTTAACATTTTAGAAAAGGCAAACTGGTTGAAAGGCTTTTTTTTTTTTTTTTTGGCATTTGCCAAATATTAGTCCTAGTGATTGTCAATTTTTACATTTTTATTCAAATATACATTCTTCTAATTATTTCTTACATTTGCAAGTCATATTGTAACATTCATGTAAGAAAATTAAACTAGATATTCATGTGAAGCTATTAATTGTTTTTATAGTTGATGCAGTGATATGTTCCACTGTGATTACAATTCTCCATAATTTTTTTTTTCAATCTGTCGGTAAGCAATGATATTCAACTATAATTCTAGCAAGTTTTGTTCTCCTATTTTTTGTGAATGATAGTAATGCTGTAATTAATGGACACCAAGAAGTTGACTTTTTTCTTATTGGCTAAATAAATTAGTGTTAACTTCATATTAAGTATCTCTTAGTGGTGTTATATGATTCTATCTGTAAAAGAAGTAAACAGTTGTCAGAAATAGTTATTAAAATGATAGGTGTATCTATTATTTTGCTCAAACATATGCTTAACTATAGCCTGTAATACATAGGTGTATCTATTATTTTACTCAAACATATGCTTAACTATAGCCTGTAATACTTAAACTCTAAATATTTGTATTAATTATTAGTCATATTCAGAGTTCTGCAACCAGTCATATGAATTTAAACATGCTGTAGTGCTATTTCAAAAGGTAGGTTTGTCAAATATAATTTTACAGGTTATCAGATGAGATTAGTATTAAAAATGATCTCTTGATGCTTTCAATTGTTTATCTTGATTACCACATATTCATTGCTTCGGTGTATAATTGATGCAGATTGTTTATATTGGTTTTTATTAAAATATAACTATGAGTGATGGCATGATGTTATATACAGTGATTATAATTAAACACACAACTTGTATATGATATACTTACAATCATATCTTTTTAATATAAAAAGAAATAAGTATTTGATGACATCATCTATATATATATACACTAGTTTTGTTTTTTAAAAAAAACTTGGTTTACATATAATTTTTTATTATTTTAGGAAAAGAGACTCTAGAAGTGCAGAAAATAATGCAAGATCCCCAAGTAATAGACATAAGGATGACAAAGGGCATTCGGGATCTGATGATTAAGTGTCTGCTTCATCATTATTTAATTATTGTATTTTGGATAGCTGAATTTAAGCAATACCGAAAATAAATCCTCCCTAGTTAATAAAGACTGAAATAAATGATTCCCATTTTCTGTAGGAAAAATTCCGTAATTGGCATTTTTTGCCCCCATTTTCTTGTTACTTCATTTTCAGATACAAGCTGTACTTAAAGAAAATTATATTTCTTAAGAAATATACAATATGTGCACATAAGTGTGTATTTGTGATATATACACACACACACACACGTGTTTAATATTTGCATGCATATTTATACAAGTGTGTATATATAGTTTATAATTGCAAGTGTGTATATATTTAGTACAGTTTATTTTCATAAGCAATCTTGAAAATTAACTACTCTTTTGTAAAGCTTGAAAAAAAAAAAAAAATAGAAATGATTAAATTTTATATAAATATGTCAATTCTGACTTCTTTATTTTTTTTGTTATTTGTTTTCCTAATTACCTACTGATATGGGGGATTTTTCTGAATTATATGTAGTCAGTCATTTCTCTTCAATTTTAAAGTAACTTATCCAAAACAATTGTTAATAAAAATAGTTTAAAAAAGAGTAAACAACAAAGTATCTGGAGGATCTTTACAACATTACAATTGTATCCCTAGAAATACTTCCTTTGTTTTATTATTATTATTTTAAAATTTCAAAAAATAGTTTAACTTTCAAATTGATTGAAACTCATTCCATTCATGAAAAGGGAAATGGCTGGCAGTTATGAAGTTTTAGTATGGGGATGGAAAAATTTATTTGTAAACATTTCTTTAATCTTGTATCTTTTGTTAATTTGAAGTAATAAATTTACTGTATATCAAAGTGCATTTTTTATTTTATAAAATAATTTTTGATGGAGATGATTTTGTTTAGCTTGAATGAAAAAAATTTCATTGAACAAAAACAAGTTTTGTTTAGATAAAAATGCCTAACATATTATACTTTTTAAAAAAGTTTGACAAAATTTTTAAAGAACTTTTGAATGAAATAAAAATTCAAGTCAGACTTATGCATCTATCTATTTTCTAAGTAAGCTATTCTCTCAATTGTATCGTATGTTAAATATGATAATAAAATTAATATATATATATTTTTGATTTGAAATATGAATTTAAAATATTCTCATTTACTTATTTAAAGAATAGAAAAGAGAACACATCTTACTATGTAACAAAATACTTATCTGAATATTATTTCTTGTATTTTAAATATAATACAAGCAGCCTAAAAACGTAGCAAGCACATATCTAGAAAGGAAGGAATTGTAGAAAAACAAATCAAAATTAATAAAAATTACTTGATTTATATTATATCACAAGAATATAATGATAAAAACAATATCTGTTTAAATTGTATAAATTTACTATTAGGAAATTCATAAATTTATCTTCTTATCAATCTTAAATTTCTATGCTTTCATTTCAAAAACCAAAAATAATTATTAAAATCAAAAGAATAAAATATGTATCATAAGATTGGTGTAAATAGATTTAATTAGATTAATAATATCTATCCACTTTAGATGCCAAAATAAAATTTATTTATTAAATGATAGGGTAATCCAATGTCACAAATTTACAAGTAACTTAGCATTTATCCATCTCAGATTAAAAGACAGAAATGTTCACTCCAAAATATTTTTCCCCATGTAGGGCACATGATTTTCACAGATATAATTACAAATTTCAATTTGTATTGTGCATATCTTTATAAACAATTACATCTTGAAGAACTTAGTACACTGCAAATATGTATTGCTAAAATTCAAATATATGGTTTGGATTCAAAATTAGTTACCTTTTTTTCCATTATATTTTTTTTAGATATTGAGGGGAAAAGGTTCACATGTTAATATATATATATTAAGGCTCTAGCAGAAAGGTTTACATATTATAAATAAAATGATATGGTTAAGTATAAACTATTAAAATATCCAAGTTTATATACTAATTACTAAAAATATTTTCATCAAACAAAATCTTTTCTAAAGTTTATTCACAAAGATTAACTTCAAATAAAACAAAAGTGTATAATTATCAACCATTAGATAATTATTAAAATTCTTTTTCATACTTAGAAAAATATCAATATAAAGTTTTGTTAAAAAATATAAAAGATTTGAAAAATTTATAAAAACCGAAAGAGGTCAATATGCTGTTACTATAATAGTTGTAAATTAAATTTGTTAACATGCTGTTTAATTTATATTTTTAAGTTTTGAATAATTTGAGGATTGTTTTAACATTTTTTTAAGAGGAGGGGTGCTTTAGATTTACTTTGTAATTTATGATTAGAAAATATTTAGTAACTTGTAGCTATGAATAAGAAAATGCCCAGGAAAATATCTTACAAAAAAAACATATATGCCTCTCTATATACATTTTTTTAAATAGTACTTTATTTCAAATCATTTCGTCAATTGTTAATTTTTAGTTAATTAGTCGGTACTAGTCTGGTAGCCGGGCTGTAAGCGTTTTTTTTTTTTTCTACTGTCTTTAAATATTTTTTTCTTTTATTTTTTCTATTACGTACATCTTTAATTTTTCCCCCTTACATAAACACATCTTTACCGCTGATATAGTCGAACTTTTCTTATTTTTAAAACAAATTTTTATTACATTTTATTTGTATTACCTTTTTTTTTTTTAATAAAATCTTCTATCTTTTTTTTAAATAAAAACAAGTAATTTTTTCCTAACTTTTGTCTCAATGATGACAAACTTTTTCTCAACCACTCATCCCCCAAAATAAAAACACCAAACTTTTGACTTTATCAATTTTCGTTTTTTTTTTATTGATTTATGTCATAGAATCACAACCTTTTGTTTTCGAAACTTTTTTTCTACCTACTAACAAATTACAAAACAATACACAAACACATCTTTACTGCTGATATAGTAAAACTTCTGTTTTTTAATAAAATATTTTTCTACTTTTTTTAAAAAATAAAAGCAAACCAAAAGTTTTGACTTTTTCAACTTTCGTTTTCTTTTTTTTTATTGAATTATGTCATAGAATCTACAACCAATTGTTTTGGAAATATATGCAAATCAAATACCTTCGATTGCAGGAGCATGTCTGACATTGGAATTGTGATATTGTTTGCAAATGTAGAGTTTCATGGAGTCATCGTACTACTACAGTGTACCGATAATTCTTAGTGAGTTAGATTGCACGATTTAAGTAGAAATGAAATGATTCTGCTATAGAGATTTTAAAACTTGTGGCCCCTTGAAATCCAGGCACCCTCAGAAATAATATGGTAGCCAACTGAATTGTGCAGATTCGCATAACTAGTGTTGCGAAGCACAAAACAGTCCATAATATTTCTGCACAACACCAAGCAGCTTGCAATGGCTAATCCAACAAAAACTATTGTATTAGCCGTAAGTTTGGCCGCGTAACTGGTACAATTTGAAAATCGGCTTGCCGCAGTGTACCATTTTATTTGTCTTCACGTGAGCTCGGCCGAATAATTTTTGACTCTATCCTTTGCCAATGTTTTGCACATTCCAAGTTGTGTAGAGAATGGTGGAGACGGTGTGACAATTCTTAGTGAGTCAGACTGTGATTTAAGTAGACATGAAATTACTCTGCTATGGAGATTTCAAATGTGGCCACTTGAAATCCAGCCATTGTCAGACGATATGGTAGCCAACTGAATTGTGAGAATTTGCATGTGTTATGAAGCACAAAAAACAGGCCATAATATTTCTGTGCAACACCATCAAACGGCCTGCAATGGCTAATACAACAGAACTAGCCACATAAATGCATTTTTATATGTTTTTGCACAGAAACGCCATCAAGCGGCCATGCTCAGCAATCAGACTAGTATTAATTATTGTATATCTAAATTATTTAAATGTGCTATTTTAAATCCATTTTTCTATATTGAATATACCTTCATTCTTGCTTAGATATGTAGCTGTCTTTATATCAATGAGTTGTTCAATTTTTTATAAGTTTGAAGTATGTATTAATTTTCATTTTTTAAAAAAATGTCTTATCAAATTCAAATATTTCTGTATTTCTTACATCCTACAAACTTCTTGAATCTATTGTTTTTCTTTTTGGGACAGATTTCTACTATGGAAATAAGTATACTATTTATTTGATGAAATCTTGCTTTTTATAACTTTAAATGTTGTACTTCCATAAATTGTTGCACATTTATCATTTCTTTATAATATATAATTCTTTTACCATATTTTTTATATAGCTTTCTCGTACATAATTTCTGATGAATGTTCTAAGTTTATTTTTAACAAATAACATAATGGTTTTTTTTTTTTTATTTATTCTGTAAATCATTTTGGATTCAACATCACTTTTTCATTTTATTGTTTTTTAATCAACTAATATTTAGTACTGTAACAGTCAGAATCGTCTATCTCGCTAATACACTGCAGAATTCAAACCCAGACACGAAACTGAACATTCTAGGAGGGGTTGCCTTCTAGATATACTAAGTTCGAATCTAAAGCCCAAATTTCACCGTGCCATCTACGTGACAACGCATCTGATGCCACTACTAGTATGACCTTTGACCGGTGCCTGGTGGTCAGGGAGAAACAAAAGACTCTATACTAAAAGAAGTTTGAGTGGCTAATTAACATCTATGGATTTACAAAAGAAATGCAGAAAATATATATATAGACCGAGACAGTGATAGGAATCAAATAAAATAAGAGATCAAATTTAGTTTTAAATAATTTCACAAAATTTATTTAAATAAAATATATATATATAACGCCACTGTCTGCTTATATGAGACAGGGACGCATATTAAATAATTGTGGGCATTATATTTCAATAAATGACAAATGGTTTTAAAACAAGTGATATATTCTATTCCTCGGGCTAATAGCATTACGATAATGTGCTTGACAAGATAGGAACATGTGCGAGGTGCTTTGAGTAATTATACAAGTTTAAGAAAATATTTGAAAATTAAGTGTTCTAAAATATTTATTGATTTCGAGAATAGCACGGACTAAAGCTTACTAAGCAACAAAGTAGGAATGGGATCAAAGCATTTATTTGAGAATAATAATGAGTTGCATTGGGAGGTCAGTATTGCTGATAATGAATTTATTAAAGTTGGAGGGTGTGACACGTTTAAGTCACGGATGCTTTGTAAAATAAATATAACCTAAAACAATATTGAAGATCCGGAATAATTACGGAGGGCATCTTGCCGCTAACCCGTATGAAAGTATTTTATGAACAGCTGAAACTTAGTGACTGGATGACGATTGCGTTTAATTCCCAGGTGTGTCATTTGGAGGCACACTCTGCCTGGAAATCTGCAATAAGCGAAAATAACGGACTTTGCCATGTAAAGAATCCATGGAAAAGTAAAAGCGGTCTCAACAACCAATTCATTTACCAGCAATATGAGACTAGTGTATATAAAACATACTGAATGGGTTTTACTTGGATTAAGAGAAATGCCCAATCAAATTCCCAGAAATTCATTTAAAAGAGTCTGCACATTCTCGACGTCAATGATGAACTTTGTAATTAAAGTAGAACACGGTAATTAAAATAGGAAAATGCATGCTTGCGGGTTTGAAAAGTAAGTATAGATTTATATACGCAATCATGCATTAGGGGACATTAATCATTGACTTCGCACATACTCTCATATTAGATTAAAATCAATAACATGTAGATTTTAAACTGTGATTATATTATATATTAAAGAAAAGAATCACCCTCGAACGAGTGATTTGCAAGATAATAAAATTGGAAATTATTTAGAAATTTAAAATATGCCTTCATAGCGGCGTCTTGTTTTCAACAAAGGGAATAATTCACTCGGTCAAAGACGATTCTGACACATTATCATAATAAAATAACAGAAAGCTTAATAAATAGAAAATATTAACCCAAGGATAGAGAGCAAAATGTTGAGTATATTTAAACACATTAAAGAAATACATAATGAAGTTATGTGAAATATAAGAAAAACAATTTTAAATAGCTATAGCATGTTAGTTATGAATCACAAGAGCTCTTGGGTTAATTTAGGGTTACCTCTGGAGAAGCATTTTAGGTAGATTGATGGTCGGCAGGTTTTTATATAATTTAACAGCAAAATCTGGAAATGTTCATATTTTTGCAGCAGCAGCAGTTCTGGGGTTCCCTATGTGATAACTTTCGATGGTATACAGCAGCATATGACCATCTCGGAGAGAAATAGCCTTTTTGCACTCTACTCTGTCATGTCAAGACTTACAAATTATTAGAATAGAACTCAGAATGATTTCTCTTAGAAACATTAGAATACAAACTCTAAAAAAACTGGAGAACAAAAGAAAACCCTTATTTTTATAGTAGACGTTAACAATAGAACTGCCCTGGAGCATTACAAAAATATATCGGACTTATCAGCTGTAATTAAATCTATCCGAATGTCTAAAGGAATTCAACATTAATTAATTTCTTTTGTTAATTTCCCTGTCGACATTCGGATTACAAACTAGATTTAATTAAAAATTACTTTTACTAATTAAAGAAAACCTTAAGTGGACATTGCTGTTTTTAGATAAACTTATAGAACATTAACTAATTAAACTATTGTCCCTGATTTATTTAAACAGAAATATTTGGAATAACTTTTATTAAATTAAAGAAAATGATTTTACTTTTTAAATTGCAATATTTGAATCTATTTACTAAACGAATATTTACTAAGTGAATTTTATTTTAAATCAAAATATATTACGACAGTAATATATTTGTAAATGGATTCAAACAAAATAACTTTAACAATTTATAATTTTGATATGTTTTAAAATGCATACCATAGTGTGCGCAATTACGACTTATATAACCTACTTTTTAATAAATCAAAATTATGTGAACATATACATAATCTATAATCTTTTATTTATTTGAGAATGACTTGTATATATAATACAAACATTGTACTCTTGGTTTAAAATTAGGCGGGATTTTCGGTATATAAGCGTATTGCAGACACACTACTATAGATTGGGGTTCAAACTAAGGTATGAGGGTAGGAAATAGGTAAGAAAAGGTGAAACGAAGATCTGCAAAGCAGACCTTACTGTTTCAGTACATTACTTGATTAGCAGATAAATGTACATATGTTAGCAAACATATCCATTTTATCAGAATATATATATTTTAAATGTTATCTTCATATCTTTTGATATATCTATATAGTGACAGTTAATATAAATCTAAACTGAAGTTGAATAAAGGATAGCATAAATTTGGTTATTTTGATTTTAAATCCCATCAGATTCTTTCAGAACATGGAAAATGATTGATAGTGAGTTTTAAGCCCAATCTTTTCTAAAATGTATAGTAAAAAATCTTAATTCTCAGAACTATAATAATAATGCATGGTTATTTTATTCTGTTTCCTTGCTCCAAATCCTTAATTCATACTCTTCCATTTTCTTCCCACGTTTATTACCTTCAAGTTATTTTCACATTAGGTTAGGAAGTTGTAATCTTTCTGATTTACACATTGAATTAAGCTATTTCTAGATAACAAGATAACAAATTAATAAACAATACATTTATTATATACAAGATATATACAATAATAATATTGGTTAATGCTTCAATGTATTCCATTATAGTTTATCCACAAAGATTACTTTCCTAAGATATTTTATTTCTGTACCAGTTAATTTCAATTTGACCTTTAATTCTAGGGCTATTCTTGTTAAACTATTTCTTTATTCTAACTTTAATTCTAATTATCCTATATTTATTGATACAATACTACATATGCAGACTTAATTATGGTTTGTCACACATTCTTTAATACATTAACATGTATGTATATATTTTAGTATATATTAGTAGATTTTGAACATGATTCAAATTTGTATGAAATTAATAAGATAATAACTGATACACTTTTAAAAACTGCAATAAAGATAACTGGTAGCAATTGACCAATAAAATTTCTACCGAGACTAAGAATTTATAAAGAAAATAAGGAATACGAAGCTGTACAAAAATGATGCATTAAAAAGGATCGAATAGCTCGTATTTTGTAAAATGGTGTGGAAAAGTTGAAAATGATGTAAGGAAATATAACTGAACTAGCAAGGAAAGCTGTAGAAGAGAATAAAAGTCTCAAAAGTGTAAAACAACATTTTGGTATTGATAGGAAATTTATATCTGCAATAAGGAAAAAAGATTGAATTATTACGAAAAAGATGACATCATGAAATGGGTAGAAGACTTCTATCAAGAATTATATAAGAATAAAGAACAAGTACCTTCTATATTTATTATATCTTCTGAATTGCCCAGAATTTTAAATGAAGTGAGACATGCAATTAAATTTATGAAGAAAGGAAAGTCTCCAGGTAATGATGGAATTATAATTAATATATTAAAAGAAGCAGGTGAAAAATATAAATTTTTTAACAAAGTTCTATACCAAATGTCTAAATGATAAAGATGTACCAGATGATTGGAAGAATGCAGCAATATTAGTATTTAAAAAAAGTGATAAAGAAGATATTAGAAATTATAGACCTATCCGCCTTTTATCAATTTTATACAAAAATTTTACCAACATAATTGCAACTCTACAGAGAACAAGCTGGATTTAAAAGTGGTTTTAGTACAGTAGATCATATCCAGGTAAAGTTATAGAAAGGACAAATCAATATGAGTTGCCATTATGCTTTGGATTTGTAGATTATGAAAAGGGATTTGATTCTATAAACATTTCAGTGAGTAAAGCATTGGATCATTAAGGTATAGATCAGGATATTATATTTTAAAGAATATAAAAATGCAACAGTATCAATTAGATTCCATAATGATACTAGGAAAGTCTACATTGGGAAGGATGTAGGACAAGGTGACCATATCCAAAACTTAGCAGTGCTGCAAGAAGTATTTTGTGGATTAAAATGAGAAGTTAAAGGAGTGAAAGTAAATGGTAATTATTTAAGTCATTAGATTTTGCAGATGTAGTTTTTGCTAATAATGTGTTAGAGCTGCAGGAGTTATCAGATGAAACTAGGACTCTAGATAAATATTAAAAAGACTAAAGTAATGTTTAATGGTTTTTTTTTCAAAATATGAAAATAAAGATTGATTATGATGAGTTAGATGTTAAGTGCTACAAATATCTTGGTCAGATTATTAATACAGATTGAAACAATGGGTGAAATTAATCATAGAATTAAACTTAAGTGCTTTTGGTAGAAATATCGTTGTGCTAAAAGAAAATGTGTCTAAAAAGGAAGGTTTTAATATGTTTTACCAGTTCTTGTGGATCTGAGACTTGGACACTTAATAGACGAGCAGCACAGACTTCAGACCACTCAAAGAAGTATGGAAAGATGCATGTTGGGAGTAACAAGAAGAGATTGAAAACACAATATATTGGTAAGAGAACAAATAGGTGTTACTGACCTGAAAAAATTAAAAGATAAGTGGAATTGGGCTGGACATATTGCTAGAAGAGATGATTGATAATAGATGTACAATTGGATTCTAAGAGATTGTAAAAGACCATGTGAAATGAATAGATGAAATAAAGTGCAGGGGTGATGTGGAGAAGCTGAAGATGGATTGAACTCTGAGAGATCATCCTGCAGTGGGTTGATATATTTTCAAATCTGGATAGAATGTTTCAGAAATGATTTTTTTCCCAATACTTCACAAATTCTTTTTGATATTTAAGTCTTATAATAATTGTCAAATTCTTGAGATGATCTTTAAATATATGTCCACACTATGACAAAGTTTAAATATGCCAGAGATGATATATATCATTGAAGAAATTTAATAAAACTATTAGGAAGCAAATACAATAAATGTCATCAATAATGTCCTTTAAATCAAGTCGTCCAGAAAATTCTCAACATATATTGAAGCCATGATATATATGTAGTGTAATAGAATGGGAATAGATGGAGTGAATTTAGGGATGACAAAATCAAAATAAATAAGTTTACCAAACTAGTATAAATATTAAAGTATTGAAATAATGCTAAAGTGATATTTAATATCCAAAAATAACAGGATGGGTATCGGTGGTCACCCCTGGGGTAATGGAGTGATATATTAAAGCTACATTTAAGTAGTAAGAGTTATTAAAGTAATGTATAAATATTAAAAATACATAAGTAATTTTATGTATTAAAAGAGCACGAGCAACCTGAAGAGATCACTATGGGGATCAGTTAGTTAACTCCTTAGAGCAACTATTATAAATCCACCAGCATTGTAAAAGTAAGTGTAAGTAATATTCAGAATAACCATTCATCATCATGAATGATCAACAATCAAAATAAAATTCAGTCATGTGACTGGATTAGAATTTAAAAATATAAATCTGGTGACTGGATTTGAAATGGTACTGTAGACCAGATCAACTTTTTAGTCTGCCATCTTGTGCAATTATTTAAACAATTTGGCTGCACCATCTTACTAATCCATCAGAATACATGACTTGGAATAATGCTGAGATATTAAAACATTCTGATTATCATCAATGCTATGTAGTTCATAGGCTTTAAAGAATATCTTGGTGCCAATCTAGAATCATCTAGATACTCATTAACACTAATATGCATCCAGATTCATATATCCAGCCATTATACTCTAATGTAGTACAGAGAGCAAGCTCTATAACATGTGGTGAGCAAGACATGATGCAATCATACAATATTCTAAACTCTATAGAATTAAGTCACTAGAATAATTTTAACAATTATGTTTATTAATAAAAAAATGAAATGGCTTTACATATAAATTAAATCTGATTTTGATTAATATACAAATTAAAAATTATTACATTATGGTTTATGTGACGTTAAAATGAATGTTTGACATTTAATAAAAAAATTAAAATTTATATATAAGTATTTGACAAGCATTGATATATATATACACACACACGTGTGTATAATTTAAACATTTGACTTTTTACAAAATCAACATTTTTAGTTGTCACTTTCAAATTGTCTAAATAATTAATGACTAATTTTTATAGTATGTAATAACGCATGTGTGGTCTCAAAATAAAATTTATTTTACAATATGTAATTCTTGATTTAATTTGTCGTGCACATAGGAATGTATGTGCACATTGACATTTATATTAAATTTTAATTTGTTACAATAATAGTTTTTTGATAATTTTACAATAATAGTTATTCAAAATATACTTTCCATAATTAATTCTTTGTTAATATACATTAAGAGTATATAATATTCAAATATGCATGTGTAATATATAAAATACAATTTGAATTAGCTATTTTTCTTATTTTTAAAAAAAATGTATATTCAGTTTTTGACAGGTTAGATAAGTTCTTTATCAGGTTACTCTCGGTCAATTATAAATGCCTTTAAAAAAATATATTCTGGCAAACTTCTTTTGTTTTTTTTCTATTCTAAAAGATTTTGGAGTTTTAGCAGTATCTATGAATCAATCATTTCATTCAAGCAAAATTTACTTTTCTTTTAAAAATTTTAAATGATTTGTAATTATTCTCTATATATGTATGATGGTCACATGTTGCTTTTGAGTCGTCCATTCTTCAAATTTCTCTAAAAGATTTTAAAATATTTTAAATGTTAATTCTGACTCTTAGATTTTTTTAAATCCAAACAGACATTTATTTGTTCCACTTTTTTTAAAAATTATGTTTAAATGATTTAAAATAACTTCTTTATTGTATGCCTCACGCTTAGAATGTCATTTCAAAAATGAATTATTTAAAATAACTATGTGATGCAAGACATTTGTCTATGGTTCCTTGTATATGTACGCATCAGCATATGTCTACCAATTCTTTGGCAAGCTGATAAGTATCATCAGGACAGTTGTCAGCATCACGAAAGGTACATTTAGGTAATTTGTTGACATTGATCGGTTCCTTTCTGTCCAGGATTGGCATACTTTAGGCAAGCTGTCTTCTAGAACACATTTAAGCAGGCTAGACTCAGTAGAAGTTGACCTGGACTTTATGTGAATCAACTCCAGCATAGTGAAACCAGTAGACTGCTGCTGCTTCTTTTGCTCTCCTTGCATTATTCCATGTTCATTCCACAGAAACAACTAAAACCAACTACTACAAAACTGCAACAAAATATAACCAACTTTGCAGCTGACCAATTTGGCCTACCGCTCAAAAATATTAAAGCTAACTGAACTGATATTGTTTAATCCTTAACTTGATTTAAAATTATTTTAATCCTTTTGAAAGCAACTTTGAAATTCTTATCACAGTGATATACAAAGATTTCTACATAAATAGAAATTTACCAATTAAAAACTTTCAAAATAGATAATGGCCATTTTTACAATTATCAGAAGGCATGCTTATTTTAAATTTCAAAATCAGAATTCAATAAAATATTTGACCTTTTTAATCTTTTACTATGCTTATTATTCCAGGAAGATAGAAAATATCTAAAAAAATTTGTCTATTTCTCTTTTACTTTTATATATATATATATATGTGCACACATGTAGTTATGTTGCTGTGTGCCATGTAACCCAACCGGTTACAAGACAAAAATAATGTCAAAGATATTCTCTTAGACATATTTTGACACTATTAATTGCAAATGGCAAAATATTAATGTCATTCTTTAAATATTACAATACTTAGAAATATTAAACTCAAGATGACTCTTAATAAGGAACATCTGTACTGTCCACGGCAAAAATAGAACAAAATCCATGGTACACATCATCTACAGTCATACAGATATGGCTAGCAATAAATATATTAAATGATTTCAAATGCTCAATAGAAACATTTGGGAGCAGATAACACCAAATCTTTAATCATTTTATTTTATCAAAGCTAAGGTGCATTTATTATATAAGTTGCTCTTTAATAGCTGTTTGTCCCCTTCCCCTAATTAGATCTTTCTATATTTGAAATTGTTCAGACACTTAACCAAAATTAATATAAGCACTTAAAATATATCAAAGAAAAAAAAATTGAAAATTACAATCTTGATACAAAATATTGATTTTTTTTAATGCTTTTATTTAATGTGGAAATTTTAAGATAAATATAATTTAGTTTTAATATCTATTGTACCGGTCTAATGTATACGCTGGTTTAACCCGGTTCGAAATCTAAACAAAATACCTAGAGACCAATCATACGTGAGATATAAAAATCAAGAATACTATGGACTCTGCCCTATTCGTCTATTTTTTTAGTCTAACAACGAATAAACAACATCCTTGACAAGTTATTTTTTTTGCCCATCCCGCTGGCATCAGAGGAGAAACAAGATATGAATAAAATATTTGTGTTATGCTTGGATCATTGGAAATTAACCTAATTAATCAAATGTATCAGGTTGAAAGAAAACAAAAAAAAAAGGACATGCTTTTACTTTAAAGAAAGACATACTTTAATAAATGATATTAAAAATGAGGCTTTAATCTCCGCTACTCCACAGGTATCATCTAATCAAATTATTAACCATAAATGAGATGATCTAAGAATTAAATACGATTTTTGCGGTATGACTTGATTTTACAATTCCAATTTATTTTAACAGCAAGTAAATTTGATATTATAATTTGAATGAACAAGCCTGAATAAATTTTGACATACATTTAATCACGCCTTAATGAAACTCTCCAATAGTATTTCTCAGAATCCAGCTCCCAGGAAATTAGTCAGTTTTTTAGTGGTGCACGACATAGTAAATCATTTTAAAATTCTGACAGGTACTTTCCCCATCCCATTTTTAATAGCATGTTAAAAACTTGATTTGTTGTCAAATGCGAAAAATTAAACAATTGCGGAACTACACATAAGATTATTATTAATGCATGAAGCTAAAACTAGCCCATACACCATAGGTTTATTGGACATTGAACATGAAAGCCCCAAAAAGACTGGAAATAATTATGTGTAGACAAATTTCAGGTGAAGGCACAAAATGTCAACCAGCCAAGCTCAGCTAGTTAAGCATTTGCGTCACATCCCTCATGTCCTGGGAAAAGCAAGAAAACATTATTTAAAAGGGCAGCTGTGATAATCCTTTCCTGAATAAGCGAATCCGCAAGTAAGTAGATGGAACAGAGCAACTAAATTTGTACCTCACAAGCCAACCTCCTAATACAATATATCTAAAAAAAATTTCCCAAGCTAATAATAGAATACCCAAATACGCGCAGTACTAAAAGAATTTTACTTAATGCCAAACTCCACCATAACATCACTATAAAATGTTTAAATTCACCCCATTAAATAAGCATTAGATCATCTCGATAAAGCAAGGGTTAAATAAAATATTTTATAAAGCATTTAATCACTATTTTGTGCTGAGCGTATGATTTAAAATGTTTGATGATTTTTTTAATAAATAATTATCCTTTATCGAGTCGAATTGGCAAAAACCAGAAAACTAACATCAAGACCTAAAAATCTATAAATTGGAAATTATTTCAGAATAAATAATCATACTGCATAAAGAAACAAATATATCAATGCTTATTTGATTTTAGAAAATGAGGAATAGTGAAGGAGAGCATTTAATTATAAACAATGATCAATTTAAATGATATAAGATAGCATTAGATTTAGATAATTACATAATATAAAATTAATGAGTTAACTGTGAATAACAAAAAAAAGGTATAGATTTGAAAATAAGAAAAGTAAAAGTTCGTGAGGAGTTATGATGAAATATTGCCAGCACAGGATTTTAGTCTTTGTTCAATTCCCACAATGGCCTGATTTGACTGACGATCGTAGATTCATTTGTCCAGACAATGTGCTTATTATTTGAAGCATTGGTACATAATGCATAGACAGTTCACACTTCGGTTCCATTTATTTAATTGACACGGCATTGAATGGATCAAGACCCTGATGGAACTAGCTGCCATACATGGTCACGTCCGAAAGGTTAAAATAATTTTTGATATTTCACATAATTCAAATCAAATTAAGAATCCTGAGCAGGAATCGCTCTCAATAAGAATTCTAAGCAAACATCTGAACAGAGCAATCATAATAAGACCAACAGAGGAATAATAATCCTTGTCCTTTGTTCTACCCCACTTTTTATACCATTTCAGCCAACTATTTACCTATTATTTTTCATATGATTCCATATCTTGATAAGCCCCCACACTCTTTTGTTTCAAAGCAACTTTTTTACTAAAAATAAACTTTAAGGTTTTACTATCTAATTGAGATTTAATTTCGTATTTTTTTTTATTAAAGAGGCCATATTTAATTGCCCTGAATGAAACTCAAAATTATAATGTAATTAATTTAGGAATGTTGGCAGGCTTATCTCAGAATAAATCATGACATTTTTAAATAGAATAAGACAAATATTTATTTTTCTTGTAACAAAAAGTTTTAGTTTCAACAGAATCCTGCACTAATTATACATATATGCTACTTTAATAAATTATGAAGAAAAAAGTTTTATGAACAATTTATATTTTGATTACATTTACTTTTAATGAATCATTTCAACGTGAATAGTTAATTTCCAGGATCAATAGACAGACAAAAAAACACTATATTTCTATTTAATGCAATACTCTGTTGATACCCCTAAACCAGGTTTGGCATACCAGTTGGTTTATATAAGACTGAAGCATGGATCAGACTTCCGGATCCATTGCTTCACTATTAAATTGACTCTTCAAATCTACTTTAGAAAACTGACAAATATTTCATGGTGATTCACTTGTTTTTTTTACTAGTGACACTGGCAAATTGAATTTCAAATGATGTCGATTTAGTAAGTTTTCAATTATGTGCATGAAGAAGCAGTATATATATATTTTTAAAAAATCTAAATGATGAATTCAAACACAAATAAAAACAAATCTTTAATTTATTTTGTTTATAAAAGTTGCTTTAAATTTTAATTTTTCTTTATTATTAGAACGTTTTCCGTATTTGCTAGAGCTCTATATGCATTATAAAATGCGCAAGTTGATCAAGTTATGTCAAAAAGAAGAAAGTTGTATTTCTATTTCTAAAAACATAACTATATTTCCTGATCAACTCGGCCTAGAATTGTTAAGAATTGTGCTATTGACGAAATCAGCTTTTAATTTATTTGATCTGGGCACCAGGATTCATAAGAAACCGCTAAAATCTGTCACCAGTACATCTCGCAAATTGTAAATAAAAAAGATTTTTATTCTTATTTTTTTTTAAGAATCGGTAATTCTACCGTAAACTACAATTACCCTTTAAATATTATTCCTGGAACTTATAACATATTGGCAAAGGTAAATTATGTTTTTAAATCTTACTAAACTAATAATAAATTTAATAATAAACATTAATAAATATTATAGAATAACGTACAAATGAAAATTGCTATTAGAAATATTTTTATTCTAGCAGATTAAATGTTTAAATTAAAATGCGAATTACTAATTAAGTAAATTGGAGAGAACACACCAATTCAAACGAAGCAATTAATAAAATAAAGTAATTAAAACAATTAAAGTTCTTGGGTACATAAGTCTCTTGATTAAATAAATGAAAGTCTATATCGGGATTCTACTATACGTATATTTTTACGAGGTGTTTGCAAAATGGTTTGTCGACAATTTAGTCAATCGGGAATAATAAGAGTCATATCTTACTGGTAAATTTAGTTAGAAGGTAGATAACTGCATAGTTTTTTGGGTTAGAATGAGCTTAGCCATAGGTTGGTTATAAGTTGATCTTGTCTATTCCGAAGGCTAGTCGCAGAGGCTTTTCTGTTGTCCATCTTCCGTAATGATGTCAGCTAAAGCTCCGGTCTACTCCCGCATGAAGGGTTATTTCATCGTGAAGTGGTCTTGGATTGAATTATCCAAAACCAGCCAAAAGAAAAAACAGACAAACGTTCTTCAAACATGGTCTTTGCTTTTTATACTAGAGGCCCAGTTTTCAGACTTCTGCACATGCTATTATCATGGTGTTTTTGGTTCATAATCTTGTAGTCTTTACTCATTTTTCAATTACAAAGTTCTCATTTTTTAGCAAATCTTTTGGCCATCTTTAATTTTTTAATTAGCTAAAATATTTTTCTTTTAGCTTATCTTTTTACTTTTGGCATTCTTTTGTTCTCTCCAATTCTACTTTTATTTCTAATTACATAAAAAAAAATACGAAAGAACTATTTAACTTTCATTGTACGTTTTTTTTTTAAAAAAAATAAATCATACTCAAAAAAAAAAAAATCTAAATTTACCTGATTTTTTTTAGCTTTTACCAAATGCCAATATATTTGTACCATATATAAATAAACAGTACATTATAAAGATTTATTTTTTTAATGTTTTCATAAAATAATATTGGAAGCTTTTTTTTTTTCATATATTACCTAGACTGGCATTTTTATTCATTTTAACTAGAAATAATTACAAAAAAAATATCCTAATACTAAATTAAAAATATTTTATAATAAACACATTTACCGCGTAAATACGAAAATGTTAAAAATAATATATATATAAAATGTTTTGTAGTAATAAATGCTTTTATTTGTTGCACACTAAAATGCCAAAAAATAATTTTCTTTCACAAATTGGGGCTTTTATATTTTACTTTAAGTAAAAGCATGGACTATTCGGAAATTGATTAATTAATTAATATTTGGATGTCCTACTTATTTCAAATAAATATAAGAACTCCAATTGTGGTTGAAGAAAATATTTTTTAGCTTTTTAATGTATAGTAAAAAGTATTTACTACAAAATATTTTTTATATGTATTCTCTTCCAAAAATTTATATGAAATGAATTAGCTGCTTCTCAAAATGTATTTTATAAATCAGTAGTGCTATTTTGTTTCAAGTGGATTTTTCAAGAAACAAAATAGTGATATAAAGAATCGTCTCTGCAGTATAAAAATACTTAACATTTTTATTGAAAATTTTTACAGAGAATTTCTTACAAGGGTTTTGTTTATAAAGTCCAAAGATTTTATGGAAATTTTTTAAAAAATACTTTCAGGTTATTGTTGAAAAACACAAACTTAAACAAGCTTGATATAAACTTATCATTTTTAACAATGGAATCTATTTTATATTATATCTACATTTATAACAATATTTCTGTAAAAGGGATATTTTCCTAGATGGAGACTTGAATTCAAATAATTTTCCATGCTTTGTTTTAATCAACCAATATTTTAATTATTTCCACAGCACAATGCTTCAAATGCTGCTAGTTCTTATAAATTATTTTGAAATAGCTATATGGAGTAATCTAATGAAAAAATAATTTTTCACAACCAAAACAAATATAATAGATTTAAAATCATTTTTTTCAAACTCAATCCTGTTTTGAAAAACGTTTTAAATTATACTTGATAAGTAAAAAAAATTGAAGTTCTTTTAATTTCAGCTAAAAAATTTTTTTTTATAAAGTTTAGTTATAATTAAATTTCTCAATCTCTTTTTTATAATTAACTTTAGATATGTTAATCTCACTCATATCACTGCTTCATTTCTGCATATCACCAAGAGTGCCCATGAAATATTCACTCGAATATTTGTGAAAATCTCTTCACTAAACCCTTTTGTTAAAGCATTGTTCTTTAATTACGATAAAACATTAATATAAAACAATTGTTAAAAATCAAGTCAATTTTAATGTCTGGAATTAGTAGTTCTTGACAAATACTGTATACCTAGTACAAAAATAAAGGCATTTTACATTGAATAAATTGTCATTACAAATCTATATATAGAAAAAAAAATTGTACACAATTTGATTTTTTTGTGTAAAGTTCTTATACAAAGACAAATTTAATAGTTTGTTTAATGTATGCAAATATAACCATTTTATAACATCTCAATAGGCATTCTTGCTTGTAAAAATCTTTAAAAACTAAAACATTACTAACTGCATGATTATGTTCAGATTCTCAAATTTTTCATCTAGTTTAAAATTAGAATTTTCATTAATCCTCCAGAGGTTATAGTTGATGTAGACTTTTCAAATCTTTTCCACTTGCAATGCCTTTCATCTAAGCAAATACTTTTGTGATCCTGGGTATTTAGGTTATATGAACTAGGAATACAAATTAAAACATTTGCTGATAATAAGTCAAAATTTATTTGAAAACAATTTTTTGATATATATACAAATATATTTTTATCTTTCATTAAAGATAAATATTCATATTAATGAGCTGAGTGTCTGTTTACTTTTACATGAATTAAATCTGGGATGAATATTTGATACTGCAAGATGTAATTTCTTAAACATTTTGCTGTGTTGACTAATTTTTGATTTTAGAAACATTAATGCTGAAAATGCGACTTTGCAACATAGTAGAAAATGGTAGAAGCATGTTTAAAGCCATTTCAGAAAGTTGGATATTCTGTTCTAATCCCGAACAAAATCAATTTAACGATTTTTTTTTTGGAAAGTTTTAAACCTGTGTTGCTTGAAAACTTCAAATTCTTGAGTGTTTAATGATGATTGATAATCATTTCAATTGAGTATGGTTTATAAACTGAATGTTTTTTTTCAACATCAAAATTTGAACGAAAGTATTTTAGAAATTGCCTCCATCCAGACACTTCAAATGATCACTTATAGCTTTTATAATTATATCTTCGAAAAGATTTTCAGTTATAAAAGCATCTGTAGTGGTAACTATTTTTAAAGATACCGTTTCCATATGTTCACTTTTTCAACAAAACTCAATTTTATATTTTAATGTTACAATTATTTCTTTGAAATGGCAAGTTTAAATCATTTAATTTTTCAAGAATATCTGACAAATAGTTTTGAAAACCATAATTCATTGTGGAAAAAATCAAAATTGGATTTCTGCTCACTTAAAACTATAACATCTTCCAATTATAATAACCCATATAAAAAATTTTCTTGAGAGCCACCATTTGAATTCATATTTTTGTAAGTTTGAAAATAAGACCGACTGACTATTCACGGCTCAGCTTTTTATGAAATTGATTTTGATAGCATTGCAAAGTGCAACATTTAAACTTTTTTTTTGACGGACTGCTTCCCGATGGGTCACACAATGAATAAAAATCTGTTAATTGCCATCCAATATTCTCACCCATTATTGGCCCAGCACTCTACAAACACTGACTCAATTACTCCATTTTAAACTTTCAGTTGTGAAAAATTCAATCATAAGATGTTCTTCCCTTTTGTGTATGCTTTCAACACACCAAAACAATAATTCCTCATGTATACTTCATATATCTTATATAAAGTATCAACTGTACCAAGTTAGAAATATCAGTTACTTCATCTTACTGGATTGCAAACTTTGGGCTGTTCTTAAGCCTAGTAATGAGCTGCTGCAATTGTTCATTACTATTTTCAAAATTCTGGAAACAATATAATCTCGTAATGGAATTTTACAAATTTCAACTCCATGGTTTTTTCCACAAACTATTTCCAACATTTTTATTGCAGTAGGCAATATCTATTCTGCAGGACTTTTTATTTTTTGCAATTAAATGTCTTGTAAGCTGTAAGTAAATACTTTTTGTTGAAAACAGGGTTTGAGAAATCATTCAAAGTATTCCTTTGGTTCATTACATGCTTTGGTACTAAGATATCTTAATTTGGTTTCATGCTCTCAGCAGCCAAAACTTCCATATAAATTAAGCAAATAGGTTGAACATTACAATTAACATAAGAAAATCCAAATGCCAACAATGATTCTTTTTGTCGTACTTAGCGAGGAATTTTTATTCTTTAAATTTAGTCATTTATCCATAACTATTTTATTTGTGAAATATAATTTTAAGAAAATATTTAAAACATAATTATTAGGGTTTTTTACTTGTATCCCATCTTAAAAATTTTCAAGAATTTGAAATTTTTTGAGTACGTAAAAATTTCAGACTAAATAAGCCCAAGGACTCCTTTAAAAAAAATAAATTTCAAAGAAAACACCACAATTAATAAGTTTTCATTGTGTGAAAACTTGATATAATTAAAATAAAAATGAAAGAACACATGATTAGAAATATCTTTACTTTTAAAATAATATAGAAATCATATCTATCTACATTTATTCTTCATGGAATAAGTACTAGCTTTAATTTATGAAATTAAATTTCATTGAAAAGAGATTTTTAACCCTTTCTGATTGTTTTTATATATATGGACTTGTTAATTTTATACTTGTCAAGATATGAGAACAATTTTATGATTAAACACTATAATTCAAGACATGCAATAATCTCAACTGTGCATGTGGAGGCAACCGCATAAATCAAACAGTGGAGATATAGTGACCAAGTGGTGTTTCTAAATTGGTTTCGAATTAAATTTGTCATTACGCATCCAGAAATGCTTACATCCAGGGTTATGAATAGCCATGCATTTGAATGTGACTAATGTTAAGCAGCAAGTTTACTATAGCACATTTTCTAAAGATGTCCGAAATTCGATAATAAATTGTATCTGAAAGTTACTGCAAACTTCACGGTATTGGTTTGGTTGTGAAAATAATTTGATTGTAACTGAAAATAATATACATTTTATCATATAAAGTTGCAATAAAAAAATTTTCACATCTCTGGTATTTGCTATCTCTGCAATTTTTTTTACTATTAACTTTATATTTCTTTTTTAATAACTTCTAGATTGTAATGAAAAAATTTTGTATTTTATATATATAATAAGCAGGGTTTTACATTTTTTATCCATTTCAGCACGTTACATTATCATTCTCACTGTAATTTTTTTTCAGTGACTTTTACAATTTCTAGATTGTAATTGAGAATAAATAAATCACATTATTTTATTATACGAAGCCAATTTGTAGGGTTTTTTTTTTTTTGCATTTAAACATACTGCTAATGAATCTCAAATACATGACCTCCAACACAGCTCTTTTCATTGTGATCTCTTCAGTTAAATATATTCACTTACATGTTCTTTAGTTTCCATGTTTTTTTCACTTATTGACTTCAGTATACCATTTTTGAATACCCAACTTAGCTATTTCATTTATTCAAATGTTTCAATGCAATGCTTTTCATTTTGTCAGTTCTTTAAACATTTAAAAGCCTGTCTGTTCTAAACACTTGAGAAAATTTTTATCACATAATTGTATAACTTTGTGAATCTATAACCACATCATTAAAAGTAACATTTCTGCCGTAGATATATTTTTTAAAATTCATTTCGTATATTGATTCTATTAAAACTTTTATTTCCATTGTATTTTTCTTTGTCAAAAGTTAAAACATTAATCTAGCTTAGTTTATGGATAGTATTTCAAAATCAAACAATGTTTAATTTAAACAAAAGTTTAAATAATCCACTATAGGGCAAAGGCCTATTCACAAACAATTGAACAGGCAAAACCAAATGATATTTTGTCTGAGTTTAAACTGAAATCATTGGAATGACAGATAAGTGCAATCATGCTACAAATCTTTTTGATATATCACCGATTGTTTTCTAAGCAAAACTTTTCAAATTTATTAATTAATTAGAATACAGCATTGTTGACATTGCATACTAGTTGTAACAATATAATCAGTATTTATGGAACTGCATTTACATATTTCTATTATATATGCACGGCAATTTTGATTTTACTGCTTCTCTGCAAAAGTATTTGATGAAAGTAAAAATAATTTAGGAATCAGTAGTTATGATTTTGCAAGAGATATTCACTTAAATGAATTTGTGATTCCAAGTTTTATTTTGCAAATGACTGGATAACCATACTTAGGAATGCTTTGATAGCCGTGATAGTATAAAGCCCTAGAAAAGCTCATTTTTAAACATGCCTGTAAATAGTGAAGGTAGTCTGACCAGTGTTAAAATTTAATATTGATATAGCTGTTCTCACTTAAAACTTACAAAGGAAAACTGACTGAATAATTAATTTTTTCGGAAGGGCATATCATTCATAGCTTGAAAAAAAATTATAAGACAAATCAACAATGACAAGGCTTAAATACGATTGGTATATTAAAATTCTAACATATAGTTAAAAAATATTTTAAAAAGGTGAACTTTGATAAAGATGTGATAAATTTCTTGATTTTAATATTTAGATCTGAACAAATATCCAGTTTAATAAAACCAATTTTTTTTTTAATTTTAAAAATGGAAAGGCTACATCTACTGATATATTCGTTTTAAAATATGCTCATTATATTAGCTTTAACTGTATAAAAATTTTTTTTAAAATCTAAGTTGTGCAACGTGATTTTTACAATTTATTTAATGCAAGAGAAGTGGAATAATGATGCAATTTGTAGTATTTATTTATTCGATAAAAACATTTCATTTAATTAATCTAAGAAAACTGGCAATGTTTGAAACTGATTGTTCATAAAGTATATTCCTAATGAAAAATCAGAGGCCTTTGAAAATAGTCAATAAAAAAGTTATGTACTAACTTCTATTCTATTGTTTCTATATGTACAATTGGTTTTAAAAGCGTGTAAGCTGCTTCATGAAACAGTATTACGATGCAATACTTACGATTTTCTGATGCTTATAATTTTCCAATTAAAAATACGATCTGTATATTTCAAATGCAAACTATAAACATTTCAATTTAATAATGCTCAAAAAACTACTTTAATCAATTATAATGAAAAATTGTTTTGGCTTATCACTCAATGGCCAAAGAATATGAATCAATTTAAATATATTTTTAAGATACAACACAATCTTGGATGTTGAAATGCAACACAGTTTAATGCCTTTCTGAATATCAAAATAAAAATTGTCCAATTTCATTGTTGTAAATACTAGAAAATTTTGCATTCTCTTTGTGATGAACATGTAGAGAATTTTTATATTCACAAAATACTTTTGACCACACCAAACATTTTAAAATTATAATGAAAGATTAATCATAGAATTGGAAAGCAAAAGATTAAAGTGCTGTAAATAAATCTGGTTATCAGAGAGAACCATAGAATTAGCTGAAAAATTAATGATTTTTGCAATAAAAATGTTATCCAAATATGTGCAGCAAAATTGGATATTTTGTCTAACAATGCACACATTATTTCGGAATAACTTTTCTAGGTTCAACACAGGAAAATAGTGCTATATATATATGCAAATGTCAAACTACAGATGAAAACAATTACAACAGTATTTACGACTGACATTTCTAACTTTAAGAAACATCCTAATGAATTAAAATATTAACAATCAAGATCATTAAAGATAAATTAAAAAAATGGCTGTTCACTAATAATTTTTCAACTGATAATGTATAAAAAAAGTTATAATTATGAATTGTCAAGAAAAGCAAGCTATAGAGAATCATGTCATAAATTTAAAACACCATTGGTATTTAAAGGAAAATTGATTCAGAAATAAGAAAAAAAAATAAAGAAATGACACCATAATTATACATATTCTACAAAAAATATTAAAGCACTTTCAAACTACATATACATCTGGGTTTTATGCAGATTACTTTAATGCGATTCATGTTTCTTCTTAATATCCTTCATATTTCACTAATTTATTAGATATCAAGAAATTTAAATTATTAATAACTTATTTTCACTTGAAAAACTTTTTTTCAAAAATATAACGTCATATTGACAGTTAACGCGAATATGACCTGAAGCTATATTTAGAATTTTAGCTATGTAAATAACCTATTTATACTAATGATATATAAAAATATCGCAATATTCAAAAAAATTAGCTTTTAAAACATATATTTTGTTATATATAACAGAAATAAACAATCTTTTAGATTTTTAAAATAAAAAATGATTTTATAAACTGAAGTCTTTCTAATGATAATTTTTTTGTTTTGATTATGATCTTTTTTTTAAATATAGAAACAGAAAACCATTAACAAAGCACAAGACTGAAAATGGCGCTAGTTGTACATCACATCACGAATAAAAATAAAGTGGCTAACAGGTTTCTCTGGGCATGAATGCAGATTCTTGACTTCATTTTAGAAGCCACAATACATTACATCTGATTTCTTACCAGTTTACAAACGAACGCTAGTGGTAATGATTAAAACATGTATGAAAAATTAAATATTGTAGTTAATAAAAAAGTTTGTCTTATATTAATTTTTCAAATATTTGAAATTTTTTTAGTCATACTTTAGTTGCTTATTTTTTTAATGCAACTTTTAAAGTAATTTTTCGTTGTTGCTTTGCTTTTATACGAATTCTGAAAATTACAGACCCTATTTCAAGGTAAATTAAGTCTATT
The DNA here is from genome assembly GCA_028023455.1 of Epiperipatus broadwayi. NCBI lineage: Eukaryota > Metazoa > Onychophora > Udeonychophora > Euonychophora > Peripatidae > Epiperipatus > Epiperipatus broadwayi. Next base: position 3,085,219 of record JAQFVV010006200.1, on the reverse strand, counting down.
TTTGTGTGATTAATGCGGGTTTTCTATGGAACCTATCTACTGCATAAAACGACACCCAGGTGTACTTCATATTTTTTATATTTCCCTTCTAATAACTTTTTTGAAATCCATTAATGTTCTTTTTGTAATACCATACAAATAAATGAAGGCAGAGATATGCAATTAAATCTGAATGAGAGTCAAGCTCCAGAAAATGGTTTAAATAAAGATATAGGAAAATTGTTGGCAGAACTATATACCAAATGTCTAAATAATAAAGATGAATCAGATTACAGAAAAAATGCAATAGTAATAATTAAAACATATGCTAAAGATATTAAAATTATAGACATAAGTTCTAAACAAAATTTTTAACAAGATATTTATTTACATGTGGTTTACAGCAAAGTTTAGGTTCTGCCATTCAAAAAAAAAAAGCTGGATTTCAAAATGGCTTCAACGTTGGATATTATCCATGTATTGGCAAATAGTAAATGGAACTGTATTATGCTTTGGATTTGTAGTTTATGAAGACATGATTCTATAACCATTACCTAGGATATCATTAAATACTGAAAAATATTAAAATGCAAATAGTAGTTAGTAAATGAGAATATTAAAATTAATATGATAAAAATGTATAATGTGATTAACTTGTAAGTTTTTACAAAAACCATTTTATGAATTAAAATGAAAAGAGAGTAAAAATAGATTCAATTTATTTAGATTCTGCAGAAGACAATTGTTTTTGAAGAAATTTTACATTAGCTATGAGCTGAAAGGAGTGGGAGAGATCTAAGACAAATCTTTTAAACACTTGTTTAATAGCTTTTCGTAAAAGAAAATATTTATACTATTAACAATATAAATGTCTTTTGTTAGAAATAACTTGCATCTGGTATATATAAATTATATTATTTGCAATGTGTCAGAATTAACTCGATATCACTGCTAGTATAAATAACTAAAAACGACTTTATTTTCATTATATGACAACTCAATTGGCATAAGAAATTACACTCTGCACCTTTTTCCATATATAGAAAAGAATTTCAAATATTTAGGCTAGAAGAAATGAATTTCCCCAATAAATTTCTAAATATTTAAATTGACAAATCAGAAGTAGCTTTCAATTTAAACCAGATCATAAATGACAGAAATAAATAATATATATGTAGAATATGTTGATTTGTATTGTTAGGATTAACTTCAAATAGCATTGCTTAGAAATTTGTATATTTATATACACGTAATATTTGTCACTACATATATAGATGTGACTAGTTTTTTTGGTTAAGATTATAAGTAAATTCAAATTGTTTTTTGCAATAGAAAACAGATAATTAAACTTATTTACTTTATACTGTATGCAATGAAAACTGTATTGGTAAAATCCTTAAGATAGTGCAACATTACATTAGGAAATGTTAAATTGTTTGTGCTGTATCATTATATATATTTAGAATTTTTTAAAAAACAATATTTGTAAATGAACTCTTGTGACAAATAATTATCAAAATCGAATGGAATTCCACAATTATCGTTACGTTTTAATGATTTTGTATCCTAGCATTATTTTTAACACATTTCAAGTTTTATTTTCCATCCATGTAATTACATTGAACTTAGAAACAAATATTTTGTAGTCTTAGAATGTTCAGAGGTCAAACCTTTGGCAGAATTAAAATTAGCATTATTTTATTTATTTGGTCGAAGATGAATTGTAAAACTACAAGATACCAAAATATCTACGGATATTTTCAAAAATTATCACAAATATTATTGATATGTTATCCCATTTGTTTTTTTAATTATTACAAGGATAAGCTAAAGCTCTGAAGTTACTGAATAGCTTTTAATATTTAATACTAAAAAAAGTCGTTACTTTAAATATTAGCAAAAGCTAAATTTGTTGCAGTTTCATTATTCCCTTTAATAAGTCTCCCCAAAATCTGTATAACCCAATTGAATTTTTTTACAAAGGAAAAAAACCCCAAGCAATGGCAGACTGAAATATAAGTCCAATATTATTTTAGCATAAGTGTATGTTAATGAAATTTCAAGTGAATTATTTAAGCAATTAAATATTATTACAGGTAATCATATTATTCCATTTCAACAAATCACTTGAATAATGACCATCATACATCATTAACTATGATGTGATATTTTAGCTCAGAAAAAATAAACTGGTCTACTTAGGCTTTACCTAATGACAGTAGTAATCTTAAGTTCTGAATGTTCAAAGAAATTTCACACAATTGCTTAAAAATTTGAAAATCCTGCTAATGAATATCTTTTTGCATCTCTTTATTCAGGAAAGGCTGGAGATTATTCAACTATTTATACAGACCTGTATAGACATAAATTTACCTAACTGTTCTGCTGCAGGTATCATATGTAAATGTAGTGAATTATTACTGCTCAACGATATATTCCATTGTAATTATTAGATGAGTAACACTACTTTCCAGATCTCATACAATTCTTATTTATTCTTTCTTCAATGATATTCTATAATTTTTGTTTATCTACTAGCATGTTCAGCCTAAAAGAGATAAAAAATAGCGGGGGTGAAAAAAAAATTTATTAGAAAATTAATCCCCCCCAAAAAAAGGATAGTTTCTTCATCCTCCACCAAACAAAAATATAAAACAAAAAAAAATTTTTTTTTTATTTAATCTAAATTTGGCTATTCTGTAGTTTAGTGTATAATCGCCATTAAGGCAGTTAAGATCAAAATGCTTAATATCATGTATGCTATTACACTAAAATAGTTAGATGAATATTAATGGAATATCAAATGTTAGTTTTATATAATTTTTTATATTTTGATTAACATCATTTTAATCTTGAATATTTCTGTAGTGTAATTTTCGCTACATTATATTATTCATAAATTAATAAATGACTAATAAAAATTAATGTCAATTCAACATGTTTTAGTTAATGTGACAAGATGAGATGCTACCCTAAAAATCCCTTTAATTAAGAAAATTACTGTTAATAAATGGGTTTAAGCAAGTTTTGAAATAAACTCTGGAATGAAACCAAAGCTTGAGTTAAGATAATACTATAAAGCTATTCAAAATAAAAATCAAGTAATGTATATATATATTTTTAAAAAAATCCAGTATACGGGGGTTTTTTTTTAATTTTAATTACACCATTTTTAAAAGAAAAATCCCAGAATTTTTCCTCCTAAATGTTTCCGCCGGGCTTCTTCATGATCCATGATGCCGCCTGATGTGGTCAACACAATATATCTACAAAGAAGAGATATTTTTTATGACTAAATTTCCATATTATATAAACATGCATCACAACAATTTACACACAATGTTTAAATGTTCTAAAAAATTATCAATTTATTAGACATATCAATATATATTTTTTGACTTTAATAATTTTTATTTATTTATTTGTATAATTGAGAATCAAATATCAAAACTTTATTAATATATTGAATATAATCCTCAGTTTATCAGCATTTAGAAGTGTATATAAAGTGAATGTATCTTTCAGTACTAAGTTGAAAAATATGTATTATTCTTGCACATGATAAGTCATCTTATGGATAATCCATTTTTCTTTTGACATTTTCAAAATAGTTAGAAGTTTTAGGGTTTTTTTTATCAATTTGTTCATAAAAGTTATTTTTTAAAAGCAAAAACAATGAAGGGGATAATCATTTATTTCCAGCCAAAAAAAAAAACAAAACATGAATAATTTAAATATTACAACAACAACAAAAAAATCTAAGACAATTATAAAATTGTTAATAATAGTTTTTTGTTTTTTTTGTGCATAAATTATGCAAAAAAGTTGTGTAACTATCTTCATAATACACTAGGTCTCGTTTTATGCGAATTATTTTAATGTGATTTTGAAGTTATGCGATTCATGTTTCTTCTTAATATCTTTCATATTTTACGATATTTATTAGATATCAAGAAATTTAAATTATTAATAACTTATTTTCACTTGAAATACTTTTTTTTTTTTTTCAAAAATGTTATATTAGCAGCTAACGTGAATATGGCCTGGAGCTGTATTTAGAATCTTAGCTTCCATGTAAATAACTTGATTTATACTTACATATAAAAATATCACAATAAATATTCAAAAATCTTAAACTTTTAAAATGTATTTTGTTAGCTATAACAGAAATAAATAATCTTTTAGATTTTTAAAATAAAAAAACGAAGATTTTATAAACTGAAAATAATATTTCTAATGATATGTATAAAGTTTGTCTTGTATTAATTTTTTTCAAATATTTTAGATTTTTTATTAGTCATACTTTATTTGCTTATTTTTTTAATGCAAATTTTAAAGTAATTTTTCCTTGTTGCTTTGCTTTTATGCGAATTCTGAAAATTACAGAACATATCCCCCATTTTTCAAGGTAAGTTAAGTCTATTTTGGTGTGATTTTTTTTAATACGGGTTTTTTTGCGGAACCTATCTACTGCATAAAACGAGACTTGAGTGTATTATTATTTATTGATTTTTTAAATTCATTAAAGCATGTATTAAAATATTACAGTAAAAAAACCTTTTAATCCAATCTGTTAGTCAGTATATGCATTTTTTAAACCTCTAAACATCACATGATTACCATTTTCTTATGCTTGTTCATAACTGTTATTAAAACAAACTCTCCATACAGTGGTGCCATTCAGTGCAAACTAGAGTAATCAATGGATGCCAGAATGCACCTAAATGCAATACTCTCAGATCCAAGACTCCTCACTGATGAAAGCCACAAGCTAGAAACTAGTTTGGGGATATTGAATGAGTATGCACTAGACAGGGATTTTATGCACAAGCCTTCTGGCATCCATTGATTATTCTGGCATGCACTGAGTGGCACTATTGCATGGAGAGTTTTGCCTGTTTTTATATGTATTCTTATGGAAAGACTTTGGATCTCATTTTGAATATAATTTTTTATCTAATGTTACTCTGAACTAAATAAAATGATTGTAATATTACCAAAACAAAACTATGAAAAAGAACATTAGATTCAAACATGTATTTTTACTTCTACGAAAATTATTTCTGACAATCAAAATATATATTTTTTTGTTATTTGTATTATTTCAAATTTTAAAATATAAAAATCAAAAGGTTAAGATCACATCAAAAAATCTTATTGACAGTGTGCATAAAAAAAAAAATCACTTTACTACTTCTTGAATTTCAATATTATTAGTCATTATTACCTAATATGGAAATGAAGATAAATCTATTGTACAGAATCTTTAAGTATGGATATAATCCCTGACAATTGCAATCATAGGAATACATTTTCAACCAAAATGCAAATTAATAAGAATGCATCTAATCAGTTGCCCAAAAAGGTGAAAACAGGTCATAAAATTTAGATTAAGAGGAAAATCATCTCGGATTTAATAAATATCCCACCAACTACAAATTACCCAATAGATTCATTTCTTGGGAATATAAAAATGAATCTATCAATTTGTAAAACTTCAAAATACTGTTTAATGAAGCAAAACAAAGTATGAGTATGTACAGCAAACAATCTTTTAATATGATATTCATTTCTCCAGAATATATACATATTGAATTAAATAATTGAATGGGTTGAAAATTTGGGAGGTTGTGTAAGAAATAACTGACTGAACTATGATACTTGGACTTTTAGTTCTAGAGTCTTGCATTGAATTAAATTAATTATAGCAATAATTATTCTTAACAGTTCGGAATTAAGATTAAACAATTAAAATTTTTTAATAATGAAAACAAATTTCATCCCTAAATGTTTTATTTAAAAATAAAAGAAAAAAAAAATTATTTTTACAATATGTAGTGGCCAATCAATATCAAATTTCTAAAAGATGATAGAATGAATTCTGGGCAATTCACTATTTCAATTTACAGCAGAATTATGATTGTTCTTTCTAATCAAGTTTACATCTATTAGGATAGATGGTTAAAAAAAGTAAAGATTCCTGTATTGTTTGATTCATATTAGCTTAATATCAATACTTTATAGTTTTATTCTTATACATTTGGATGGAATCACTGCTATATGAAAATTTATATACTTTTTCAAAAAAGCATTATTTGTATTATTATTTTTTTTAAAAATTGAAATAAACTTTCATCTTAAAACTATTTACTAAAAAAATAAAAGATAATTAGACTCAGTGTTGACTTGGCGATAGAACTTAAAAAGTTTATACTATTTTGATTCAAACAATACAAATTTAATACTGTGAAAATCTCATAATTCTAATATATATATAAAAAACGTTTTTTTGGGAATCAAATCCAGTCGTTTAAAACTATGACTTAAATATGCAAGTTAATACATAAAACTCCTAATGAATTAATGTTTTTCAAATATACAAGATAAACTTATAGTCAATTTTAAAAATATATTTTATATACAATATTTTACATACTTGGAGTCTAGCTGTAATATAGGGGATTTGAGAACAGACTTTCGAGCTCTCTTCAGTCATCCATTCATTTCATATAATCGATCTCCAATATATATATATATATTTCATGCTGAACCAGAACTCAGTTGATTCAGATCATCATCTCCCACACACATATATATAATCAGTGCTCGGTTTATATTAAGATGGCAAATTTTCACACTTTAATGGACAGGCTTCAATCTACTCCACCTCTTCGGGAATCCATACCATTGAAAATCTGATGATGAAATGCCCAAATCATATTGCCCTTTCACTCTGATCCCTCATGTATAGGCCCATGTCTATTTAAATACACAGAAGAGGGATAGGCAGGACATAGACTGAATTTGTAATATTTTAAATATAAGTATATTTTACATAGCTAGACTCCAGGTATATAAAATATACTTTTATTTAAAATATTACAAATTCAGCCTGTATTCTACCTATCTCTTTTTTTAAAATAATGGACAAGATTCTATACATGATGGGTCAGTGACTTAAGGTCAATATTGGCATTTACAAGGGATTTGGGTGTTCCATTATCAGATTTTCAATGGTGTGGTTGGCTGAAGAGTTGGAAGGTGGAGTAGATTGAAGCCTATCCATTAAAATGTGACAATTTGCTCTTTTAATAAAAACCGAGCACTGATTACATATGTGGGAGATGATCTGGAATTGATGAATGCTGGTTCAGCATGAAATATGTATATTGGAGATCATTTATCTTTTTCACATGTGTGTGGTCAAGTGTATCAGTTATAGAGTGGATGGCTGAAGGGAGCTTGAAAGTCTGCATTTAAATCCCCTATATATAAATATTCATATGCCAAGGAGTCAAAAACAATCAACAGAACTAAAAAAAATTACCCAAATTGTCGAGATGGAAGGAGGTTTCTGGTCCATTTTTCAAGATCTCTCAGACGGACATCAAACCTGGGACTTATAACACCACACTAAAAAAAAAAAATAGTTCATATGAGCATTTTAATACTGTAAAAGATTTAAGATGTAGCTCTAAATTTGACAATTATAATAATACTGTTAAGCAGTTTGCAAAGGTAATCACCACCAATAATGATCCAAGTATTATCACTTGGTCATACTATCCCTATTATTTAGTTTTCCCAATATGCTAATAAATGTATAATTTTTACGCTTTATTATTCTTGTTTATTGTTCCGAAACATTTTCGATATCTGGAAAACATTCATTTTTATATATATCATAAATATTAAATACAACAACACTAATAACATGTACCAACTGAAATGACGTCCAAAAATAGCTTTAAATGAGACTGTAAGAATATCTAGAGCTTTGTATGTTTATGATGCACGTATAATTTACATCTAATAAACAGATAATATAACAAATACACTCTCAAAAAGCTAAAAAAATGTATAACATTAAAAACCAAATTTAAATTATATATCAAATTTCAAACTGCACAGCAATCTCAAAGAATATGTAATTAAATTCAAAATAGTTTTATTTTAAAGTTTCTTGTATTTATTTAACTTAATATATATATATAAATGTTTATAAAATCTTTATTGTTTATAGAATTAGTTAAATCTATATTATTTATATAATATTTTATTATTATTATTTAAATGTTTGATTTCGTTTTACTTTAATTCATGCATTCTAACCATAAATTTGTTTATTACTTCAATTTAGCGTTAATTTCTAATTTTTCTTCTGCATTATAATTAATATCTTCATAATATATTCAATTTTTTTAAATAAAACATTTACTGAAAAATAAGAGAAGTCAAAATTGAAGTCTATATATGAATTTTAATCTGGTTATTATTATTAAAACAAAATAATTAAAATTTAATTCAATCCATTTTTCGTTTTAAAGATTAAAAAAGATATATAGTACAAATTCATAACATAATAATGGAGAGAGAAAAAATTATTGATCTAAAAAACAAACGAAATCATGCAAAGGATTTTCTTAAAAAAGAAAATACCTATGTTATAAACATAATGTATGGACTGATATAAATAGATTATTTAAAATAAATATTATTTTGCAAGCTCACCAAACGTTTGTTAGAATAATTCATTTTTGGTGGCAATCTCTAATCAAAAACTAAGATAATGTAACTTGTATACGATTTGTTTGATTAAATTCAATATTTCAAGCAATGAGTAATGGGATAAAATAATGGCAAGTCATTGGAACTTAAGGCACCAACTGCAAGTTTAATTACACTTGATTAAACTTTGCATTAAGCTCATTATCACAACCCAGTTCCTGATTTGCAGTCTAGATACAATCTGTTAATTTTTGTAATGACTGACTTCACAATTTACTACGAGTATAAATTTATTAATCTTTATTGTTAAATTTTAATCATAATTGGGGGAGGGAGGGAAGACGAATGTAATACCGGACTTATGATACACATTGTATATATTTATACTTCATGGACCTCTATAAATCAATAATTTTTAATATAATATTTGTAAACTTTTGAACAGATGCTTTTCTTTTTCCACTCATTTTCTATCAGGATAATGTTTGGATATACATGGCCAGCAGATATCAGATGCTTTCTTGGCCTAAAATCATCACCATACATCAAATCTTATTAAATGAGTTTTAGAAAAGCTCTTTTATGCACAATTATATGATCATGAACAACACAGAATGAACACATGGTTCAAAAACTACCAGAGGTCTTTATCATCCCATGCCATACATGTTCAATTGCACTGCCACTTTATCCATTAAGAAAATTCCCACAATACTATAGTTATATAGGTCACCTAAGTAAAGAATTGCTTTAATTTAAAAACTGAATATTCAGGTCTCGCATGTAAAAAGAATTTTGTACTATTTCACTTCATTTCTCTATAAAATATTATAAAGCAATATAATTTCAGTTTTTTTGTTGCTTTATACAAATACAAATTTTGAATATTTTTATCTAATGAATATAAAGCCGTTCAACAGTAAAATCATTCAAAATCTATAATAAATTTCCATTGCAGATTCCTGATATCTATCTTATATTCAAATCATCACAATGTTAATTTCAAAATTTCACCACCCCCCCGCCGCATTGTTATTTGAAGTCTTAACATTCCAGTTTTTTAATTTTTTTTAAAGTTGGATTTTATATTTAAAATGCTTTTGATCAAAAATATGTCAAAAATCAGATTGTAAGAAAAATCATGGAGCTGTGAAAACATTTTCTCTTATTTCATAACAAATTGTCATTTGGTAATTAATTCCACAAAAACAAAAAAAATTATTTATATCAACACTAGTGATTGGAAAGAAATTTTTTTTAAAAAATTCTTAAACATATTTATATAATAGTCAAAATAAGAGTCATAGATCACATGACTCAATTCTCTTAAGCTTGTAAGATATAAATAATGAGAATTGCCAATTCCTCAACAAACTTTGTGACAAATGCTTAGCCAGAGAAAGCATTTAAAATATCTCTGTCAGAAGCCCCCCCCCCTCACAACCTCTGACTATGGTTTCGTACTTTGGCACTCCTCAGAGAGGAGCTAGGGTAGGTTCAGACACTAGATCTAAAAATACCAACCCAGGGCCAACATTTATCTAAAAGTTATCTATTGGGTGGAAAATCTGACCCAGCTATCCAATTCAAATAGCTATATGGGGCTGAGAGATCTTCAGCCATACCGTATATAAGTAGTCTTAGCAATATAACATCCCATAGGACTTAAAGCAGAGACTATAAATAGTCAAAATAAGTCATAGATCACACGACCCAATTCTCTTAAGCATGTAAGATATAAATAATGAGGATTGCCAATTCCTTAACAAGCTTTGTGATAAATGCTTAGCCAGAGAAAGCATTTAAAATATTTATATAATAATTTGCAGTCAATAGAATGAGAATCCAAAGTTAGCACCATGTGACAAAATATATTCCATAAAATTTTGTTTTTTGATATAGATTGAAAATTTCTGCAGATTATTAATTATTTTCTCTTCTAACTACATTAATTACCCTCTCCATTTAAATTCTCCAATCTTAGATTAGAAACCATTTTCACTTCGATTATTTACTTAATTTAACCCCTATACATCAATACAGACAGAAAGCATGCGAGTTCCTTGTATTCAAATATCAAGCCTAAATGATTTCATTTCTTTCATTGATACTGATGTAATTAATTTAAACTATTTGTTTCGTCTGTCTCTATAACTTCATGAGACAATAAAAATCTATTAAATATTAGTTTTATTAAAACCATTTTCAGATCTATCTTTAAATTAGCAAAATTCAATTTACAAATTTCTGATTACAGGTTAAGAATTATTGCAAAAATTACAATAATAATATAAGCAAACCTAATATGATTGGAATAATTATAGTTTACTCAGATGTCTTTACCTATCTAGATTTAAATTAAACAGCATCCAAGATTATAGAATAAACACAACTTACATTCAAGAGAGTAAATTGAGATTTTAGAAAATATTTCCTCAATGAGGATTATCCAGGAAACTTTAATTCTAGAATCTATTACTGCACTAAATCATATAGGCTAGAACATAATTTTGATAAAAATGGAACCACGTTATTTATATAATGACAATAAAAACATTGAAATGTCTATACAGTACATATATATTATCAATGTTATTTAGTAAAACAAAAATTACTATTATTATTTCTCATTATTAATTTATTTCAATTACACAACTATCTCATTTTTACTACACATACACTGTTTTGAGATCCAAATGCACTATACAACTATCATTTCTAAAATGTCAAAAAATAACTACGTTCTAAAGAGCAAATTTTAAAAATATATAAATACTTTTAAATTGCTCTATTATTTTATCTTTTAAGATGAATTATATCATATCAATGTTACAAATTGGAAGCAATAAAGACTCACCTTATTTAAACGTCCCGTAAGATTAACAACAATTTTTCCTGCTCTATGATCATCCACTATTTCAAATTCCCCTATATAGCCTATAAAAACAAAAAAGTATTAAAAAACTTTCTTCTCTGAATTTAGGTATAATGATAATGTTAAGAGTAAATTTAAAATATCAAAATATATATGTAACATGATTATAAGTATATTAATAACATTTTTAAAAAAGCGAAAAATAATGCAATTGATAAGAATACGTATTATAAGCTTTATCCGTCAGCTGCAATATATCCTAATATTTATTTCAAATATAAAACTGCATAAAGAGAATGAACTATTGCATTTAATGGTGAATTTCGGAAAGGCATTTTATTATGAAACATGTAGATTAGTGGAGAAAATACTTCAAGAAATCATTTGTTTGGAAAACATACAATATGTTTATCATCTGATTTTGTCAGTAAAATAATGATGTAATATGTACTTTAGACGTGAGTGACATATATGGATCAATTGATCAAATAACATTTATTAAAATTATTTCTAATGCATTAAATTTAAAAAATATTAATATGAAAATAATAAAATTTATAGTTGAAATATTTAATTTTATTGATAAAAACATTTATGCAGCTTTTAATGAGTTCTACAGAATGGATAATGGTTGGCTAATGGGTCTACCTACAGTCGCTCAAATATGCAATTTTATAATTTCAACATATGAAGAAATTATTTTGAAAAAGGAGATTTATCAAAAAGAGATACGTGGATGACATATTTGTATGTGGCAAGCCAGATATTATTAAAAAATTGTTTAAAAAATTAAATAGTTTAGATGGTTTAAAATGTCAATGGGTGTCCAGTCTTTTGATTTTAAGATAACTAGAAAGTTGTAAGCTATATTATTGTATGATGATTAAACTAATAGAAATAAGAGGTTACATTCCAAAACAGAGATTACATTCCAAAACAACAGGTTCGAAGTCCTTTTTGTTTAGAAACAACAATCTTTCTAAGTATACATCAGATAAAAACAAATATATTGAAATTTATACAAATGAATTATTAAATATTGGATATAATTACCATCTTGTATATAATACTATTAAAAATTTTAATAGGAAAAATAAAAATAATAATAAGGTTGATTCTACTACTAATAAAAAAATATGGATATCAATACCATATATTTCAAATGAACAACTTAATTTTATAAGGAAAATATATAAAGATATATGTGATATTGCATTTTATGTACTTTCTGGATTAAACAAAATAAATAATTCAAAAGCTAAAACCTCATTCTTATATCAAAATTGCATCATATATAAATGAGAGGTAAATGTGGCAGTGGATATATAGGAGAATCAAGATGTAAATTCGAGAAAAGAACTTAATAGCACTTGCAGTTATTAAAAAGAGTTCAAAAAACTCAACAAAATTGTAATGGAAATGATGTTTTAACATCGGTTTTTATGAATATATGGTTTTAATTTGGATTATAATAATGTGAACATATTACAAATCGAAAAAAAAAACAATAATAAAAGGAAAATAAAGGATACTATGTTAATATATAAATGTAAGTATGACTTAATAAACAGACAGGCAGCAATGTAAAAATCAATGAATTGTGTTAAGGTTAGACTTTTAGAAAGCATTAGTTGACAAAGACTACCAAGTTAGTCAAAAGTGCTCCTAGGTAGATAAAAAATTTTAAAGTTGTACTTTATATATATTTATGTTACTGCATTTATTAATATTTAATTACAAGATTAAATATATTAATACATATATGCACAGCCAAAAATAAATTAGCACACTGTCTAGATTTCTAAATATGGATATATATACACGAGGGTATGTATGTTCACAGAATACATACAATAAAGAAAAAAATTCAATACAATAAAATTAGAGAAAAAAAATCAAAAGAAATTAAAAAAGATGGTGCTTATAAAACGAGAAAAAAAATAAATGATGAAACTATATATACATATTAAAAATAAGTAACTTACCATGTTTCATCATAACTATTAAAAACTTTACAATAACTTTGGAACATGGTCTTATTAGAACTTGTCTTTTGCAGCGTTTTTCTGCATTATTAATAGACCTCAAAGCGTCAGCTAAAACGTTGATGCGCACCATTATTATTTCTGAAATAAAAACAAGAAATTTCAAACATTCATTACGAGCTAAAACTTAAAAAAAAAAAAAACAACAACCCTCAATCACATATTCTATTGTTATTTCTTCAGAATGGATTCTAGTCTAATACAATATAAAATAACAGTTCTTATGACATGACAAGAATAGCATTATATACCAGATGCCATAATGATTTACCATATTTTTGCAATTTCACGACAATAATTTAAGTAAACACTTTTTCTGGGCAAGACCATGAAGAGCCTTCTGAAGAATTTTCTGAATTTAGTGATTCTTTATTGCATAGATATCTAATCACTTGAAATTTCATTAATGATGTGAATTCATGTTCACGTAAGTTGTTTACCACTTGTATATAAAATAAATAGAAAGTTTTGATTTTGGCTAAAGAATTTGTGTTAGTGGATATCATTGAGCAGGGAAAATAGATAATCTTATAGGATGTTTAAATGTCCGATAAGAACTTATTGTACTGGTAGGCAATAATAATTATTACATAAACCTACCATGTCTAGAGATAACAAATTCAGTTCAAATATAATCTATTCCTATACCATTTGAAATCAAAAGCCTTATTCAAAATATTTTTTCCTATTTGCTATGAATCCACAACTATTAAAACACTTCTTTAAATACATTTAACTTTTTTTTAAAATATTATTTATTCATATAAAAACATACTGTGATCGTATTTGATATAGAATGAATCATATTTCAGTTAAATGCAAAGTGGAAACATTATGGATATTAATTATTGTTTCTTATCTAAGCCAAAGCCTATTGGTATGTATATTTAATATTTGGGATAGATTAACTTATTCAATGCTATTTCAAAATCTACAACACAACAACCTCTAAAAAAAAAATCCCATTCAACTACATTGCAATACTGAAATTTTCTTTCTAAAATTAAATTATTTTATAAATAAATTATTACTCTTTGAATAATTTTTGCAGTATACAAAATGAAGCGTATTGTTCAACAATCCTCATACTTTATTCCATTGCAAGCAATTTCATCTACTTATACACATGAAGCTAAGATAACCAACCATTAAACAATGCAGAATCTAATAATTAATTTTATTATTACCTTTATATATATTGAATTAGAAATATCTATTTCATGTTTACATTATGCAGTTAAAAAGGAGGCCCATTTAATGTTATATATTAAAATTAAGTTAGTAAAGCCACATAAATATTACAAAATAAATTTTACAATAGTCAAATTTTGCGAGTATATAGATACACAATTTTAGATATAGAGAACTTTAAAATTATACTCTGCAGTACGTATTATTTCAAAATAAATCTTTCATTGGTTTCCAGAAACAGAACTTTTGTTACAATAATTTGTCCTTAGTAATTAAGAAATTATCATTTTCTTAGATAAAAAAAAATATATAAATAATCTGATAACAAAAACCAATTTCTTATTCTTCTTGTTTATCTTCATCTGGTCTTAGATCTTCAGAGCCGACTTCAGTAAGAATGGTCTTGGGAGCAGATAATATCAACTATATATCAATTTATTAAAAGTTAACTATTAACGATATGAACCAATTATGACTACAATCTTTCAAAATTTGTGGAAACCTGACAGTGATAAAGATATAACTACAGAAAACCCAGGAACCAGCATCAAAAATCTAAACTCATAAACTTCGTATAGTATATAGAACTCTAAAAAAAATGTTAAGAAATAAGTATTTAAATTGTAAATGCAAATCACCTGGAAATTGCTGAATACTGAATCCATAATCTTAAGATGATCATATAAAAATGATTTTGAATTTATATTTTTTGAACTGTATTTAAATTTTAAAGTGAACTTTCTTTTCCACCTACAAGACTTAATATTTTTATTTTGTCATTTATTCTTTGAATATAACCTTTCCTATTTGACACAATACTCTATTATAATCATGTTGGTTTTAAAATTAAAACAAGGATTAATTGTAGGGCTAATGCAGCTCATAGAAATTGCCATCCATTTAGTGCAATTACATTTTATTATATGTCATGTGGATATATCAATAGGAATTATTTATCAAAATTGATATCTAGAAATTTATCCTATTAAAGATTTTGTTAAGAGCTAATGTTTGGATGTGTGTCTATCATGCTGACTCAATTAGAATAGACGGTTGTTTTCTCATCCTTGGTGTTCGCCTTCAGATGTCGCTATTTCTATGTAAATTCCTAGAAATATATCGTTTCACCGGCCTTCACCCAACAAAAGAGGAAATTTTCTACGTTATAAACGCAGAAAAGTCCTCACGTTATGTTGGACGGAGGAGGTGACGGCTACAGAAGCCAACACAAAGAGACTTTTTTCTATGATAAAACACAGAAAGAGTTCCCGACGGCTGCCGGTTATGGCTTTTTTTCTATGCTAAAAGCAGAGAGAAAGAAATGCCTGGATCGGCTGCCGTAGTAGTCGATTTTGTTCATCATTTTCTCGTAATAGTAGAATATCTATTTTCTCTGTAGTTTCGTGTGAGAGTGTGTGTCTTTGAAGCAGTCGTAGTTTTTTTAAAATTTGATAAGATGTCTATTTTTTTAATGTGTTGTAACTTAGTTTACTGTTGTAAGTTTAGTAATAATGTCCTGAAGATTCCATTACGAAGGGGTAACCCTTAAAAATTGCTTTTAAGGGTGTGAAAGGGAAAAAAATTAAAGGATCACGCGAAAAGTGCCGTTTTCGCGAGAATTCGTTCGTGACCAGTTACTTTCGCTATATATATATGCACAAACAAAAACAACCTACTGTCTAATTATTAGGAATTACTTGTCCGAAAAATAAAATTAGTCGGGTATTATTTTTTTGTTTTGTTACATTTATTATTTCAAAATAAGATTAGTTTTTATATCTACACACTAACAAAAACAACCCAGTTCCTGATTAATTACTGTCTTTAAAAAAAAAAAGCAAATTCAACGGGGTTTGATTTTTTCAATGGAGTCTTTGAATTACGGTTTGTTTGTTTTTATATATACACAAGATTTACCAAAAAAAAAGAAACCCATTTTCTGATTAATTACTGTCAAAAGAAATGCAAATTAGTCGGCTATCATTTTTAAATTTAGTATTTCAATAACGGTACCCTTTTTATATAGACAGACTTAACAAAAACAACTCACTTTCTGATTTATTACTGTCCCCCCCCAAAAAAAAGGAAAACGGAAATTAAGTTGGGTATCATTTTTCAATCGAGTCTTTTAATGACGATCCTTACCAATAGTAGTCAGGTATCAATTCTAAATTGTAGTATATAAATTACGTTACTTTTGATAGATTTAGAATTACCTCTTGCTTTTTTAATAAAATGATTGATTTACTCTTGACCAAAAATACGTAACTTTAAAAAAAAAGACACACATAAAGTCCAAAAAAAAAAAATGAGAAAAAGCCCCGTAACTTTAAAGACACACACAAACTCAAAAACAATCTAAGATTAATAAACATTGACTTATTACGTCTTGCTTTTGAATCAAATTATTGATTTACTCTTGCAAAAAAAATACCGTAACTTTAAAGATACACACACAAACTTAAAAACAAGGTAAGAATAATAAACACTTACTTATTATGTCTTGCTTTTGAATAAAATTATTGATTTACTCTTGCAAAAAAAAAAAAACGTAACTTTAAAAAGACACACGTAAAGTCAAAAAAAAAAATTAGAAAAACACCGTAACTTTAAAGACATACACACACAAACTCAAAAACAAGATAAGATTAATAAACATTTACAAAAATGAAAAAAAAACTAACATCATATAATAGGATTAGTTAGTATAATATTTTATTACAAATCTAAGAAACCATATCTTTTTAGATCAAATCGATCATTTAGGTCCGGCCCGAAATCGTTATATGCATATGTTTTTGATTAGCGTCAACGCCATCTGAAGGCCAACACCAAGGATGAGAATACAACCGAATAGACTTACATTAATTAGAAGTTTTAAAAATAATTTCATCTCTAATACAACATGTCTTTATAAATTTATATAGCAAATAAAATATTATATGAATTCTGAATTGCATTTTACAAAATTCATATCTCCAGTTCTTAGATTTTGAAATAAAGATCTAGTATATTAATAATTTGTATAGTTCTTTTATATATTGGGGCCAGTTGTAACAATCCGGAGAAAAGACTTAACGTGATCTGCACTACAGGGCGCCATCTAGGCATTTGAACCTAGAAAAATTTATAAAGTAGGCAGATACGTAAGTAAAAAAAAAAAAATTTTTTTTTTTTAAATTTTGCATCCGGTCGTTAGCCCATGTCACTAGCTCAGTGGAATAGCAGAGATTTAATAATATAATCTAAGAGTATATATAAAAAAGAATAAAATAAGCCACTGCCAGTAATTAACATACAAACATTTATTTATGCACATATATATAAGATTTAAAATTATTTTAATATTAGTTTACATTTTAACATTATTTTTAACTTTACCTTAGATTTTAATTTACATTTTAATGTCTATTATATTATAAGTTTACATTTTAATTAAGTTCGCACAGATGGGATTATAAAAGCTTGTTATATGTTGCTATAGATCGGTTACATAGATTTCAACGGTCAAAAACATTTCAAAATAAACATAAACGATCAAAATACAAAATTATTGATTACTGACAATTGCATAGGAAAATATAAGAAACCCTCTAGGATTCAGCATAAGATACTTGCATTGTCACCAATAACTTAAAAGACATCCGAATAAATACATTATAGATACTCACCGTAAGGTATCATTATTTATCGAATGTCTATATATTTTGATCAAATATGTAAACCAAAAACATACTTAACAGATAACCAATCCATGCAAGCGTCTATAAACAACTTAAATTTAATGCATTTTTATTTAGGGTCGAGTATGAATAGACTACATAGATTTGCATTTGAAAATAAAATATTCTATCCCTATTTAACCTTAGGCTAAAATTCGCAGTCAAACTGGCATCAATTCATCTGATATATCGATGTATTCAATGTAATATGGAATACGACAGCACCAAAAAGATTAAGAGAAGGCATTGACCCTCATCAGATAGGAATATGACATCTACCAGACAAGAAGAGCAATAAAAAAAACTCCATAGAAAGGAACTGCGCTCTGCGTCTTATAATTCCTTCCATAGGCAAAACGGGAGAGTGCGGCGTATGCAGCGATTCTGCCAGTAGCGAATCTCCGACTACATCTACTAACTACATCAATATATCCAATCCATAGACCCAATTTAACAACGACACAAATAACCTAAGATTACCCTCCCCTAATATAACTTTACAAATCTATACAGCCATTCACGCCCGACTTAAGTTTAACATTTATATAATTAATTTAACGAAAAACAAAAAAAATCATGATAAAAACTTAAAGAACAAAAAATAAATAAATGGAAATGATTTTACATAAATAAGAAAAAAAAATACATCAAATAACACTATTAATAAAGAATTTAGTTTGGTCAGATAGGATTCTATTTGTAACAATTAAATTACTAGGAAAGTTTAAAATTTAAAGTTCTTAGTGTTTTCAAATTAATATTGTTCGTTATATTTTATAAAGTTCTTACGGTTTTAGAAATGTTCATCTTTAACAGTTGCTTCCCGTTTGAAATCCAGCGTTAAATTTCCCGATGATCCTGTGGTCCTCTGAATATAATAAGAAAAGCGATGTTTCATTTTTCCATTTTATAACAACTGAAGGGATTGAACGTGAGTCTTTTTCAATCCCTTCTCCTTCACTTCCGCACTAACACATATCTGTCACATCGTAAATAATCAATAACTCTCATAATTTCCAAACGTCCTTTTTATATTAATGTGAAGGATTGAATTTACATTACGTCACCGATGCGATGGTCCTTTCGCTGCGGTCCGATTCCATAGGGATTTCTTCTTATTTGCTAACAGTTTCTATTGTTTTCCTATCTGACCGATGTTTTTACATTTAAATGCCCAAGGCTGGTTTACATTTAACTAATTAACAATCATTTCCATTTCTGATTAATTAACCTGTTTTCCAAATCAAAAATATATTTAAAGATAAATTTAAAGATATAATTTTATCTCCAAATCTTTTTAAAATTTAGTTTTAAAATACTTTTTCTTTAATAAAGTTTTATTTTAATAATTTTTCATTATCTGTGGGATTTAACATATACGAGTTTAAGATGATATTTAATTTCAATTTTTAATTCTTAAAGAAAATTTTTAAATGCGAACTTCTTATTTTAACTTGTTTAATAATAAAACACAATGTAACGAACGTCTGTGCTCGTTACAATATATTCTGAAGCATTTTACAAAGATAGTTTAATTGTGAAATATGCACTTGATTATTCAAGTACAAAAGAAGAATAACCAGCACTATTTTTGAATATGTATTGCAATGGTTAAAGGGTAAAATTTGTATGAGTGATTATTATAAGTTTGCATGATTAAAATCTGTGGTAAGTTAACCTGCTATAATACTGTTCTGAAGCAATATTTATGGGTATCATACCTAACTTGGTATTGATATGTACAGCCAACAATTCATATAATTAAAACTACATATATTATTGATACATCTAGACATTCATGTCATGTTTTAGAGTTATAGCCAACTAATGTATCATTTTTCTATTATCTATACTATAGGTTTCACAAAGTTTAAATTAATATAAGGGATTCGAACTCAAGACTTTCACACAATCCTCAACTCTCTATGCCATCTCATATTGCTGACCCACCTGATCATACACATGTTGAAAAGATAAATAATCACCAATTTACGTATTTCATACTAAACCAGCAATCAATCATTAGTTAGTCCAATTACTATCCTCACACATATATACAATCAGTGCTCAGCTTTATATTAAGATAGCCAATCTTCATACTTTAATGGACAGGCTTCAAACTACTCCAATCCACAACTCTTCAGTCATCCATTTCATTGAAAATCTGATGATGGAATGTTCAAAGCCCACGTTAATGCCAAGGTTGTCATCCTACCCATGTTGACTCTGTTTAATCATTTTGCATATGTAAGTAAATGGATTATTCTCCAGTACAACATGAAGAGTCAGAATGACTAGACAGTCAACATGGGTAGGATGACAACCTTGGCACTAATGTGGGCATTGAATGTTCCATCATCAGACTTTCAATGAAATGGATGGCTGAAGAGTTGTGGGTTGGAGTAGTTTGAAGCCTGTCCATTAAAGTATGAAGATTGGCTATCTTAATATAAAGCTGAGCACTGATTGTATATATGTGTGAGGTTAGTAATCTGGACCAACTGATGATTGCTGGTTTAGCATGAAATATGTATATTGGTGATTATTTATCTTTTGAACATGTGTATGATCAGATGGGTCAGCAATATGAGATGGCATGGAGAGTTGTGTGAAAGTCTGAGTTCGAATCCCTTATACACCTGGGTCTCTTTTTACGCGGACTTATTTAACACGATTTTGAAGTTACGGATTCGTGTTTCACCGGAAGTCGTTTTCCGATAATGCACTATTACTTTAAATAATAAATTTCGCACACTTACGTTATATTGAAAGTAATAGCACATTATTGGAATTCGACTTTCATCTTAGTAATTTCAATATTTTCAGTGCTTTATAATAGTAAGATTTTATGCAATGAAATTAAAATCACGATTTCCACATTTTATGTATACACATATTAAATTTTACAAGATTATAATGTAAATTTGTTCAAACATTGTGCGTGTTAATTTTGCATTTTAAATCACATTCTGTTTTTGCTTTTTAAAAAAGTACGTAATCAATTATTATTTTCTTATTAATAACACTAATCATTAACGTGCTCTTAAATTCCAACGAGAGCCAAATGGTTGTATGTCTGGATATCGCGAGCTTCATAAACAATTAATATAATCATCGCCTCAAAGATTAATTACTAATTACGTTGTCACCAGAAAATCATAATAATTAAAACATGTATAAAAAATGTAAATTACTGTACTGTAAATTATGCATAAAAATATATTATTTTGAATAAAATTAAATATTATAGTTAAAAAAAGCTTGTCTTGTATCAATTTTTTTCAAATTTGAAATTATTAGTCATATTTTATTTCCTTATTTTTTTTTTTTTTGCGCGAATTTAAAGTAATTTTATGTTGGTGTTTTGCTTTTACGCGAATTTTGAAAAATCACAGACCGCATCCCCCCCTTTTCAATGTAAGTTACATCTACTTTTGCGCCATTTCGTTTGCGCGTGTTTTCTGAGGAACCTATCTATCGCGTAAAACGAGACCCAGGTGTATTACATTATATATGTGCAGGTGTGTGTAAGCCTGTATGGTGTATTAATTTAAAGTTCAAATTAGAAAAGTTAATTATAAAAATATACTTATAAAGAATATTTTATATTAAATGTTAGAATACAGCAATAAGTAATTGAAAGGAGTTTGCTATTAACTGAAAGGAGACTCTTTGAGTCCTCTTGGAGGCCTTAAAGGAACCGAGCAGGGCAATATCCAATGTCCACTCCATACGTTCTTGTCGTTGCAGCTGTTATTACTATGTGATTATTCATATAGTATACGAACATGGATGGGCTGCTCACCAACACGCATTAGCCAGCATGGTGAGTTTATTGGCTTTTTACCTCTGAGTTTAAGATCGAGAAACACCATGGTCTTTCTTCTCAGTGCCTGATAAGGCAGAATGAATGTTTGTGTAAATGATAAATATTTTTTCAATACATATATACAATTATGACAGACAAAAATAAAGCATGGCCCTTATTCCCAGGAGGCTGTAAAGTCACCAACCAAGGCAGCGGCTGGTGACCGAAGGCGGAGGGTGCTAAGAATCCCCTGATTGCGGACCCAGGCTGCCATTTGATGACGACTTTTTATTTAGGTACTTACAACTGCAGATCACTTTCAAGTGAAGGAAGATTGCAAGAATTAGAAGAAGAACTCTCTTATATTAAATGGGACATTATTGGACTTTGTGAAGTTAGAAGAAAAGGTGAAGAGACAATTGATTTAAAAAGTGGACATATACTCTATTATAAAAGCACAAATATTGGAAATACAAGTGGAGTAGGATTCATTATAAATAAAAAGTGGAAGAACAATATTGTGGAGATTGATGGTGTATCGAACAGAGTGGCAAGATTAGTTATACAACTTAATAGCAGATACCAAATGCAGATAATTCAGGTTTATGCCCCAACAAGTTCTCATAGTGATGAAGTAGTAGAAGATTTTTATATGGATGTACAAAAGGCTTTTGATCAGAGTAAACAACATTTTAAAATTGTTATGGGAGACTTTAATGCTAGAATTGATAAACAAATGAAAGTGCTGTAGGTAATTTTGGTTATGGTAATAGAAATGAGAGAGGACATAGACTTGTGGAGTTTGCAGAAAAAGAAAAACTTTATATTATGAATTCTTTTTTTGAGAAAAATGTTAAAAGGAAATGGACTTGGAAGCATCCAAATGAAGGTACAGCAGAATTGGATTATATTTTGACTAACAGGAAATACATATTTCAAGATTGTAATGTTCTTAATAAATTTAACACAGGAAGTGATCATCGATTAGTAAGGTGTAAGATACGTGTTAATGTGAAACTAGATACAAAAATTATTAAGAAAAACAATATTTACAGTTGATATTCCTAATCTTCAGAAAGATTCTAATGAATTTAAATTAGAACTTACAAATCGGTTTCAAGTATTAGTAGATTTTGAACATGATTCAGATTTGAATGAAATTAATATGAAAATAACTGATACACTTTTAAAAACTGCAACAAAAATAGCTGATAGAAAAAAGCAGCAATTGACCAATAAAATTTCTACTGAGACTAGAGAATTTATGAAGAAAAGAAGGAATATGAAGATATACAAAAATGATGCATTAAAAAGAATTGAATATCTCGAATTTTGTAAAATGGTACGGAAAAGAGTTGAAAATGATATAAGAAAGTATAACTGTGAACTAGCAAGGAAAGCTGTAGAAGAAAATAAGTCTTAAGAATGTAAAACAACATATTGGTATTGGTAGGAAATTTATATCTGCAATAAGAAAAAAAGAGGGAATTGTTACTAAAAAGAGAGATGACATCATGAAATTGGTAGAAGATTTTTATCAAGAATTATATAGTAATAAAGAACAAGTACCTCCTATATCTATTACATCTTCCGAATTGCCCAGAATTTTAAATGAAGAAGTGAGATACACAATTAAATGTATGAAGAAAGGAAAGGCTCCAGGTAATGATGGAATTATAATTGATATATTAAAAGAAGCAGGTGAAGAAATAGAAAATTTTTTAGCAAAGTTATATACCAAATGTCTAAATGATAAAGATGTACCGGATGATTGGAAGAATGCAGTAATAATATTAATATTTAAAAAAGGTGATAAAGAATATATTAGAAATTACAGACCTATCAGCCTTTTATCAGTTTTATATAAAATTTTTACCAAGATAATTACAACTCGTCTACAGAGAACATTGGATTTCCACCAACCAAGAGAACAAGCTGGATTTAAAAGTGGTTTTAGTACAGTAGATCATATCCAGGTGTTGAAAGAAGTTATAGAAAGGACGAATGAATATGAGTTGTCATTATGTTTTGGATTTGTAGATTATGAAAAGGCATTTGATTCTATAAACATTTCTTCAGTGATTAAAGCATTGGATCATCAAGGTATAGATCCAGGATATTATCATATTTTGAAGAATATTTATAAAAATGCAACAGCAACAATTAGATTACATAATGATACTGGGAAAGTCAACATTGAGAAAGGTGTAAGACAAGGTGACTCCATATCTCCAAAACTTTTTACAGCAGTGCTGCAAGAAGTATTTTGTGGATTACAATGGGAAACTAAAGGAGTGAAAGTAAATGGAGATTATTTAAGTCATTTAGATTTTGCAGATGATGTAGTTGTTTTTGCAAATAATGCTTCAGAGCTGTGGGATATGTTGCAGGAATTATCAGATGAAAATAGGAAAGTAGGACTAAAGATAAATGTTAAAAAGACTAAAGTAATGTTTAATCGATTTGCTCAAAATATGAAAATAAAGATTGATTATGATGAATTAGAAGAAGTTAACAGTTACAAATACCTTGGTCAGATTATTAATACAGATGGAAACATAATGGAAGAAATTAATCATAGAATTAAACTTGGTTGGAGTGCTTTTGGTAGAAATAACTTGATACTAAAAGGAAATATGCCTATGTGTTTGAAAAGGAAGGTTTTTAACAAATGTGTTTTACCAGTTCTTACTTATGGATCTGAGACTTGGACACTTAATAGAAGAGCAATACAGAGACTTCAGACCACTCAAAGAAGTATGGAGAGATGCATATTGGGAGTAACAAGAAGAGATCAAAAACGCAATGTATGGGTAAGAGAACAAATAGGTGTTACTGACCTCATTGAAAAAATTAAAAGATTGAAGTGGAGTTGGGCTGGACATATTGGTAGAAGAGGTGATAATAGATGGACTATTGAAATTTTAAACTGGATTCCAAGAGATTGTAAAAGACCCAGACAGAGACCACATGTGAGATGGATGGATGAAATCAGAAAGTGTGCGGGGGTGATGTGGAGAAGAGAAGCTAAAGATCGGAAAAGATGGATTAAACTTGGAGAGACCTTCATCCTGCAGTGGATTGACAATGGGTGATGATGATGAATTGTAATATTTATTTATTTTAGCCTAAAGTTTATTTTATTACCTATTATTCTACCAATTATATAATTCTATATTATGGTAAACAAAATAATCAAAAGGATCCATTTACCAGATCAGTGGAAATTCAAAGTTTAGACCTTCTCCCAGATCTAGGTAATATACACTTAAAATATTTGTAGTAATTGAGAACTATAGGAAATTATGACTGGATATTAAATTTTCTATACATACATGTCCAGGTAATGTTGGAATTATAATCAATATCTTAAATCAGTGGTCCCCAACCTTTTTGCACTTAAGAGCACATTCTATACTACTGGCCAGGTGGCGGGCACCATTTATTTTTTCAATGTAAATTTATAGTTGGATATTGTTAATAATTCACATAATGTACAAAAAAATATATATTTCAAAAATAAAATTTTAACATTTGATTACAATGTAATACAATAATTTATAATAAATTTTAAAAATTAAATTTATTTGTATCAGATAAATAATTTTTTATCGTGATCGAATAGCGGCGGGCACACGTAAAATAATCTGCGGGCGCCATGGTCCCCGTGGGCATAGGGTTGGGACCCCTGTCTTAAATGAAGCAGGTAAAGAAAGAAAATGTTGACAAAGTTATATACCAAATGACTGAAGAATGTAGTATTAATATTTAAAAAAGTTTAGAAACAAGATATTAGAAATTATCAGTCTTTAATCACTTCTATACAAAATTTTTATAAATAATTACCTTGTCTATAGCAAACTTTGGATTTTAACCAACTAAAACAACAAACTAGATTTAAAAGTCATTTCAGTACAGTGAATCATATCCAATTATTGAGAGGAATTATAGAAAGAACCAATGAATATGCGTTGCCATTATGCATTGGATTTGTAGATCATGAAAAGGCATTTGATTCTATAAGCATTTCTTAACCGACTAATGTATTGTATCATCAAGGTCATATTTTGAAGAATATTTATAAAAATGCAACAGCAACAATTAGATTATACAATGATACTAAAAAAGTTTAACAATGAGATGGGTATAAGAGTGACCCCATATCTCCAAAACTTTTACAGAAGTTATACAAGAAATATTTTGTGGATTAAAATGGGAAGCGAAAGGAATAAGAGTAAATGAGATTATTTAAGTCATCTAAATTTTGCAGATGATGCAGTTGTTTTTACAAATAATGTTTTAAAGCTTCAGGAAATGTTGCAAGAATTATCACATGAAAATAAAAAAGTAGGATTAAATGTAAATATTAAAAAGACTCAAGTAATATTCAATGAATTTTCTCAAAATAAGAAAATAAAGATTGATGAGTTAGAATAAGCAATTACAAATATCTTGGTCAGATTATTACTACAGATGAAATTGTGGAATTAAACTTGGTTGGAGTGCTTTTGGTAGAAATAACTTAATATTAAAAGGAAATATGCCTATGTGTTTGAAAAGGATTCTAATAAATGTTACCAGTTTTTACGGTTCTGAGATTTGCAACATTTAACAGAAAAACAATAGAGATTTCGGACTACTCAACAAAATATTGAAAAATGCATGTTAGGATTAATAAGAGATCGAACATGGATGAGAGAACAAACAGGTATTACTGACATCAGTGAAAGAATTAAGAGATTGAAGTGGAGTTGGACTGAACATATTGCTAGAAGCGATGATAATGGATAGTTGAAATCTTAAATTGGATTCAGAGATTGTAAAAGATCTAGAAAGAAACCACATGTCAGATGGATGAAATAACTAAGTGTGCTGGGGTAAGAGAGGCTAGAAATGGAAGATTGATTGAATTTTAAGACCTTCCTGTAGTGGATCGATAATTGTTAAAAATGATGTCAGAAATAATCTCAGTGCATCTGAAATTAGATATCAAATGATTCTCCCAAACATTTAAAAAATTTCAGCTAAGCTGTCTGTGAATAAATATATAAGTCCAAATCTCAAGCAGCCAGTCCAAAAGGCACCTCGTGAATTATAAACTGCAAATAATGTTAAATATTTATTCAGCCCAAAAGTGTGAAATTTAAATTAGTAGAGATCTTTATTTAGAGGGTATAGGTGAAATTTTATGTTTGGGAGTGATTTGATTATATATGAAACATCAAATGAAGATAGGTTGTTAATTGTCATTAGAATTCTAGTAATTACAAACAGATGGGAAATTCTAGATTGTGAATCTATTGGTGGCCTCAATTGACTATAATATATAATTAATAAAAACAATGCATATAGTCATGGGCGTTTCAAATAATACATATATCACATATTAATAAATGTTTATATAAATAGAGAATTGCAATTTTTTTTTTTCTAATAGAAATTAAGAATTCTATTATTAAACCTTCAAGCATAAATTAATCTCCTCAAATGTTAACATGCTGCAATATATATCTCACTGATCCTTGCCAAGTTGTAAATCTTACAACTGCCAAGT
This sequence comes from Epiperipatus broadwayi, assembly GCA_028023455.1. Lineage (NCBI taxonomy): Eukaryota > Metazoa > Onychophora > Udeonychophora > Euonychophora > Peripatidae > Epiperipatus > Epiperipatus broadwayi. Next base: position 3,057,537 of record JAQFVV010006200.1, on the reverse strand, counting down.
TGTAAATCTTACAACTATTCCGGCTATTCATGTATAAACAAAATATCAACTGACTTTTTTATCTGACTTAAAACAATTATATATAAACATAAATAATGAATGTTAAGTAGATGGTGGGGTCAAGTAGTTATTTACAATGTAATGCACAGCTTATACTAAAAATAAGCATACAAGCAGTAAGACTAAAAAGTGATGATTAGATAGGTTTAGTGAATAATAGACTCCAATCACAATGCAATCCATAAATCAATTGTGGAAAATCTTTCTACACGCAAGTCACATTTCCTAAATTAGCCTAAGAGTGTGAATCATATCATTTTTATATATGTACCTTCCATTTATTAATAACTTCTCATTTTTTTACTATGATTATCATAGTATGACAATTTTTCTAATATGCTTTATCTATATACATCATTATATTTTAATAACATCTCATAATTTTTTTTTTTTCCGTAAAGAAATTATAAACAGCTAAGTTCATAAAATAATAAATAAATTCTGACAAAATTTTTCTATAATGATTGAAATCAGTCATAGGAAGGTGACTAGTTGATGACTGCTGGTAAATATACTATTGAATGAAAGTGAAAAACTGACATTTATTTATTGGATGTCCCACATATTGTCACAAATAATTATTATCTACTTTGGTTTGAAGTCTAATAATTATTGTGCTTAAAACTGACCAATTTTTTTGACTTTTCCCTACTCATTTCTGATATCAGAAAACATTACCAATCATTACTCTCTTTAGAAATATCCATTATTTTTATTCCTTTAAAGACTTTATTTAGCATCAATTGTTCATAAAACAAAGATATTTAACCAAGAACCTGTTTAATTCATTTTTCTCTTTTCTAAGAATTAACAATCTTTATTTTAACGAGTCAACTAGAGTTCTGTACATCTAGTTTATTTCTAAAAATAAATGTATTTATTACCATGATCCAAGTCCAAATCCGAATTGAATTTTTTTTTTTTTTAGAATTCCTGAGTTTACATTCAAATAGGATGCACACGGTCAACTAAGCTAATCATCCAATTAAAAAAAAGTAATCAAATGGCTTCATTGCATAGGAGTTCATAAAAAGTTTGAGAGCTGGAAGTACCACAACTAGAATCCAAGGATTTTATACCCACAGTCGATTCTGCTATTACCCTAACCCATGCAGAGCAATCATCCAATACTGGATAGTAAATGGATATTTAGTTAAGAGATAAAATATTTGAAAAAAGTCTCATCATTATCTAGCAATTGGCATGATTGTTGAGTAAACCTTCTTTATTGCTTCTCTGCTGTGATTCTAAGTTATTATAGCAGTTATAACTAATAATGTCATAAGTTTATAAAAAAGGTAAACCAGAACAAGTATTTAAATTGCTCTAGCAGCATTAAGATATTTTATAACCAGTTAGGTGATGCTTGTAAATATTTATTGTTTTATTCCGAAGTGATTTAAATTCTTTTAAATTGTACTTCATGCACAAATAACTTCATCATATTAAAAAAAAATTTTTTTTGGGATAGTTCCAATCCTATAAATTAAGCATTTAACGACATTAACTTTAAATACAGCACTTCAAATATTTCTTAAATTGGCACTAAAGTTTAAGGTAAAATAATTGAATTATCATTTTACAAAAATTCGATGATTGAAACCTTTATTGGTCATGACACTTTGGAATCGTACTTTTCAATCTATTAGTATTGAATACTAATATTATTACGCATTTCTTAATTACCTTTATTAATCCTTCCTGCACATCTACAATAATTTCGAATGCATTTCTAACTTTAGTATATTCAAAATACAAGTATTTGCTCCATCATATATGTATTTATATGGTATACAGATTTATAGTTTACCTCCATTCCCAGCTTATTATAGCAGTTATGATTAGGTTACATTTTTACTAAATAATTCAATACAAGTATCAAATTACAACATGGACATTATTAAAATATAATAACGTTAGAAAGTGATACACACATTTCATACAGTTAAATCAGTTATATTTCAAATACAGTACTGTACTGTGCTAAAATCCTCTAGATTTATAATTGCATCAGTTTTCAGTGAGTTCTGAATTATATTATCTTCATTCGGTAAAACTGACGTTTAGCTACCCGAACATTTCGCCCTCTATTTTTAAAAAACTTAACTACTTTTTAAAAAACTTAGCTACTTTTTCCCCTCTACTAACTGTATCCAAATTTAATAAGTGTATGTAACTATATCTAAGTGTAAATGTTAATAAAAAAAAACGAAAAAAACTTACATTTACGTGCGTATTTTTCACTTATAGCGGTCTTCGCTGTATATATAACTGTAAATAAATTAACTATAAATAGAGTGGAGATAGACAATTAGAAAGATCCAACTTTAATCAGTTTATGTAACAAGAAATAAACTGTGTCTAAATGGAAATATTAATAAATAAAAAAGGAATAAAACTTACATTTTTATGCGTACTTTTCACTTGGAATGTACATCTAGCGGTCTTTACTGTATATATAACTATAAATAAAGTATATCTAACTATAAATGTATTTTTTACACGAAGATTAATAAATAAAATGGATGTAAGAAAACTTACTTTTTTAGGCTCTATTTAGTCTAAGTCCCTGCTGTAAAAATTATGAACTACTGTACTTTTGTCACGTGACATTTTCATCATAAAGGAATATATGCAGATTAAAAACTACTGTTGAAAGTCTTTTATTTTTCAAATATTGATGAAATTTTGTATTATATTTTGGAAAGTAGGATAATTAGTTTTTTTGTTTATAGATACTCCATGAAATAGTGTTGAAAGTCAGTGAAAAAAATTTTTTTATATGTCGTGCAGTTCATCCCCCCCCCCCCCCATCCATCATTTTTCTAATTATCACTTTGTTTTATTACCTAGTCTTTCGAAAAAAGCATTAAATAGTGCTTAGCATACGTTAATTTTTTACAGATTTAGTAATTGGGCAACTGGGTAATAAAATAATTTTTTTATATTTATCTAAATTAATAAAAAAAGATAATGTGGTTAACTAAAGCTGCAGATGCCTTGTCAAAGGCTGTACCATCCATTATTTGAAGGGTTGTAAAGATAAATTTATATGCAATTATTACTGAAAATAAACTATTCCTTGTCATATATTTTTTTGTTTAAGTTTTCCTTTATGCATTTCACCAAGTTAGCTTAGTAGTGCAACATTGCAAATGAATTTCATAAACTCCAAAGCTATGATTCGATGTTAATGCGATGTCCTTTAAAGGCTATAAGTTCAAACCCATGTTGCTAGTAGTGCCATTATTGGACTTCAATAATATAACAGGTCTAAATTAAGAAATATTCTAGCCACCTCCAGCATCATAAGTTACATATATATGATGAGCAATAAATGTAACCACTGGAGCCAAAATTATCAGCAATCAGTTTTAATCTTATAATGATCCTTAGTATGCTCAACATTATTTGTGATTGAGTGAATAGACTATCATCCTATATGCTTGGAGTTTAGCTACATTTCTTGCTAAACATAACTCAATTATCTTTTTTCAAGATAGTTATCTAGGCATCTGGTTGCAATAGTAAAAAAAAATGAAGCACCTAATATTTTTCCTTAGAACTGTAGATGTTATTTTATTTTTACCAAGTAATAATGTTCCATTGGTTATGCTATTAGAACAGTGATAATGGGTCTGTAGAAGAATTCAGAAGTCTGCAAAAGCAGTTGCCTAATAGTGTAAAATGCAAGTCAACTCTGTGTGACAAATGTGCAATGTTGTGAATGAGTGTCAAACATGTTTAAAGGTGAAACAAAAAGAACATCTTGAAAAGTCAAAATAAAATATAGTTGTTCTGGAAATAAAGAAAGGGTGCTGGTGAAGAATGTATTTGGATTATCTCTGACATAATGTGAGTAGTAAGGTGCTTGCAAAATAAAGACTTCAAATATATAATAACCTCTCAGGAGATATGAAACTTTTGAAGAGATCTAAGTGATCTTATTATACTCAACTAGCAAACTAGCAGTTCAACTATTAACTATCTTATTAATATCTTTATTATTCATAATAAAACTCTTGAAAATTTATTAATACACATAGAAATATAACATGATCCCCATTTGTTATGCTTGCCTGATTTAACATCAAAATATAATGGATAAGAATCATCAAAATTTAACTTGAAAGTATTGTTTTTGATAGAAATAACTTGTGCATTCAGATAATCTCACATAGTTATTTCAGGACCACCCCGGATTCGATTTGTCTTCCTTGGCAAGTATCTTAGACATTGACTAAAATAAGTTTCCCAATCACTATAGAGTTTTTTCAGCCACTTGAATTTCTTGTCAAATATCATAGTACATCGTATATACCATATTGTCTTAAGGGTATGCACAGTCATCATTGTATTGTGAGGGTTAAATTTGTCAATATATTGACTAAGTAAAAGTTTTAAGTTTATGATTGGCCTGTGGAACACTTTAGCTCTTATTTACCTAAATGCCAAACATTCTTTGAATAGATGCTGAAAAGTCTCATTACCAGATTTGCACAGCAAACAGACTGGATCTAAATTCATATGTAGTCTTTCATTTAGAACCTTAATAGTTGGAAACAAGCCATTCACTAGTTTGAAAATAAATTTCAAATAGGATTCGGGTGCATATATAGAGTGGAACTTTTTCAACATATTTTTCTTTCATATATCCAACCATGCATTGCCATGACTTTTAAAATGATTCATTAAGTCTTTATATTTAATACTTTCCAAACTGGACACCTTCATATCATCCTGGAGATCCCTATAAGCAATGAACAGATCAGCTATAAAAGATCTTCCTTTACATCCTATTTCGTTAAAGGTGCCATCAAGATCAACTGAAGGCCCAAGAAATTGACTTTTAATTAAGTTAATAAATGTACTTGCCTTGATGTAAGATATGTATAGCTCTGGATCAATCAGGCCAAGAACTCCTTTTTCTTTTGGCATCTGCAAGGTTGATATTGAGATCCATCTTGAAGCTCTACCCCAGACATATTTCTTTGCAATTTGGTTTATTCTGAGTATTGTTGTTATGTAGGGTGTATAGTATGCCAAAATCCCTGAAACAATGGAATTAAAAAATTGACGCTCTTGTAATTTCATATAATTTAAGTGATGAAAAATTACTTATTTTATCTTCAATTTTTTTAATAATTAATTTATTCAAGTAAGTGTTCATTTTGCCGCAAGGGGAGAACCCTGTGGAATGCCCCTCTTAGGGATAAAAAAAATCAGATCTCATAAAGTTTTTAAGAGATTCTACTATTTTTAATATAATTTTCAACTGCATTTGCCAACCATATGTGATCTGGGATTAAAAGACGGAAGGACTGAATCAAATATGTCTAATGGACCAGATCGAAAGCAGCCCTAAAATCTATTTAGATAGCATAATATTGGGTTAAGTTTAAATCCCTTGCATATTTAATAGCCTCATGAATTTTTAAGGCAGCATTTACTGCACGTCTACCCTTAATGGCATGGTGGGCAAATGATATTCTAGTACTGATAAGGTGATGTAATTTTTTCAAGAGAATTCTAGCCAGAATCTTCAAATCAATATCTTCTACAGAAATATGTCTCAGTTCATCAATTGTTGGACTTGACACTAATTTATCTTTTTTTAATGCTAAAAATTACTCTGTAGCTAATAAAGGGCCACTCAATTCTCTCATAACACAACTGATTAAAAAATCACATTGCAAATCTGAGAGCATAGTCAAGTTGTTTATAAACAGAGGCTGGGATTGTGTCATTTGCCATTATTGATTGTACCTTGAGCATATTAATTTCGTCTTGAATACGCTGATTTGAAATATACTCTTTCTGTTCCCATTATGATACTACTGTTCTGATCAATGAAACCTGTACTTACACCAAATTTCATTTTTAAATTTTCAAATATGTAATTATCAACATAGATTCCAGAGGCAATGCCATCATCATCCTTGGTGATACTGTCAATACCCCTAAAGTCTGGGAATATATAATTTAGCATAGTTTATCATGGGTTTTGATAATTTACTCAACTTAGGAATTAGTTTCCTGAGCTTGATGTATAAGTTGATATAAGCTGTTGTATTCATCTTGTAAACTATTTATCAATGGATGATTAGGTCTGAGGTAGGTAATATTGCGTAAGACTCTGAATTTCAGAGATTCTATTTTTCATTTGATTCATTGATAAAATATTCTGTGCATTCTTATAACATATTCTAGAGAGATCTTTTTTAATTTTAAACCAAGCAATACAGGGTGGTAGGCCTGAACATTTTGTATAATTAATGACAGTCAATATAACTGATAATTGGTCAATCGAGAGCAAAACTCCATCTCTAACGTTTCTCCTAATAGAAAATCTACATTGATTTGATAATAGTTATAAAGAACTAACTTTAAACAGAGGTGATCTGAAAAACCAATCAGAGATGTATTAATAGTTGACTCATTTAGCTTATACCCCGACACAAAGAAAATGTCTATAAGAGATGAGAATCTGCTATTAAAGAAAGTATATGCATTATCTCGATATCTTTCATGCAATGAATTATAGTGAAATTTCATTTTATTTTGTATTGCAATAGGAAGAGATCGAAATGTACAATTAAAGTCACCACCCAGAATTATAATACCTGGTGTCTGTAAGAACTTATTTTGAACATTATGGATTATATTTGCAATATCATTACCCTTAGCTACAGAGTATACAGCAATCAGATAATGCAAGACTGCCTGATAAACAAAGGAAACTACAATATAGTTTGTTTGTAAAGACAATAACTGAATTTTTTCAATCTCTGAATGCATATATAATAAAACAGCTGCACCTTGAGCAGGCCTATCATTAGGTTTAAAAAGCAAAATATTCTGTTGAGATAATTTATCAATTATATAAACAAGTGCATTATGACTGCGAGATTTTGTGTGATTATCGGGATGTCTTCTTTTTATATATTTTCTTAATAATCCTTTTTCAGCAGCTTTATAATCACAAAAATTACATTTGAAAGGCTTTTCTCCAGTGTGAATTCTAATATGGTTTTCTAAAATATTATTCAAAGAAGCTTTGTAATCACACAAATTACACTTATAAGGCTTTTCTTTAGTGTGAGTTTTTATATGAACTGTTAAACCCCATTTTTTGGTGTGTTATAGTTACACATAGTACATTGATGATGTTGTTTTATTTTAGTATTATAATGCTTCTTTCTAAGGTGAGTTTTATTATGCCTTTCTAAATAACTTTTATTAGTAGTACTAGAACCATACATTACACTAATGATGAATTTGTTCATCATTGTTGTAAGGCTGTTCTGTAGGGTGTTAATGTCTATAAAAATTCCATTTTATATCTGTGCTATAACTACAAAGTTGACATTGATATTTTTATTTTGACGTAATATGGTTGTAATATAACAGTACAAACATTTTTACAACCACACAAGCTACACTGATAGAACTTCTATTTGAGGGATCATGTCTTTTTAATGCAATTTTATAAACAACTCTTCAATGACACAAGTGGCAGGATTGTTTTTTTCCAGTGTGAATTCTTTTTCGAAAACAAACTGCAATAAACTCTTCATGTTTTTCTTTTACGAAAGATTATTTTAATAATTTTTTTAGATAAAATTATATGTGCCAATATCAATATTGGTGCAATAGATAATGCATTTAACTGATATTCACACTTTGTAAAATTATACTTTTGAAGAAGTTTTAATTTATTAAAAGAATGTGAGGCACTTGGAATTATCACAGGCAAAGAAATATGACTTAATCATCATTTCAAACATTCTCAATCTATTGCAGAATGGAGGGTGTCTCAGTTTCATCCAGTTTTCTGATCTATTTTCAACATCAGATCAACAAAATTTCATATTTCTTTCCATCTACCTCACATGTAGTCTCTAGATCTTGTTTTCGATCCCTTCTACCATCTTGTTATGTCAATATACATCTCTCCATATTTTGTTGACTGATCAGAAGCCTCTATAGCTCTTTTGTTAAAAGCCGAAGTCTCAGGTCCACAAATAAGAACTGTTAATATACTGAAATTTTTTTTTTTGCAAGGTATAAATATATTTCTTTGTAATACTAAGTTATTTCTATCAAAAACAATACTTTCAAGTTAAATTTTGATGATTCTTATCCATTATATTTTGATGTTAAATCAGGCAAGCATAACAAATGGGGATCATGTTATATTTCTATGTGTATTAATAAATTTTCAAGAGTTTTATTATGAATAATAAAGATATTAATAAGATAGTTAATAGTTGAACTGCTAGTTTGCTAGTTGAGTATAATAAGATCACTTAGATCTCTTCAAAAGTTTCGTATCTCCTGAGAGGTTATTATATATTTGAAGTCTTTATTTTGCAAGCACCTTACTACTCACATTATGTCAGAGATAATCCAAATACATTCTTCACCAGCACCCTTTCTTTATTTCCAGAACAACTATATTTTATTTTGACTTTTCAAGACGTTCTTTTTGTTTCACCTTTAAACATGTTTGACACTCATTCACAACATTGCACATTTGTCACACAGAGTTGACTTGCATTTTACACTATTAGGCAACTGCTTTTGCAGACTTCTGAATTCTTCTACAGACCCATTATCACTGTTCTAATAGCATAACCAATGGAACATTATTACTTGGTAAAAATAAAATAACATCTACAGTTCTAAGGAAAAATATTAGGTGCTTCATTTTTTTTTACTATTGCAACCAGATGCCTAGATAACTATCTTGAAAAAAGATAATTGGGTTATGTTTAGCAAGAAATGTAGCTAAACTCCAAGCATATAGGATGATAGTCTATTCACTCAATCACAAATAATGATGAGCATACTAAGGATCATTATAAGATTAAAACTGATTGCTGATAATTTTGGCTCCAGTGGTTACATTTATTGCTCATCATATATATGTAACTTATGATGCTGGAGGTGGCTAGAATATTTCTTAATTTAGACCTGTTATATTATTGAAGTCCAATAATAGCACTACTAGCAACATGGGTTTGAACTTATAGCCTTTAAAGGACATCGCATTAACATCGAATCATAGCTTTGGAGTTTATGAAATTCATTTGCAATGTTGCACTACTAAGCTAACTTGGTGAAATGCATAAAGGAAAACTTAAACAAAAAAATATATGACAAGGAATAGTTTATTTTCAGTAATAATTGCATATAAATTTATCTTTACATCCCTTCAAATAATGGATGGTACAGCCTTTGACAAGGCATCTGCAGCTTTAGTTAACCACATTATCTTTTTTTATTAATTTAGATAAAATATATAAAAAATTTATTTTATTACCCAGTTGCCCAATTACTAAATCTGTAAAAAATTAACGTATGCTAAGCACTATTTAATGCTTTTTTCGAAAGACTAGGTAATAAAACAAAGTGATAATTAGAAAAATGATGGATGGGGGGGGGGGATGAACTGCACGACATATAAAAAAAATTTTTTCACTGACTTTCAACACTATTTCATGGAGTATCTATAAACAAAAAAACTAATTATCCTACTTTCCAAAATATAATACAAAATTTCATCAATATTTGAAAAATAAAAGACTTTCAACAGTAGTTTTTAATCTGCATATATTCCTTTATGATGAAAATGTCACGTGACAAAAGTACAGTAGTTCATAATTTTTACAGCAGGGACTTAGACTAAATAGAGCCTAAAAAAGTAAGTTTTCTTACATCCATTTTATTTATTAATCTTCGTGTAAAAAATACATTTATAGTTAGATATACTTTATTTATAGTTATATATACAGTAAAGACCGCTAGATGTACATTCCAAGTGAAAAGTACGCATAAAAATGTAAGTTTTATTCCTTTTTTATTTATTAATATTTCCATTTAGACACAGTTTATTTCTTGTTACATAAACTGATTAAAGTTGGATCTTTCTAATTGTCTATCTCCACTCTATTTATAGTTAATTTATTTACAGTTATATATACAGCGAAGACCGCTATAAGTGAAAAATACGCACGTAAATGTAAGTTTTTTTCGTTTTTTTTTATTAACATTTACACTTAGATATAGTTACATACACTTATTAAATTTGGATACAGTTAGTAGAGGGGAAAAAGTAGCTAAGTTTTTTAAAAAGTAGTTAAGTTTTTTAAAAATAGAGGGCGAAATGTTCGGGTAGCTAAACGTCAGTTTTACCTCTTCATTCAGTATACATAATTTATTTTTCCTTACACACACATTAAAAATATTCTCCGTGTCTTACGTGTAGACTATTTCCTCGCACAATATTTCGCTCATTCCATTTTTATTTATTTACGAATATTCCCCATTTAGGGCAGGAAAATATTATAAGCATAAAATATTCTATTTATATAGAAATTGCAGCAAATAATTTCACACCCTAAACTAAAAGAATATTTTAAGAACTAAATAATTAAAAAAAAAAAAGTTAAAATACTTTTTAAGTATTGAGAAATGGGTATACCGAGTAAAACCCAGACCCATTAAGCAGTTTAAAAAAAAGTTATGATAAATAACTTTGTTTGTCATAAAAACTTTTACAATTAAAATTTCAATTATTACTTATAAAATAAATTAAATAACATATGAAATATATTTAGGTTTAAAATTTCATGTCACACAGAGAAAAAAGATTAACCGAATAAATAACTTAAATCAGCACATGCCGATATACAAGAATGAACGTAAATCATGCGGACTGCACGTTTCAAAAGTAGCGGTATAAAAGCAGCAAACATTAGTTTTATAAATCCTTAATTAGTATAATGAAAGATGATTATCTAAAACGTAAATTTACGATAAAATGACCGACTTTAAAGTTAAAATGATTGCAGATGAAGTAAGATTTTAAGACATTACTTACTTTATTTGGCTCTCACATTAAAATGGCAACAAAAAGGAATTCTCGAATACAGCGAGAAGAAAAGAGACTTAAAATTGATTGAGAAGGTATTGAGTATTTTTATAGAACTGAGAATAGATTTTGTAATTTGAATAAATAAAATAAAATTTTAGTTTGGTTATCGTGATTTTAATAACGTATATAACAGTAGCTTTCTTAAATATATTTAATTTTTTTTAGTGTATTTCATATTTAATTACGACGTATAAGATAATTTTTTTGACCAGTAGCGTATCCACCCCATTTTTTAAAAATAATATCACTCTTCTTGTACTTTTTAACATATCCATGTTAATGGTCTTTCATGATATGCAACAATTTATTTTTATAGTTTAAAATTTATTTTTTACTTCATTAATTTTATTTTGATAATAATTTTTTTTTAAGACTAGAAAATATTGGTATAGCTCTGATGTATTTCTTTCTTTAACATTAAACATTGAGAACAGAAATTTCAGTTTTATGATTTATGCGATTCCAAATATATTTTCTAAGCATGAAATTGAAGAAACTTGCAACAGATTATTATCATTAAGTAATACTACTTCATCATCGTCAATGATTTTTTATCTCTAATTTATTTAAGTATTTCGACACAATTTACATCAGAATGAGCTTTTAAAGTTAGGTTTTTATTTACATCTATAATAACATTCTCCTCCTTTAGCAAATTGTTGAATTATGGAACTCGGATCCATCAGTGTTTTCCCAAACTGTATTTAAGTATACAGATATAGCTAATAAAAAAAATTGTTAATTTAATGTTACTATGTTTTATAACTTTAATTGAAAAGGAATTAATATGTAAACCTACTGTCTGTGATAACAGGGAAGCAAATCTTGAACATTTTAATATATAGTATATAAAAGATTCTTTAAATATGATTCATTTACATAAAGAAGTACTTTATTTTAAGATTGTTTTAAAATACTGTTCTTTAAGCTTAATGTATTTTAATATATATAAGTAAAACTTGTAGTTGTGCTGATTAATAAAAGTAGTAAATCCGATATTCAATTTGAAGATTCCAGTTTGAAATGACTACCTAAATCGGTAATACAAATGTCAAAAGTAAAACAGATAAAGCCATAAATGGCAAATATTTTAAATAAGTTGCAAGAAACTACCCTATATGCAATATCCTGCCTTGCTAAGTGCAGTAATAGAGGGGCAACTAAAGATGCATAAATTGCAGCTCAGTTTGAATATCATATGATCTGATCAACCAACGATTTAGTTATTTTTAATTTACTGTAAGCAGTGCTGTCTGATTAAGATCTTGAGGAAGATCTAAGTGAAGGTAGTTGTAAGTAACAAAGTATACAGTGATGAACATTATCTGGAATCATTTGATTTTTTATATTAATTTGTCATCTCCAACTTCCAGTCTACAAATGAATTTGACCAAATATGACTTCAAATACTGCCACGTTCCTGTTATCATTTTTTGGCACCATTGGATTTTCAATTCAGATTACCAATTTAAGATACACATTTATTTTAGATTAATATTTTACATGATTTATAAAAAAAAATTATTAATAAAAGTCGTATTAGTTAATGTGGGTATCTGCTAAAGGACGAAGTAAATGACATAGAAACAATGCAGCAGAATTTGAGCTTGTATTGGCCGAATCCATTTGGAAAGTGAAAGTTAGAGATGACAATGCATTTGAATCACTTTTGAATGCAATTAAAATTGTCTGGTCTCCAGAATCTAAATTGTAGATGATATTTAGCCCATAATTTTAAAAAGAAGAAATATAAAAAAAATCAAATGTTTTCAGACAACATGAAAGTACCTGATTTAATTTATTATGAGCAGAAAGCAGCTTTGCTATATGCTACAATAAATTGTAACTTTTATTATTTTTAGTATAATTAAATTATTGTTTTTTTCATATAAAAGTAGTTTTGATTATAAATTTATTTAAACACACATTGATTACTTAAGTAATATTTACTAAGGCTGTAACCTCAAGAATGCATGTAAAAATGTGATAGTAGGGACCTCTACAGGTCTTAACCACAAGCTTACATTTTGGAAGAAAAGAGGGGGACCCCAATGTAAAAAGAGGGGAATAAGCTTGTGGTTAAGCCCTGTAGAGGTCCCTATTAAAAGTAGTTTTGATAAGTGAAATAATTGAAATTAAAATAAATACTATCGCAATGGAAATATTAAATTAATAAACTTCATATCTAAAAAGTGATAATATGTTGGACTATTTCCATTGTCTATCATTAACTGTTGAATGTCTAAAAAATTTTAAACTTTTCTAAAAACAATTATTAGTAATAACACAAAAATTAATAGACAACACTGGTTAGTAGATTACACAATGTTTCGAGTGGTATTCTCCGCTCTTCAAGTATTGCTGACCTGACCAGTAGCAATGCTAACATAGGAGTCTAACTTACACCTTTAGATTCTTGATATTGAATTTTAAGATAATGCTCCAACCAACTGATTCATTAAAGAGCAAATGAACTGTGCAACCGTTTCCTCATATTATAACAAAAGTGGGCATCAAAGCATAAAAAAGTAATTCAACAAAAATGAAATTACAATTTTTAAAAGTTAATTAGTGAAACTCCAGTTTAAAATAGATTCTGATATAACTCATTTATTGAACAATGAGGTGTAGTATTAATGTAATAGCCTGCTATACCTATGATCCGGATTTAAATTCTATCCAGATCAAATGTAGAGAATAAAGTGGTTTTAGATATAACTCATCTATTGAAAAGGTAGTCATAATGTGATATAATGGCAATGCATCAGTCTTCTATGACCTGACCAGATAAATCATGATCGTTTTTTAGCATTTCAATCAGACTTTGATTTTTTTTTTTTCAAGTAGCTTATAGAAATGTCTGTTGTTGATTAGTAATTATGTATTGGTCCAACATGTCGCATAACGTATATTTTAAAATAAAAGAAAATGGGTAAAATAAAATTTTGTAAAATAATGTAATTAAATGGAATTATATATATTTCTTAACTCCTAGTGGATTTATTCCCCCATGACCAAAATACGATTAAATAATAAAACTTTCATGCATATTTATATATGAATTGTCTTTGTTGTGTGTGTTTGTCTAAAACAATTGTGAGTTTTTATGGTGCTTGTATTATAGCTAAAGATGCCGTTGGATGGCGCCATTTTCACGCTAAAACTATAAAATATGAACATTCACGGGCCATTGATTTTAATAATTTTTCTGTGCTTTTTTGTATTGCGAAAATAAAAACAAAACAAAATCGTCTTTTTTAAATATTATTTTTTATTAACGTATACAATTTAAATGATAATAATAAATGTAAAATAAAATCAACAAATTACAATTTGAATCGTGTTTTTTATATCGTATACTTTTTAAATTGTGTTACGGCTTTTTTTCTCAATTTTCTATCGGATATTTTTTTACTTGTGTTACAGCTTTTTTTTTTTATCAATTTTCTATCGGATATATTTTTACTTGTGTTACGACTTTTTTTGTTGTTGTTTAACTAAAAAATAATAATCGTAATAAAAGTAAAAGTTGTTACGGTTAGATTTAGGGTTAGGTTTTGGGTTAGGGTTAGGGTTAGTTTTAGGGTTAGTGTTCTGTTTGTTTGTTATGCTAAAATAAAAAAATTCAAAATCGTAAGCGTACTCGGACAGAAGAAAGAAACTCAAACTTTTTTAAACAACAACAAACACATACAAATGTCTTCTTTACTTATTAAACATGTTTATAATATTTTCTTTTTATTAAATTTACAAAAAAACCTGTATATTTGGACTTTTCTTACTGGATATTTTTTTCGTACCGCTCTTTTTTACTTCAAAAATATACAGACGGTAGAATCTTCTTTGTCTCGTGGAATGTTACTAACAGTACTTATTTGACACATTACCTAATTGCAACTTAATAAAAACATAGATATTTAACATTTACCCAAATAAAAGTTCAATACAGTACGTTGTAAAAAGTCTTATAATTATTGTTTTAAAAAATCTGAACATTTCAATAGTTTAAAATGAAAAAAAATCCAATGAAAACAACATTTCAATACAATTCAAATACAAACTCTCTCATCAAGCCGTAATTATTTTATAAACTGCGAATTCGGAAAATGTATTTGCTGCTTAGTGACATACATGCTGTACTGCGACGCGACATAGCGGCCTGCATTCTGTAGCACAACAAAAAAGTTGTATTATAGAAAACGTGGGTTTGAACGTGTCAGCCACGGAAACAGCATTTTTATGTGTTTTAGCACGAAAACCGCACCATAGAGCGACGTCTTTAGCTATAAGATGAGTACCGTTTTTATTACTATTTTTAAAAAAGAAAACTTTGCAAATGCACACTCTATTTTATAATTAACATATTTGCTGATAATGAAAAGAAAAATTATAATTAGTTATTTTGAAAAAAGATAATGTTGAAGATTCAGTTCAGAATGTTAATTAATTAATTCTTCCAAATTGAAAAAATGTTAATTAATGAATGTAATAGATAGTTATCTAAAAACATTATTATTATGGATTTAAAAAAAGTTTAAGCTTCTAAATTAAAAAAATGAAATAAAAACATATTCTGTTTTTTCTAATTTAATTAAACATGAAATAAGAAAAAGTATAAACTTGGTTTAGATAATTTTCATTCATTTATTGATTCTTTCTCATCAGTTTTGACAGCTAATCATCAATCCAGAACATGCATAGGAAGCATAGATTAGAAAATAGTGAGCTGTAATGAGTCTGAAAACAGGATTATGTGTGCCTATTTAATAAGAAGCTGCATTCAACTTCTAAAAATATGGAAAACCAAATGGTCATTTGAAAAGCTTTAATTATAAAGGGATAAACGTCCCCATGTAGATCTGTCATAACTAGTTATTTTATGTGCTTATGAAAATGTTGCTTATTTTACCTAGAATGGTTATGCCAAGTTCAAATTTACTACAAAATGAAAAATATATAAATGAATAAAAACCGCCTAACTGCCTAAATATCTTTAGAAAGTAATCAGAAAACTGTAACTAGCAAGACAAAGAACGGGTAAAAAAACAACCAAAGAAAACCATCTACAAAGATCAACTAAAGACTAATATATACATCAATAAGATGAAAATAGTAACCTTTACGTGTAAATGCATATATGAGCATGAATAAAAGAGGAATTTTATTTATTTTTAATATGAATTAATGAAGGTCTTTGAAAGAAAAAATAATTTTTATTATAAAGTTTTTATTATTTTTTATAAATATCTTTAACAAATTGTACATATACGTACAACTTTGAAAAAATGGACAAACGAATATTGATCATGTAAAATCATTTAGTTTATTAATCCTCTTGGATTATAGTAAAAGTTACCTGATCAATATTTAGATTTATTGTGATTTTATATGCAAGTTATTATGATTATTCTGATCATGGAGAAATAAATATTGATATTATTATTAGATAACTATTAAAAGGTTATGAGTTGTTTTCTTGCACAGTAAAGTTTTAGTTAAATATATAATTTATACATTATTAAGTAAAGATCTCATGTTAAATGAATGGTAAAAAGTGGGATATTGATTATTTCTTTAGATTTAAATTCAGGTGAATATTTTCTTAGATTAATTGGGATAACATCTATTCAAAGAAATACTATTCAAAATGAGTTGGATTTTCTTCTGAATTGCAAAAGTAGTTAATATCTTCTTTAAGGTTGATAATCACTAAAGATAATTTGTTACTTGATATTGAATGATATAATTTATGGTTTATTAATTTAACTTGAACAGGCATCACTTTGATCTTCTACAAATTAATAAGGTGGGGAATGGTTTGATATTGCATTCATATTACCTACATTATAAAATATTAATATTATAAAAGACTTTGTCAAAGATCAGTGGCCAGTTCCCCTTACAAATGGCACTAAATGAGAAGTTTCGATTAATTACCCACAATACTATTGTTTAATCCAAATTGAAATATACACAGATCTGAAAAATTAAAAAATATTATAATGGCATCTAAATATGAGAATGAAATAAATAAAAAAAAGTATAATTAGGCCACTGGGTTTGAAATAAAAGCAAAGTGTATTAGTTGTAGGCAACCGGACATGTTAGGAAGTGATAATAAAAAGAAGCAACTACATTAAAAATAGGGTAAAGGGTGGAAGTGATGAGCAGATGTATTGTTTAAACTATATTGTTATATTTGGTATGATAACTCAAAATATAAACTGCAAGCAGAAGTTGAAACTCAGAAAAAAATATATATTGGAGGTTCAAGAAACACAGGCTAAACATAAGCCAGAAACACCAATGGAGAATATTAGTTGTGCTATGGTGATGGACATGCTTAAAAATGATGAAAATAGATAGTTAGTAAAATAATCATTAAAACAGATAACATAGTAAAATAGATATCATGTCTTTATCAATAAGATAAAACTAACTCTGATAAGAAATGTTTAATAAAATGGACCGTATATCTACAGTTATAACAGAATCTGGTTGGAGGGTTAATAGATTTAAATAATAGGGTGAATGAAGTTAATCAGGAACTGAAACTAGATATAAAAAAAAGATGAAAAAGTCAGAAATATAAACTTGGTTTAGACAAATTTCATTTATTTATTGATTCTCTCTTGTCAGTTTTGGCAACTAATCTTCATTTCAGAGAGCATGCACAGGGAGCACAAACTAGAAAACAGCCGCCTGTTGTTAGTTTGAAAATAGCATTATCAGCAATTCCATATGCAAGTATGCCTATGCATTAAGAAGCCACATTCCACTTCTAAAAATATAGAAAACTAAATGGTTAATTGAAAAACTTTAATTACGAAGGGATAAACGTTCCTATGTATATCTACCATAACCAGTCATCTTGTGTGTTTATGAAAATGTTGCTTGTTCTGCCTAGTATGGTTATGCCAAGTACAAGTTTGCTAGAAAATGAAAAATATATAAATGAATAGAAGTCTATCTAACTGCCTCAATATATTTAGATAAGTCATCTGAAAACAATTTAGAAATATACTGGTAAAGAAGCCACCAAAGAAGACTATCTACAAAGATCAACCAAGGACTAATAAATGCATCAAGAAGATGAAAACCATAGCTGTAAAAAGATACATTTAATTCTGAATGTGTGTATGAATGAAGAAAGCAAGAATTTTTTTTTAAAAATAGGTATTAATGAAAGCCTTTGAAAAAAAAAAAGAATTATTTTTTTAATTATATAATTTATTATTATTATATATTTTTTGATTTGTTAATGGTTTCCAAGAAGGATGCAACTTTTGTATAATAATCAAAATTTTAAATTTAGAAAACCTATAAGTGAATTACTATTAATTTTTAATTTATATTCTATATAAATAATGTAATCTATAGGGAATAAATGCAGGATTCTGTTGATATAGTTAACAAACATCTTTTATTATAATTATATATTTTAAATAATCATATTTAGTTTAATTATAATATTTAATAATTAGTGGTTTTTTACAATCGTAGTCCTTTAAGATCTAAGCTTTCGGGATTTACATAGAGGCAAAACTCTCCATACAGTAGCGCCACATTGGAAGCCAGAGTAATCAATGGATGTAGGAAGGTTTGTGCATAAAATCCCTATCTCATGTTTACTCATCCAATATCCTTGGACTAGTTTCTAGCTTGCAGTTTTCATGAATGAGGAGACTTGGATCTAAGAGCACTCTTAGGATCTAATGCAACTCTCAAACAGCTATCTTTTACCTTATTAGCTAACTATAAAGTATTGAATCCAAAGTGAGAACACAATAATATTTTCAATTCAAGCTCATTAGCTTGTATAGTTGTGTCTTTGGTTCTTTAATAACCACAGTCACCATAATTTTATTGGGCAGGATTGGTATTAAACCACTAAACATCACATGATCACCATTGTTTATGTTTACACAAGCTGCTTGCAGAGACAAAACTCTTCATACAGTAGCACCGCTCATGCTCTCAGATGCAAGGCTCCTCAGTGATGAAAGCCATAAGCTAGAAAACTTGTCTAGGGATATTTGATGAGTAGGCAGTAGATAGAGATTTTAAGCACAAATCTGTGGCTTTCATCACTGAGGAGCCTTGCATGTGAGAGCATTGCACCTTCCTGCATCCATTGATTACTCTGGCTTGCACTGAGTGGAGCTACTGTTTGGTGAGTTTTGCCTCTGTGTAAACAGCTTGTGTAAACATAAAGAATGGTGATCATGGGATGGTTAGTGGTTTAATACCATTTCTGCACAATAGTATTATGGTGATTGTAGTTATCAAAGAACCAAAGATACCAAGGGGTATGGTTGCTGAACTGAGTTCAGATCTATATACTGTACAAGCTAATGTGGTTGAATTGAAAACATTATTGTGTTTTCATTTTGGACTCAAAGCTTTATAGTTAGCTAATGAGGTAAAAGGTAGCTATTAGAGGATTGCATTAGATCCTAAGTTCTATGTACAGTCCTCTCAGATTGAAGGCTACTCACTGATGAAATCCATGAGTTAGAAACGAGCCTGGGGATATTGGATGAATAGTCACTAAATAAGGATTTTATCTACAAACCTTCATGCATCCATTGATTAGCTGGCTTGCATTGAGTGGCACTACTGTATGGAGAGTTTTGCTTCTGTGTAAACAGCTTGAGTAAGCATAAAGAATGGAGATCATATGATATTTAGTAGCTTTTTCAGATTCACATGTTTTTTTATACTAGTGATTTACATTTAGGTTAAATTGAAGCAGATCAAAAACAAAAGGTTGATAATTTATATTAAAGAGTTAACAGAAGTAAGATAGTCTGTTATATAAACATTTAAAGTTGTTCTATAATAATATAAAATGAAAAAATAATGGAAATAAGATTAATGAGGAATGGATGTTACTGATATACTTTCCTAAATTATATTTAAAATTAAAAAAAAAAAATGTTTGCAAAGATTTTAATATAGAATTTAGATTTCCTCTATTTATAAATAGTTGATAAGTTTAAGGATAGAATAAGTCAAATAACTCTAAGAATAGAATAAGTCAGAGTGATAAAATTGTACTTCTATTAATGTGGAGATTACTGTGATGAAATTTACTTTATGTGCATGTCTTAGGAAATATATTAATAAATATAAAAAATTTAATTCTATTTTTCTTTGTCGTTATTTCCCTCAAAAAATGAGCGATATAATATAGTAAATCAAATAATAAGAAAAAAAATTAAGGAAACCTAGTATTGTACTAATCCTAATGACATTGAATTAGAAAGGACTACAATTTTGGTCATTAATTAAAGTTTTTTTACATTTTCTAGTAGCTTATTGGCATGCATCTGGTGTATAACATCAAAAATGCACTCAATTTTATTATCAGTATACTGTATAATGGGTTATTTATTTATCTAATACTGAGTATTTTTAATTTGTAACAGTCATTAGGGAATCACTCCTCTATACATGCACTGAATAGATTTAAACACTTAAGGAGTACGCTCCTTTCTAAATACAAAATAAAGTCTTTTCAAAAGTCTTTATCTTGTATTTAGAAAGGAGAGAATTCCTTAAGTAGAGGGGTGATTCCCTAATGATTGTTCCACATTAATATACTGTATATATTAAATAATATTTTATTGAGTTTATTGTCCTTTTAATATTATTTTTTCTGAGATCTTCCATTCTTCATCTATTTTCTTCCATAATGCTTACTATATATCATAAATTTTTATAAAATGATATTTTTTTAAGAACACATTAATTATATAAAAGTCTGCTTCAAATTACATTTGTGCCCCAATTTTCATTAAACTTCAATGTGTTTTAACATAATGACTATCCAAAAAAATAGTACACTCACCATATTTCACTAACGTAGTTTAAACATCTGTGAGTTTATTCCAAGCTACCTTGCAGACATTATAAAAATCATGAGATTTGCACTTAATACTTTGTTAAATTTCTTAAACTTATTTTACTTGCAATTTGTCTATTTTATATTTAAAACACATCATTTTGAATAATTAACTTACTCATTTAAAAAATGGGGGGGGGGGCACTAAGACAGTTGATCCTTCCATGTTATGTGAAAAATTACTTTAATGACTCCTGAGTAAAAACTTATTAAATGCTTATATGAGAAATTTATGAAATTTTATTGTGATTTTTTTACAAAAATGTTTTTAGCTGATATACACAGGCTTATATATACCTGTGTCTATATATGTAATAGACAGGGTATGAGCACAGACTTTCACATGACTCTCCACACTATCTCATAACACTGATACACCTGAACACACATATGTTGAAAAGATATATCTGAGCACTTGTAGCATATATGTGTAGAGATGGTAATCTGGACCAACTGATGATTGCTGGTTTAGCATGAAATATGTATATTGGTGATTATTTATCTTTTTGACATGTGTGTGTTCAGATGTATCAGTTTTATGAGATAGTGTGGGGCGTGGTGGGTCATGTGAAAGTCTGTGCTCATACCCTGTCCATTAAAAATGACTTAATTTTAACATTCATTCTTAATTTAATAAAAAAAATTTGCTGCTGTAAATGCAGATTATTATTCTGATGAAGTTATTTTGTTAAATAATCTCATCCTATTATTCATATTGATATTTACCTGTATGAACAGAATTATTTTATTATTTTTTCTTTCCTGCAACAACAGAATATATTAAAAATAAATACAGTGCACAAATTTATTTCTTTTGCAGTGCTAATTTCAATCAGTATATAATAGATCACTTAAACATAGCCCATGTCATATGTACATTAACAGATCTGCTAAAATACAGATTTTATAATTTCAAAGAATCTCAGCATTTAGTTACATCAATAAATTCCAAGCCTTAACTCTTTTTTTATATTTTTGTTTTCACATTAAAATGGTTCAACTGTTTTATTACTGTTTTATTAGATGTAGTTGGTCTCCAGTATTTAGAATTTAAAAGTTAATACCCATTTTGGCTTGTAGTTTAAGATATAATACACAAGCCAGATTCTAAATTGAAAATATGACCCAACTTTCAGGATCAATTTCAGAGGAGGCTTTCATCAGCTGAGCCAAGACTTGATATAACTAACCATAAATTAAAATAGGTTTAAAATGTATATATATTAAGATTTATTCTTATTTGTGTTTAGTGGTGCTGAGGCTTGGCACTGCAGTTGAAAAAGGTTTTCTTGAAATCAATTCTGTTTTGTACTTGCATGGCTCACAATTTTCAAATTTGACTATTATATAACATCTTATATCTCTCAGTTATTTCAAATTTACACACATTTATTTGTCTTCATAATGAAATGGTTTCTTTCTTCTTTATAACCTAAAGTTGAATACACTTTTGGTGAAGTATGGATGTTAAACTGAGTTCAGATCTATACAACTATATAAGCTAATGATCTTGAATTGGAAAACATCATTGTGTTTTCATTTTGAACTGGAAATTTTAGTTAGCTAATAAGGTAAAAGGTGGCTGCTAGAGGGTTGCATTAGATCCTAAGATCTAGGTGCAGTGTTTGCAGTTCCAAGGCTTCTCATTGATGGAAGCCATAAGCTACAAACTAGTCTGAGGATATTGGATGAGTAGATACAAGTTAAGGATTTTATGCACAAATGTTTCTGCATTCATTGTTTACTCTGGCTTGCACTGAGTGGCACTACTGTATGGAGAGTTTTGCCTCAGTGTAAATTCCAAAAGCTTATGACCACGATTGTAAAAAAAACATTATAATTAAAGATTTTATAATCATTTTGTAACAAAACTGATTAGTAGTTCTATAAATGCATATATCTCAATATTTAAATAATCACTTTTATATCAATCATCCACTACAAATGCAAATTCTAATTCAAACTTCTAGAACTATTTTCAATTATAATTTAAATCCATATAGAAATGCATTATCCAAATATCTTTTACGTATAATATGCTTTCTGTTCAAAGCAAACTGTTCAATACAATTTTTAATCTCTGCCACCATCAAATTATAGATTAATGTACTATTATTGCAGAAGAATAAATATTGCTTTCTATGTTTTTTTTTATAAATAGGCATAAAATATTAATAAATTTGTTTTTAATTATAGTTGGTATAGTGTCCAATTTGGGATCGGGAGGTTCCAGACAATTCTGGAACTTGCAGTTCTCAAACTCACACTTCTTATGAACTTCCAAGCAATAAAGCCATTAGTTTTTTTTTTATCTCAGCAGAAAGGCTCATTCCTGAAACACTATAAAGATGTTGAAAGACCAGCAATTTATCTCAGCAGGAAAACCCAAAACAATTCTGAGTGATCATGGAATTCTATTTTTGTTTAGAGCACAGAAGACATGGCTCAATCAACAAAATAATAAACTTATTAACTTATATTATAAATCCGTCTAATCCTAGTAAGATGATTATGAAAGAACTTAATTAAATTATTTTGGTCACATATTCAAAGATTATCAGGGATGGTTAAACAGGCAGAGCATGTTATAAATTGCATAAAGAACTCAATGAATACACTGGATATTCTGAGACACTTTATTTTGGACATCATGAACCATTATTGATTAAAACTAACTTTCAATTCCTGAAATTAATGTAGAGGAAGATTGTAAAAGAGCTCACACTAAGCTCAAGAGAATGGGTGACATAAAAAGGAAATGAGGTGAACAGAGGCTCTGTCTATATCAGATAAATGATTACATATTTATTAGATGACCACAAGTGAGTAAACCAGAATGCATCAATATAAGAAATATTTTCCACTTTACAAGGGATCATTTAAAATTATAAAGCAATATGGGAAGAATTGTAAAAGGTAAACATGGCATTTAAAGGATTATATAATGCAAGGAGTCTCAAATCTTGTAAGAAAGAAAAATGATATAACAATTGTGTACTTAAGTAAGAGATGTAAAAATAATACAATTATATAGATAAGAAATGGGGAGATTAGATTATTTTTTTTGCAGATTAAATGAGTAGACATAAAATAAATTATTTAATGTTGAGATGATAGTTTCTGCCATCTATGTGTAAATATGTTAGTATGTAATTTATTAGTTTATTTTTATGTTTCCATCATTTAGTATTTTAAAAATTTAATAAAAATCTAGAATATATGATAATACACATTCTAGATTTTTATTAAATTTTAAAATACTAAATGATGGACACTAATAATAAATTACATACTAACATATTTACACATGAGATGGCAGAAACTGCCATATCATTACAACTCTCTTGGAAGAAACAAAAAAATAACAAGAAAATAACTTAATTACCATTCTTAATCACAGATAGTAAGAGGGGATTGTTTAAGAAATGGCACTCAATGTGGGGCTCTTGAACAAAGATTGGCCCAAGAAAAGAGGTTAAAAGAGAATAAAGACATTTGAGATGTAGGCAGGGAAGTGATATAGAATCTTGGGGGTGAGGTTGAGATTTTTGAAAATGTCTTAAGAAATAAGTAAGAAAATTTTGAAATTGAAAATGCAAGACATAAGTAGAATAAAAATGGGTGCTTTTCTCACGTACTGGACAAGCCACCAGGTAATGCTGCAGAACTACCAAGAAATCTGCAATTGATAATTTTTTTTTTAAATATTCACTAAAAATCGCTTAATTTTAGAAATGGTAGACCCCCTCCCGGCGCACAAGACAAATCGGTAAAAATCGCTGAAATTGAAATATAAAAAAAAATCGGTAAAAATCACTTAATTTTAGAAATGGTAGACCCCCCCCCTGCCGCATGAGACAAATTGGTTTTCTCACATATTGGACAAACCACCAGATGATGCTGCAGAACCACCAAGAAACCTGCAATTAATAAATTTTTTTAAAAATATTCGCTAATAATCGCTTAATTTTAGAAATGGTAGACCCCCCCCTGCCGCACAAGACAAATCGGTCAAAATCGCTGAAATTGAATTGTATAATTAAAAAAAAAAAACTATAATAAAAGCCTACGAAATTAAACAAAAACATACTAAATGTCAAAGCGATTTAAAAAAATCACTCTTCAATTATCTAACTAACAGATAATAATTCAAACCTTAATAACAGACTAATACATATTAAGTAATCAATGTTCCTATTAACCTGTAATAGCATCATTAGAGTTTAAATTCAGTTAATATGTTACTGTATTACTAGTTTATATCAAAAATTATTGCAAATATTCTGTTTAAATCACACATATATAAAATCAACAAAACAAATAAAATAATCAGAATAGAAAATTGAAATTTAAAACAACAGTTGATTATAACATCTGAGGCAAATAACGTTTAGAAACCCCCCCTCCCCTCCCGCATGAAGGGTTCAATGAAAAATAAGTAAAGTGTAAATTATGAATGCTATTTTTAAAATCCTATGAAATAAATTAGAAAAAAACTACAATAAAAGCCTACGATATTAAACAAAAACATACTAAATCTCAAAGCGATTTAAAAAATAAAAGTATTTATAAAATGCAAAAATAACAGCACGAAAACTGACAGGAAATGTCTTAAAAAAGAATCAGTCTCAGTTATCTAACTAACAGATATAATAATCTTTTATTAATAAAGGTTCTTTTTGAAAGTACATATTAAGTAATCAATGTTCCTATTAATCTATAACAGTGTCATTAGAGTTTAAATTCAGTTAATATGTTACTCTATTACTAGTTTATATCAAAATTATTGCAAGTACTCGGATTAAGTCACACATATATAAAATCAACAAAATAGAAATAAAATATTCAGAATAGAAAATACAATTTGAAAGTAATTAAAATAGATTACCAATTTTCCTGGAGAGTGAGTTCATCTTTCAGCAGGTCATTGAATTTTTGGTAAAACTGCAGTTTACAGGTCACAATAAAATTCGAAATTTGTTTCACATTTTTCTTATCAGAGTGTTTCTTGTCGTATATTTAAATAAGAAAATAATTAAAAAAATAATAACAATATATCCTACCAACATTCGTAATTACTGTCCATTGTAGTTTTCGCTTACAATAGCGATAAAATTAGCAAAGACTGCGTCAGTCGTGTAGAGAGTCCTAAAAGCAAATTCCTGCAGATATGATTCAAATAAAGTACTATTGGTCCCGCACTGATGTTTCAGCTTGCGTTTAGCTCTCATCCACATATTTTCCACATTTTGTGTGTGGATATCAGAGTCATGAGGATCTACAAAGTTCTCCTGGTGTATGATGACAGAGTGCATATAAATACCATTACGGATTGTGCTTAAGTTGTTGTATGCACCCCATCCGTCTGTAATAATGTGGGTCCCTGGTAAAATATATTCTTGTATTTTTACTTCGAGAGCCACAGCTGATCGGTTAAGGACCTCTACCAAGAAACACTTTCCTGAATTTCTCTCTATTCCACCAAAGATCCAATGACCTTCTCGAATTGCTCCTCTGTGATATTTTCGATGAAAATATTTCGTTTCATCAACTTCTACGATTTTAGGTGCTCCATTATCATCAAATCCACCGACCTGCATTGGATGTCTGTGAAAATATGTTGCGCACTCTTTGCGGCAAAAATTTGCCCAGTCTACTATAGTATGCCAACTTATACTTAGCTCGTGAACAAGAAAACACTGTGGCAAATTATGTGCCCAATAATATACTACAAGCATAATTGTCTTGAAGGATAAAT
This sequence comes from Epiperipatus broadwayi, assembly GCA_028023455.1. NCBI lineage: Eukaryota > Metazoa > Onychophora > Udeonychophora > Euonychophora > Peripatidae > Epiperipatus > Epiperipatus broadwayi. Next base: position 3,030,873 of record JAQFVV010006200.1, on the reverse strand, counting down.
GGCTTTTAAAAAAAAAAGAACCCTTTCTGATAGATACACGACGGCCACATAATCTGCATTGCCATCTGTGACCATCTCCACATTCTTGCTGTTTGATGAGAGAACACTGCATGCGGCAATGCTGGCATAGAGTACTATTTTTAAGCAGGCGCCTCCTTGCTAACCACTTCATTGCTAACTCCGGAGTTCGAAATTCATTCGCCAACAGAAATGAGGTCCAATTTTCTACGCGAATATCTGCGGCATGTAACAGTTCATTTTCTGGTACTACAACTACATTACCATTTAAAGGATTCATTTTATGAATTACGATGGAAGTTAAAAAACACATGTTACAACTTTGGAAAACTTGTAAAATGTGTGCCAAGACAATGTAACAATTCCACACTAATTCGATAAGAAACACTGTGGTGAGAAAAATTTGGACAGTAATTACGAATGCTGGTAGGATATATTGTTATTATTTTAATTATTTTTTTAATTAAATATTCAACAAGAAACACTCTGGTGAAAAAAATGTGAAACAAATTTCGAATTTTATTGTGACCTGTAAACTGCCGTTTTATCAAATTTTTTCATCCTTGCAAAATGAAACTTACGCATTCTAGATCGCTCCATTAGTGACAAAATATGGATATACTGTATATATTATATTTTTCCCGTCTATTGATCACGTTTTCTTTCACTTAAAGTTTGTTATTTTTAAAATAACTTACGCACAATTTTGAAATGTAGATAGAAACTGAAAAAATAGCTAAACATTTTTGGTACTATATGTAGTATAAAGAAATTTCCAGAATTCGGGTCACGTGAGACTGATTGATTTTGCAAGTTTTGTCATAGCAACAAGGTCTTAGTTTTTTTTTTCTGTTTATATCAAGATCTTACTTTAACTTGAATTTGTATTTTATTTATTTATTTATTATAAATAAACACATAACCTAAAGAAATCACTAGTCTTTTGCCTTCATTTGTTTGCGTGTCAGTTTTTGATTAAATGTCTGTTTATTAGTTGTTTTAATTCTAATTTCTTGTGCGCGTATGTGTCCATAAAAAGCTGTATAAACTTTAAAACTTATGGAATGGAATGTGTACAGCAGTTTTCATTCGAACTTTTTGAAATGCCGCATTTCAAACAATAAATAAAAAGTATTACATCTTAGGATTAAGTTTTGTCTTCATTAAAGCACAAACTAAATAGAACAGTAATGTTTTCGTTTTACTTCCTTTCATCCCAAAGCCAAATAAAAAGTAATAACGGAGGAAGCCCCTCCCAAAAAACCCCAGAAAGCTTGATGGATCAATATTTTGAAAAAATGTATATATCAAACATCACATGATCACCATCTCTATACTAGCACATAATTTGTTGTAAACAAAGGCAAAACTCCCCATACAGTAGTGCCACCCTGTGCCAAACAGAGTAATCAATGGATGCCAGAAGGCTTGTGCATAAAATCCCTATCTAGTGCCTACTCATCCAATATCCCCAGACTAGTTTCTGGCTTGTGGCCATCATCAATGAGGAGCCTTGGATCTAAGAGCACTGCACCTAGATCTTAGGATCTAATACAACCCTCCAGCAGCCACCTTTTAACTCTACTATACTACAAAACTATGAGAATGAAATTGAAAACATTGTTAATATCTTCAATCTAAGCTCAATAGCTTATATAGTCATGTGGGTCTGAACTCACCCATACATTTTGGTGTCTTTGGCTCTTAAACAACCATCGCCACTACTATCCTATTAGGCATGATTGGTATTAAACCATCAAACATCACATGATCACCATCTCTATACTAGCACATAATTTGTTGTAAACAAAGGCACTACTGTATGGGGAGTTTTGTTTTTGTTTACAACAAATTATGTGCTAGTATAGAGATGGTGATCATGTGATATTTGATGGTTTAACACCAATCCTGCCTAATAGGATAGTGGTGGCTATGGTTGTTTAAGAGCCAAAGACACCAAAATGTATGGGTGCTGAATTGAGTTCAGACCCATATGACTATATAAGCTATTGAGCTAAGATTGAAGATATTAACAATGTTTTCAATTTCAGTCTCATAGTTTTGTAGTAAAGTAGAGTTAAAAGGTGGCTGCTGGAGGGTTGCATTAGATCCTAAGATCTAGGTGCAGTGCTCTCAGATCCAAGGCTCCTCACTGATGATGGCCACAAGCCAGAAACTAGTCTGGGGATATTGGATGAGTAGGCACTAGATAGGGATTTTATGCACAAGCCTTCTGGCATCCATTGATTACTCTGTTTGGCACAGGGTGGCACTACTGTATGGGGAGTTTTGCCTTTGTTTAAAATGTATATATATAAATTATTTGATTTATAATCATATATTATAACACAGCAAATGTACAATCACTTTTTCTTTTAAAATATATATGTTCTCCAATAATATCAACAAATTAAAAATCCTTCTCCTTTTCAAAAACTTTATTTTCTTATATCAATACTGAACATATTTATATAATATAAAACTCCAAAAATAACCGTAAGAAGATTAAAAACGTTGGAGTTTTATATTATATAAATTGTTACATTTACCATTTTCAAACTCCCTCCACTCACAACTTATAAATATATGTTCAGTATTGATACAAGAAAATAAAGTTTTTGAAAAGAAAAAGAAGGATTTTTAATTTGTTGATATTATTGATTTATATTTATAATTTAAAACGAGAAAAAGTATTATTTTCCATTTTTAAAAAAAATACTTTCACTTTCTAAAAATGTAGAGATTAATTTTCCTGTAACAAAACTTGCAAATCAATCAGCCACGTGACCCGAGTTCTGGCAATTTCTTTATACTACATGTAGCACCAAAAATGTTTAGCTATGTTTTCAGTTTCTATCTACATTTCAAAAATGTGCGTAAGTTATTTTAAAAATAACAAACTTTAAGTGAAAGAAAACGCGATCAATAGACGGGAAAAATATAATATATACAATATATCCATATTTTGTCACTAATGGAGCAATCTAGAATGCGCAAGTTTTATTTTGCAAGGATGAAAAAATTCAACGACCTGCTGAAAGATGAACTCACTCTCCAGGGAAATTGGTAATCTATTTTAATTACTTTCAAATTGTATTTTCTATTCTGATTATTTTATTTTTATTTTGTTGATTTTATATATGTGCGACTTAATCCGAGTACTTGCAATAATTTTGATATAAACTAGTAATAGAGTAACATATTAACTGAATTTAAACTCTAATGATGCTATTATAGATTAATAGGAACATTGATTACTTAATATGTAATAGTCTGTTATTAAGGTTTGAATTATTATTATATCTGTTAGTTAGATAACTGAGACTGATTCTTTTTTAAGACATTTCCCGTCAGTTTTCGTGCTGTTATTTTTGCATTTTATAAATACTTTTATTTTTTAAATCGCTTTGAGATTTAGTATGTTTTTGTTTAATATCGTAGGCTTTTATTATAGTTTTTTTCTCATTTATTTCATAGGATTTTAAAAATAGCATTCATAATTTACACTTTACTTATTTGTCATTGAACCCTTCATGCGGGAGGGGGGGTTTCTAAATATTATTCGCCTCAGATGTTATAATCAACTTTTGTTTTAAATTTCAATTTTCTATTTTGATTATTTTATTTCTGTTTTGTTGATTTTATATATGTGTGATTGAAACAGAGTAATTGCAATAATTTTTGATATAAACTAGTAATACAGTAACATATTAATTGAATTTAAACTCTAATGAGGCTATTACAGGTTAATAGTGTACCAGTCGAAAAACCCACCAAAAGAACTGCAAGTCGAATCCAAACTCAGCTGAACCAAAACTGAATTCAAACCCAACTCACCAGCTCAGATTAGTAGAAATCTAAATCGACGGCACAGTGCTATGCGCCAAGAAACTAGCTCAACGGTTGGTGAGGATCAGAGACCCCTGAACTGACATTAATATCTGATAATAAACTGACTAAAATAATTTTAAATCGAATCATATGTATATGTTCGGGTTGCCAACACAGACAGCGAGTATTAACATTATAAAATAATTATAAAAGAATTAAGAACTAAGAAACCAAGTGTGTTTAGAAAATATTTAATAATAATAATTTGCTTTGTTTGAATTTTAAATAAAGATTAAATTAATTAATTCTAGTCCTTAAACAAAGTTTATAATTATAATACGAGTGGCGGTCCTTATTATATGCCAATGAATATTACGCAATATTTGAAAGTCTATGTCTATGCCCCCAACAAGAAAATAAAGGCAGATAAAGGTATTCATTAGTAAAGGAAATTATTACTCTAATTTTATACGAAAGAATGTGATATTTATTTTCACATTCGCAAATCCATTCATGAAGAGCAAGATACGTATTTTAGGGCATAACTTTAATCTTTATTGGAAAACTTATTTAATTAAATATAACTGAGAATTTGTTCGACTTTAATTGAAATCACTTCATCACGAATTACGAGCATCAGAGCGGGCTTTACTGGAACAGAGAGGTAACGGTGCTGACGAATTATGAGCTATAAAATGAAATTGAAAGACGATAGCTAGTCGATAATCGAAGTCCTATGGCGGCTTGCGTCTGACAAGTCTTATGCCCTTTGACTAATATGAACAGGAGAGGAAGTGCTTTCTTCCTCGATAATTTAAAATAACAGAAATATGATCACCGACCAGCCTAACGGAGCGGAAGATTGCCCTACATCAGCAACGTTCGAAGATGATGACTTGATAGTCATCGTTTGAATACTAAAACCCATATAGAATGCTCTACGTGATGACTTGATCAAATGAATTAAAGTCAAACGAGCTTTTAACTAACATTATTTTAAAGTATTTGTAAATCATATTAATTATGCCCCAATCATCGTGCCCTTCCTGAATATTAATAGACAGTGAAAACAATCTGAATTAGAATGTATTTAGTTGATTCCTTTATCTACCCTTTTTACAAAAACATTTTAGATTATACATGAATAAATAAATATTGGTGAATACGAGAAAAAAACATTTTAACATTATATATATGAATATATAAACATTTGTAAATTAGATAGGAGCTGGGGACATAGGTTAGAAACGGAGCTAATAATTTATTATTAGCCAATTATAAAAATAACAAACATTTAATAATTTCTTTTGACTCGATGATTGATAGAACTGTATAAATCTAGTTCTAATGGGCGAGAACTACTATTAGAATTAATATTATATTATTTGCGTGAGGCAAATAGAACAAAGGAGCTCATCGAGTCGAAAGATTATTGGCATATAATTAAAAATAAACGACATTAATAAAGCACACAAATATATATATATATAATATAATAAATGAACCGCCAAGTAAGAAAAGAGAAAGTTTAAAGACTAGAGGTTGAGAGAATTACGATATAAGTTTACAGTAGCATGAATAAAAAGTTTTATAAAGATTATTACATTAAAGAATAAAAGAGCTCTAAAGGGAGTGTAAAGTAAAGTTCGAAACTGGCCAGAAAGTTTAAGGTTCATTATGGAAACATATTACCCATTTCTTCCGGGACTGGTTCTTAGTTTACACATCCAGGTTGGTAAAAACATAGGCACCATTTGGTTGATTACTTGAACAGCATTTTAGTGGCTTTTCATAATTTTAGCAGCATGATTGGTCCGGAAAGAATTTAGCAGCTTCATTGAAGATTCTCAAAGGGCTTCAGGAACCGTAGCCAGATTCCTGATGTTCTAGCCCTTCACCATAATCGGAACACTATTTAAATTCATGATTTAAAATGCATAGAGTTTACTGCACTTCTCTACAACAAAGATGGCTTCTCTTTTCTCCAAACTTTTCAGAGCTATATATCTGTCCTCTGATGCCTTCAGGCTAGCACTTCTTTCATTATCAATGTTTTTAGATTTACTGGTTGTTTTTAGATACATTCCTTCGATAAGGCTTTCAAACTCATTAACTTGAATTCATTTTCTAATTAGAAAATGAATTCTTAAAATCAGAAAATGATTTTAATTAGGAAATCCTTATCTTTTTTCTAATTAATAAAACTTTAACTGTTGTTTTTGGAAAGGGAAAATCTGAAAGCTTATCGAAAGAATGTAGCTTTTAATCAATAAAACTTTAACAAATTATTTAAAAATAAAATCAAACATTCCCGATGCAATGAAACTTTTAAACAATTATATATATTTAAATATTTACAAATATATATGCACAATCCACGCAGTTATAATATATAAATTCATGAATAATTCTATCATGAATTTATTAATAGAATTGATCAATTTAAATCTGAAACTAATTATTTGAATACACATTTATGAAATAAGTTATTCTTTATGGAAATTAGCGTGGATTGAACGTATAAAGCCCCATTGCATCGGAAATTTAAGGTTAGTACTAGGGTTTGAAGTGGGCTTATGGCTAGATGTCATGAAGCTAGGATCGAACTCAGATCCGACTGCTTCATTTCTTTTCACTTCAAAAAAAAACAATGAAAAAAAATCTCTTTACTTATGCGTGATACATTCGCATAAGTGTACTCGACTAGTTGTTAGACTCTGGGAGAACAGCATGAGTGTGAATAATATCATCTGTACAAACTACAAAAATTATACATGTCTCATTGCGATCATTTTTTTTAAATATTATCTAGCTTATAAATAGGTCCGATAATCAAGTCTCATTTTTCCTATGGTCATGTCAGTCAGTCGTCTGTATATATATCTGTCATTTAATGTTTGTCTTATTGTTTCCCTGGATCAGGTGGCACATATGGTTTTAACTTTTGATAATGGTCGTAGTCTTGGTCTTTTCTGGTTGGTGTCAAGTTCCCATAGTCTATTGCAGTCAAAAAGTCTATGGTCTTTTCTATTGACATAGGGCACATCCCAAGCATGATTCTTTGGATCCATGGGGGTAAATGATGTCTGATCATCCGGATGATGTGTTGGTCCTCATATTTGAAGGCTGTTAGGGATTTGAATGTGGTTACTTGCTGGATGAAGTAGGCTGCATATCCCTGTCTGCAGTTTTCTTGATACTTCTGAGTGTTCAGTCTATGCAAAATACCCTCCTGCCTTTCTTCACTCCAATATTTTTTTAAAATGGCCTTTTCATATCCTTGGATCATGGTAGGTGGTTTTTTTAATAGCTTCCACCATGCCTTGGCAGCTTCTCTTAAGTAGTGGCTGGCTAGGATAACCTTTTCCTTTTCTGCTATAGAGTGCAGACAGAAAAATTCTTTAATGCTGTCTAGATGATCTATGGGCTTTTCTCCTGGGTCACCCCTAAAAATTTGAATTTCTACAGAAGATATAAGGGATGGTCTCTGCAAGTTCCTTAGACTCATTTCGGAGTTTATTGTCTGTTCCATTTCTACTTTTTGTTTTATTTTACTAATGGTCTGAACATCTTTTTCCCTGTCTGTATTTAAATCAGTTTCTGCAACCATTTCTTGGTTTGACTCATATTCTCCACTGTCATCTTCTTGACTATCCACAACTTCTTTTGGTGTGGTCTGATCATCTTCATCACTTCTTGGAGCCTTGTAAGTGTCTATTGCTGTATGATGCTTTACAATCTCTGGGTTGGTTTGGGTCCCTCGTGTTTCCTCAAGCTTTAAAATCCTCTCCATCATCATCATCATTAGCTTCCTGTCTTCTCTCATTTCTCTGAGGATCGTATGAAAAGTCTCTCGATCATCGTGATCGTCTTTAGCCATCTTTCTGCTTTGATGGTTGCACTTTTTCCTATTGATCTGATTTTTAAAAGTGATCTCTTGTTCACTGGAGGTGGTTGAAGGCACATCACTATCGTCAGTCAATCCTTTATCGAATTGTTCTTCCATCTTTGAAAGTGAATAAATAATATAATAAACAATGTGAATCAAACTTATGGCACTCTCTGTATACTTAAATAATTTTTTTCTTCAGTACATTTAATTAGGTCTCTGACTACTGGTCCCATTGTCCCTATCTTCATTAGCTGCTGCATATTATTTCCCAATCTATGTAATCTGCCTTTTTTAGTTTAGTTTTAGTTTGCCTATGTTTTCTTGGTTAGCTCTTTCTATTAATTCTTTGAATGAGACATGTATTTTATTTAGAAAAAACTATTAAAGATAAGAAACAAACATTATTCACTTTCCTTCTGTTCAACTGTTCTCCCATGTCTGAAAAAAGAAAACTATACAAATGATTAGTGATATACAAATATTTATATATATATATTAGCAGGTAGTACAAGTAATTGTATTGGACACATTTGGTTTTTTTATTATTTAGACAACTAACCCACTACTGTGCTGACAATCAAATTTGCTGACAAATTTATTTATATGGGCACCAGTGAGCAAAATGAGATCAATAGGGCCTGTGAAATAACCCATTGACCCCCAAATCACATATGATTGACTTAATTTTTGATAAAACAATTTAATTGATGATGAGTATTTATTATTTAATAACAACTGACGTGTTCCTGACCTGAGTTTAAATATAGGAGTTCACTACTTCATTTTTACTAAGCATGAGGCTTTCACACAAAAAAAAATGTCAAAATTAATATTACACAAGAACTTTTATTTGTTGATATCATTTTTAATCTTGCTAGCATGAAAGCGTGTAAACCATTTAAGCATTTTGCCAACTGCATCTGGCTGCTTGGTGTACACAAAAGGTCTTCACCTGCTTTGAGATTACTCTAGAAATTATTGTCATTTAAGCGTAATGTCACACTGCATCGGACCGCTTGACAGATAATTCCCAGTTTGAGGGTCTTCACCTACTTTGAGGCTACTAAGAATACAGAGTGAACATTTAATATATGTGCTAGCAAGCAATACTTTGAAATTTAAAACTTTTAACATGATATCATATTGGATATTTTTAATTATAACAACTGAGATGAATATAATTAATTTTGACACAGACAAAATATTTCATTTATTTTACCCCTTGCTTTAATCTATATACTCTTACTACTTTTCTAACGATAAATTTTCCTACTGTCATGAACGCGTATAAACAAACGTATAATATATATACTGATATAGTACACGTATAACTAATTTATATATTCTCTTATTACTTTTTTCTTTAAATAATTATTCTGACTAACGAATCTTTTACTGACGAACATTTAAAAAATAATCTTGAAAACATTTAATTATAAGAAAGAAAATTACAAAATGACATTTTAATTTATTAAATCATTTCAAGTTTATGCGTTATAAATCGCATAACTTTTTTCTTAAATATATATAACACTCTTTAAAACATCACTCTCTACAGAAACATTTAATTTATCGAGATCTCAATTGACTGAGTAACTAAGATCATAATTACTGTCTACAGGGTGTGGGGTTTATTAAATCGAAGCCACAACGGTTGGGCAGCCAAAAACATAACCATGTACCAGTCGAAAAACCCACCAAAAGAACTGCAAGTCGAATCCAAACTCAGCTGAACCAAAACTGAATTCAAACCCAACTCACCAGCTCAGATTAGTAGAAATCTAAATCGACGGCACAGTGCTATGCACCAAGAAACTAGCTCAATGGTTGGTGAGGATCAGAGACCCCTGAACTGACATTAATATCTGATAATAAACTGACTAAAATAATTTTAAATCGAATCATATGTATATGTTCAGGTTGCCAACACAGACAGCGAGTATTAACATTAAAATAATTATAAAAGAATTAAGAACTAAGAAACCAAGTGTGTTTAGAAAATATTTAATAATAATAATTTGTTTTGTTTGAATTTTAAATAAAGATTAAATTAATTAATTCTAGTCCTTAAACAAAGTTTATAATTATAATACGAGTGGCGGTCCTTATTATATGCCAATGAATATTACGCAATATTTGAAAGTCTATGTCTATGCCCCCAACAAGAAAATAAAGGCAGATAAAGGTATTCATTAGTAAAGGAAATTATTACTCTAATTTTATACGAAAGAATGTGATATTTATTTTCACATTCGCAAATCCATTCATGAAGAGCGAGATACGTATTTTAGGGCATAACTTAATCTTTATTGGAAAACTTATTTAATTAAATATAACTGAGAATTTGTTCGACTTTAATTGAAAATCACTTCGTCACGAATTACGAGCATCAGAGCGGGCTTTACTGGAACAGAGAGGCAACGGTGCTGACGAATTATGAGCTATAAAATGAAATTGAAGACGATAGCTAGTCGATAATCGAAGTCCTATGGCGGCTTGTGTCTGACAAGTCTTATGCCCTTTGACTAATATGAACAGGAGAGGAAGTGCTTTCTTCCTCGATAATTTAAAATAACAGAAATATGATCACCGACCAGCCTAACGGAGCGGAAGATTGCCCTACGTCAGCAACGTTTGAAGATGATGACTTGATAGTCATCGTTTGAATACTAAAACCCATATAGAATGCTCTACGTGATGACTTGATCAAATGAATGAAGTCAAACGAGCTTTTAACTAACATTATTTTAAAGTATTTGTAAATCATATTAATTATGCCCCAATCATCGTGCCCTTCCTGAATATTAATAGACAGTGAAAACAATCTGAATTAGAATGTATTTAGTTGATTCCTTTATCTACCCTTTTTACAAAAACATTTTAGATTATACATGAATAAATAAATATTGGTGAATACAAGAAAAAAACATTTTAACATTATATATATGAATATATAAACATTTGTAAATTAGATAGGAGCTGGGGACATAGGTTAGACACGGAGCTAATAATTTATTATTAGCCAATTATAAAAATAACAAACATTTAATAATTTCTTTCAACTCGATGATTGATAGAACTGTATAAATCTAGTTCTAATGGGCGAGAACTACTATTAGAATTAATATTATATTATTTGCGTGAGGCAAATAGAACAAAGGAGCTCATCGAGTCGAAAGATTATTGGCATATAATTAAAAATAAACGACATAAATAAAGCACACAAATATATATATATATAATATAATAAATGAACCACCAAGTAAGAAAAGAGAAAGTTTAAAGACTAGAGGTTGAGAGAATTATGATATAAGTTTACAGTAGCATGAATAAAAAGTTTTATAAAGATTATTACATTAAAGAATAAAAGAGCTCTAAAGGGAGTGTAAAGTAAAGTTCGAAACTGGCCAGAAAGTTTAAGGTTCATTATGGAAACATATTACCCATTTCTTCCGGGACTGGTTCTTAGTTTTCACATCCAGGTTGGTAAAAATGTAGGCACCATTTGTTTGATTACTTGAACAGCATTTTAGTGGCTTTTCATAATTTTAGCAGCATGATTGGTCCGGAAAGAATTTAGCAGCTTCATTGAAGATTCTCAAAGGGCTTCAGGAACCGTAGCCAGATTCCTGATGTTCTAGCCTTTCACCATAATCGGAACACTATTTAAATTCATGATTTAAAATGCATAGAGTTTACTGCACTTCTCTACAACAAAGATGGCTTCTCTTTTCTCCAAACTTTTCAGAGCTATATATCTGTCCTCTGATGCCTTCAGGCTAGCGCTTCTTTCATTATCAATGTTTTTAGATTTACTGGTTGTTTTTAGATACATTCCTTCGATAAGGCTTTCAAACTCATTAACTTGAATTCATTTTCTAATTAGAAAATGAATTCTTAAAATCAGAAAATGATTTTAATTAGGAAATCCTTATCTTTTTTTCTAATTAATAAAACTTTAACTGTTGTTTTTGGAAAGGGAAAATCTGAAAGCTTATTGAAAGAATGTAGCTTTTAATCAATAAAACTTTAACAAATTATTTAAAAATAAAATCAAACATTCCCGACGCAATGAAACTTTTAAACAATTATATATATTTAAATATTTACAAATATATACGCACAATCCACGCAGTTATAATATATAAATTCATGAATAATTCTATCATGAATTTATTAATAGAATTGATCAATTTAAATCTGAAACTAATTAATTTGAATACACATTTATGAAATAAGTTATTCTTTATGGAAATTAGCATGGATTGAACGT